>JAUCMO010000248.1:1800000-2306790 GCA_032399605.1 Melipona beecheii | reverse complement strand
TTTTATTGTCAAATGTATTGTATTGAGCAGGAAATGTGCTGTAGTATTTCCTTGGGTTACTATATCGTGTTTTTTTTTCTCTGGCCCTTTTAGCTATTGTTTTAGATTTTCTTTGTTAATAGCTCTTCTGGTTACTGTGTTAGGTTTTCTTTTTCAGTACTTTTTAGCATTGTTATTTATTACAGAAAGTTGTGCTAAAAATATATATTTTTTATTAGCTATAACCTTGTTAAATTTTATTATAAATTTAATATATTCATATGTATGAGAGTGTAACTGATTTCAAGTGTCATATATAAAATGAGGTGAGAAAAATATTGCAACAATTAAATATTTAAATATTGCAATGAAAATTTATAATATTTTTTCTCTTTTACAAAATAATTAAATCGATAGCATTTTGTAGAATATCAGCGTTTTTTGAAATATGAGTTAGTATTCAATTTGGAGTCAATAATAACGATTCTTCGTTATCAGATTTAATAATAATAATTGTTCGTTACCAGAGTTATTTTTTTAGTATTTTCTATTTATTTTCTCTTTTCTAAATATTTCAACAATAAAGCAGAATTCGAAGTAGAGTAAATATTCGAGTTCCGTATGCGTAAATCAAAATTTATTCGCGTTCGTCATTTATTTATAATGATGATGAAGAAGATGAGATTTTATTATAAAATCTACAGAATGTGCTTGTTGTTTTTCATTCAATTTCTTTGTAAACTAGCACTTACAAATCTAAATTATGTAAAAAATATGTTAGCATTCAGTGTATTTATTTTATCGAATATATTAATGTTATTCAATGTGTACAGTCCCCTTCACGATTTCTCGCCATTTGATTTGATTCCAGGTGGAAAAGAATTAAGCGGTAACTTTTCTCGTTAACTAGGATCGACGTTGATGTCATGTAACCGGAATTTTGCCGAATAGAAATTAAATAGAATCGTTTGGGGACAGGGGGAGAGGAGGGGGGGAGGCGCAATTGGCGAAACTTAATTACGTGGCCCTGACTTCGATGCAAATTGCTTTTACACGACATTTGTGTTCGTTTCAAAATGGTCCACTTTCGAAAATCGACCTCGTCACGATACTAAAATTATTCCCCCTTTATTACACGCTCGTCATTCGATTATTACTTTACGCCAATCCAATCAGTCATTTGTTACATTACGTTATTCTTTTTTTCTTTTCCCCCCTTTTTTTTTCAAACCAACTGCAAACATTTTGCCCACCGTCCGATTCAATTATCGTCGCGCAGTCGTTCCAATTATTCGGCACTATTTAACGTTCGTGCATCGTGGAAAAACAAAATTAATTTTGTCATACGATCGAATGGAATCATTCGTGCCACGTCGAATCAATGATATTTGCATGCAATCTGATTCCCGCGATGCGTGTCGCGTTAATAAGGTTACATGAATTAAGCTGCCCTCAATTATTTAACATTCATTGGTCGATCGATCGACCTTGTTTCTGACCGGCCGTTCTGTCACTCGATAGCATCATTAACATATTTGCCAACGATATTCATAAACAAATAATTCTCTTTCGTTGGAAGTTCGTTCAGTCGGGAGTGGGGGTAGAGAGAGAGAGGGTTACTTCGTTAGACACTTGACCTATTATTTCCTTTCTAACGCTGCAAACGAGCAACGCATGTGTCCAAAAATACATCAATTTTATTTTATTAAACGATTTATTCATTGGAAAACGACATTAAATTTCATAGAGAATGTATAAACTGTGTTAGAATTATTTATTTCAACTTTCGTAAGCTGTCGCAAGATAGAGTTATACGACTACAAATTCTAGTTAAACTGGTTGGTAGTTAAAATTGGTAGAGTAATTAGCCAGAATATTATAAAGGTATTGTATTTGTTTTTCGTTTGAATTCGCGATGGTAGTTAATGTTGAAAGTTCGTGAGATTCAAGTGATAAATAATACACTGCGAAAGACCGAAAGAGGGATTTAAGTGGAGGAAAATTTGGAAGGAAAGAGCATTTCAATTTTGTAATTTCAAAAGGGAGTTATTAACTGACGAAGAATAGCGAACGAAAGGAATTGAAAGGAATAAAGAATTCGCAATCTTCAAATTTGCATTTTACAAACTGGATCGGTATAAATTGATGAAAAGCTATTGCCAAGAAAAATGAAAAGAGTAGGGAAATAAGAAAATAAGAGGAATGAGAAGAAAGTGATTAAGCGTAGGAGGATAAAAGAAAGGAGAAAAAGGAACAGGAGCATCGTGGTTTTCTATGGGTCAAAAAAAAAAAAAAAAAAAAAAAAAAAAAAAAGAAAAAGAAAAAGGAAAAAAAGAAAGGAAAATTCGTCGGTAAGAAACTGTGCGCTAATTAAGGCTGTTTCATCAGAGATTCCCTTTTTCGAGGGTTGGGGCTCGGCTTTTAAATAAATTATACCACGTTAAAAGCTTCTTCGCACTTCCTCGGATAATCCATGGGTTCGTTTCGCTTTGGAACTTGCACTTCAGGGAGAATTCCCGCGCATAGGAAACGACCTAAGCCTTCTGGTTATAGGTGTATCATAATGCATCGCGAGTTGTCTCGGTGAATTACTTTCTGCTTCAATTAAACGGCAAAGCGGATGAATTGGACATTTCTGTGGGCTGCTAATTGTATTTGCTTTTCTACAACGAAACGTTCGTTGCTTAGAGACCAGTGGAATGATCGAAAATATTGTCAATAAAAATATATTTGTTTTCTTTTTTTGGTACCTTTCAACTGTTACTTTCTTGCGGAAGTAACGAAAATTTCTTTAAAGTTCATTAACATTTCTTAACTTTGATTAATTGATTGAATTAATATTTCTAACTTTATTAAAAATTTAATGGAACATGTCCTTTGAAAACGACGTTCCTTTTTTGTTCCTTTTCTTGGAAATCTAATTTGAACATTTTTAAAAATCTGTTGTGAAATGTCTGGAGATATATGCTTTATTTGTCAGCGTTTTCAGCTGTAGTTTGTTCCTTCAGTTTGTGGTTGCAAGGTTCTTTTAAATTTATAAATATTATTTTGAGTTTCACTAGCTATTGATGGTACAGACAACGATGGTCGTATAGAATTGTTCTTTCGTTATCGGTGTAGTAAATCAGCGAAACGTTCTGTATTAAATTTTGAGATATAAAAGTTATTGAATATTTCTTTGGCCAGATCAAATTTCGAAAACAACGAAATTTGAATTTTGAATTTTCCAAGTTATTTTGAAATAAATTACACATTACTTATTTCTTTTTCTTAAGTTTTAACGACACATGTTAACAAAGATCAAAAGTATTACATAGATTAAATTGTATTGCAAATCATTTGCTGAGGCAAAATCTCGAAATTAAAATCTCGAGATCTAAGTTTTAATTTTTGTTTTCAGTGATTATAAAAAGCTACAAAATATATTCTCATTCTCACAAAAGAGAATTATTTTTAATATTCAGATACTTTAATACTTATTGTAGATACGAAATTTTATTTTAATGCAATTATTAATCCAGATTAGTTTATGAAGTACTAATTGTTAATACACATAATTTGTTTGTGAAGTACTTGTTTAATTTTATCGATTTTTAAATAAATACAGCATTTGTTTGAGATATTTAATTTAATCGGGAGTGTATAACCATTATTTTCGTCGAAAGAAATGAAACAAATTTTACAGAGTATTTTGAATTATCGTTCAGATAGAATTTCCACTTGCTTCATTATCATGTTCCAAAGAGGACGTGAACGTTTTAGGAATTGGTATTTTCGCCGGCATTCCAGGACTTCAAATTCGTTGTCCTTGGTCGGTGAAACGGCAACCGCGTCGCCTTTGAAGCCAATATTCTCACGGACCTCTTAGCACGTTAAGTTCCAACGACAAGGCTTGTTAAATGGATGTTTCTCGGTACGTCGGATGCATTTTTAAATAATTCAATGCAAGGCAGTGGGGAAAAGGCGCGAACTCTTTGCAATTACGGCAGGGAAAAGAGGATCGAGCAGAATTTCTTTCAGTTAGATTCCCTTCGAAACGACAATTCTAAAGAATGATACGCTTAAGGTCAAAATCATTTTTTAGAATTTTCTTCCGATGAAGGAAGGATCTATTTTTTCACAGAGATTATTTCCCGCGAAATTCGAAAAATCGCGCCAAACAGTTTCTCGCTATTTACAATTCAATAACTCTTCCGTCGTTTATTTCCTCCTCTTCCCCAGTTTATGAAATTTTCAAATATCGTTTTCGATTTCGATACTGCGTTGCTCGAATCTTTCGCAAGTTTGTAGGTATGGAAATTTAAAATATTCGAGACTCGATCTTTGTCTTCTCAAGAGTGAGAAGTTTTAAAATTCTCAAAAATAGCAGTGTTGGACACTATAGCACACCGACGAATAATATATCGAATTTATCTAAATACGTTATCAAACGAAACTCGAGTTGATAAAATAAATTTCGTTAGAGAATCAAAGATTTCAAAAGTGGAAAAGCCGCGATTTACAGATTGCGAAAATTTCGCGAACCAACCAGGAGCTACCAAGGAAATTTGCAAAAGAACATTCGTTGAGAATCAATCGAGATCGCGCGAAATTCATAAAGATATTTTTGAGCAGCGTATTTGACAATACGTCGAGACAATATCGAACGTACAAGACAGAATGACGTGCAACAAGAGCAGAAGCCAGACGCGAAAGGAGATAAAAACAAAACCGTCGTTCGCCTTGTGTAAAATGCAACATACGGGTTGACGAGACGGATGAAAAGCACACGGAACTTGGTGTGGATACACGGAACGGTATTGTTGCTCGTAGAATTGTAGATTACTTTTACGATTCACGAGTCGCGTGGTTAAAGTAACAGAAAACAGTCTGGGTTACCGTTAACCGTTATGTTCGTACATAAATATAAAACGAGTCTTCCGCAGCCGAGTCGACTATCAAATAGTAAGGATAGATGCCAAGTCGATCGACGAAATATTGCAGCCTGTACCGGATTCAGTGTTGCGAATAAATTCCGCCGCGGCTGTTTTATTATTTCAAACCGTCCATAAATACGCTTTCTTTCGCTCTCTCTCTCTCTCTCTCTCTCTTTCTCTTTCTGTTGCCTCGTGGAAAAAATAATTATCTTTCCAAACACTGTACTCGATACCGCCAGCAGTAGGGAAAAAAGTTGATCGAAGAAGGAAAACATGGAGGAAAAATCACAATCGCCGAGTTGTGAAATAGAAATGACAAGCGATAAGATATTTATTAATAAGAAATTTAAGAGGAGAAAAGTTTAAGTTTCAGGAGTTAAAAAGGTAAAAGATGTTTAATTTAAGGTTCTGTTTAATCGAAGATTACACATTGAGACACCTGGCGAAGTGTGTGATTTGAGATCGAAACTACAATGGTATGTATAATTTTTGGAAAGTACAGAATTCTATAAATAAGGGTTAATAGAATATAATATATTCGTCAAAGAGTATTTAATTGTGAAAGTAAGAAAATTACGTACATATGTATATATGAAAATCTGGATATTCATGTTTCTAAAGTTGAGCTTAATACAAAAGAAAGAAAAAAGCATTCGTAAAAATAGCATGAGTTAATTTAAAGAAAAAGAAAGTTGTTCTATATTAAAAATGTACACTTCCTCTTGGGTTGATTCAATATTAAAAATAAATATTTTTTCCACGCTATTCTATGAATATTTCACTCCTTGATGCGAGTCCTCTTTTTTCCCCAAATTTTATGTTTCGATTATTTCTCGATATTTCAATTCCATAAAAAAAAAAAAACGAAAAATAAAAAGAGAACACGCGTACGAAATAGAGTTGAATGAAAAATAACTAGTTTTTTAAATGACCTCCGCCAATTTCGATCTAAACGAAACCATATTCGAAGTGATTTCACCGTCAATTACGAAAACGTTCAACGAGCGTAACGAATCGTAGTCTATGAGTAATTTTGCCGGACGATTTCAATTATCGCGTTTGTTTCCCATCATTTCGTTTAAAATCACACTTCCAATCATTTGACGAACAATATACGCACGTCGTTTAACAGTTTCGTGCTACACAGAGGGAGAACAATATCCTCCGGGCCAGTAGTATGAGTCGGTGGGTTGGTACATTCGCTGACTCACGTCTTTTTTTCCTTTTTTTTCCTCTTCCTTTCTTTTAATAAATTCGAAGAGAAAAATAGAAAGAGCGCGCGCGCGAGAGAGAGAGGAAGAGAGATACGAAGGACTGCGGCATCCCTGTGGGAAGGTTATTTAGATTTATTCGCGAATCCTCGAGCCGACGATATTTTCCCCGAGTGCACGTGCCAATACCAATAGGCGGAGTGGTTAATACCGTCTGGCCTGGCATCTATCCTTGCTACTTGATAGTCAGCTTCCATTCGAAAGCTTCGTCTTATACCGCGGCCTATACAGTAATCCTAACTCTCATCTGCTTTTTTCTCGATCCTTGTATCGCGGCTGGGCTTCCTCTTGCCCTGAACTCCCGATGGTACAAATGTCGTTGGAGTTCCAAGAATTTCGCCTCGGTTGAATATTTCGCCAAAGTTCCCTCAGAATATTTATCCAGAAATTTTATGTTTTTTAAAGTCTTTGCTTCGACTTTTAATTCAAGGATTTGGAAAACGATCCAATTGTTCCTAATCGTCGATCGAAATCTCCTCTCAGCCAAACCATTTGGCTCGTTCGATAACGATATTTATTCGGAGATCGTTTGTAAATTTCGTAATTTCTAATTACGAAATTAGTAGTAGTACTAAACATTTTTAAATACTAGAATTGACAAAGTGGTCAAAGCGATCAATTTATTATCAATTTTTTAGTGTTCCTTGCATTTCTCTGTTCCTTGCATTCACAACCTTGATTGTCGATGGTTCCTAAACGTTAAAAAAGCCGATTATTTTAATATTTATATTCCAATTTACGCGATCGTTTCGAAATTTACGTTCAGACAAAAATTTCGCTGGTTCAACGTCGTGTCTCGTTCATTCTCGATTATCCCGCAAGGTGGGATTGGGAAATGCCTCTGCGATCAGATAAGAGACGATGGCGGATCGATGGCCGGCGAAACGAACAGTTTCTTTGACGCGCTTAACGTTTAATATTCATATTTCAAATCCGATAAAGCGGCCATTCCACGGGGGTAAAGTTTCTTCGTTGGTCCCAGTATTCGGCTGACCGCAGGAATTTCTTGTTACATCGACGAAATCACAGAGACTCGGTTCCTCCTGACGACAGCAAGCTCGATTTTGCGGAATATCCGGATATGCCGAGGTTTTATCGATGCGTTCACTTTGGAAGGCCACGCGTCATCGGTGCAATGTCTGAAGCTACTGTGGCCACCTGTGAAACTCGGATAATTTTCTTCAATAATGGGAATTGATCCTTCAACGAAGGCATCAGGATTCGTTGATCTCTCTTTGAGGTCGTTGATATTTTCAGCTCTTCGACTATTCATATTTTATATTTTACGATTTAGCTGTAAATTACATTCCATCTGTATTTCATCATTTCTGCATGATATTGACAAAAAGTCGATAAATAAACAACAATAACGATAGATCTAGTAATTTAATCGCCTAATTAAGTCGCCTCTCAGAGACGACGCGATTATTGGTACAATCCACTGGCGATTTCGATTTTTTAATATTCTTTCTAATAATTTTAAACAATGACAATCGTTGCATATGAGTGACGTATAATTATCGAATGTAGATGTTGAAATAATTTTTGATAGAACTTGCATAGTATTAGTATTAATGCAGTGTGTAAATCTCGTTTCCTAAGAGTTAAAAATAGCAGAGTGTCTGATTTCGCAAGTTGACGATTTATTTCAGTCACAGTTCACCACTTGAGTCTTGGGCCCTCGAACTTTCTGTCAATACCGTACATTGAACGATCCTTCATAAAAAATTCAATGAAAATCCAATTAAAGAATCGAAACGCTCTCGCGCAGTAGGGAAGTGATCTTAATTGTACCCCGCTAGAGTACAATTAAGAGAAAAGAAACGACAAACTTTTTAAGATGAAAGCTTCGTCCGTGAAATATTCATTGCAGGAATTCCATTCTCCGATGGATATTCTTTTTCTCCAGTGAGAACTGGAAATTTCTCTCCCAAGTGAGAACTCTTAGAGGGGTGCAGCTAAGTCTCGAACGTCTCCGCGTCCTCCGTGCCCCGACTGATGCACCCTTTTGTGCGGGACACCCGATATATCACGATGATTCTCCGCGAGCACGCCTTTACGAGCGGTGCAAAAAATTTATAACCCCAAGATGGAATTGAATTTCCGGTCGGCGCCGGCCGAATACTGATTACGCCGCACTTTGTACACCTCGCCCCTCTCCTCCCCCCTCTCCGTGGCACCATCCCCTCGCCCCATCTTGCACCCTCCTTTTTGCGGCCTTAATCGTCTGGCACGATTGTGCAACGCCGACTTCCGTCTGCGTTGGTTTTGCGACGTTTCGTTCCTCCGGGCCGTTGCTCGTCTTTGCCCAACGAACGAGGGCTCGATGACGGTTGTTAACCAAAACTCTGATTTCATCGAAAGACCCGTCTATAAAAAAAATCCCGCCAATGGAAAGAAATTTCAAGTTTCGCCGCACGATGAAACGAAGATTCGCAGATTTGTTAATCTACTCGATACGAAATTTTGAAAGTCAGCGCTCATGAATTTTCTCGCGAAGGAACGAAGATTTTTAGTAAGTGAATTTTGTAAACTATGCGAATCGCTACGGGGCAAGAAGTTATAAGTAAATAATTCTGTGAATTATATACGAGACGTGTAATTGATCTATCAAATATAAAATTCTGAAATTAAGAAATTATAAAGTCTAAAATTACGGAATCGTGAAATGCTACGAAGTGAATTTTACAAGAGACTGTCATTCGTTATACCAGACGGTCCACGTTAAAATTCAAATCTGTCTATTACCGCCTGCTGTTCTTCGAAACGTTCATTTCGATTAACAGAGGCTCTGCCCCTCCCCCTCCCGTGGCGATTCATCAATAATAGAAATCGCGACGCGATATTCCTTGTTATCACGCGAGTCACTTAAATCTCGAGAACGTCCCTCGTTCGTTCCGTTAAAAGCCTGTCGAGGGTCCGCGATAATTTCAACCGACGACAGGAATGATTGCCAGGCGAGTTGACCGTGGGAGCGGGGGTTGGTTAATTCGAAGAAAAATGAATTTTCATTATTAAGTATATCGAGGTTAATCCGAAGAACGGCCTCTTGATGGGTCGCTGATGAAAAATCCCGAATTATTCCAGGACGATTATGGGAACGAGAGGTCGCTCGTAAAATTTTCAGCCCCGCGATATTATCGCGATTACAACATGCCAGCTTGTTCTAACTCTCGGTGAAGCGGAACAGCACTTACGTCGAGTAAGGTTAAATCGCAGGAATAGTATCAACGGCGATGTTAACCGTTACGCGTCGAAAATTGAAATTCTACCCTTCCCCGTTCAATTGCCAATTAGTTAATGAACGAAGCGTTTTATTAATTAATTCCCAAGCGTATCGTGGCTGTGTATGGGCGTATTAACGACGAAAAGTTAGTTGCGTTAATTTATCCCCTTGCTATTTCTACCGAGCAAATGATCGATGCGATATAATTAATTGTGGAATTGTTGGGTAGCCAAGTTGGTGGGATTATGGTTGTGTTGGGAATGTATTTAATTATCTTTGAAAGAAGTATATATATATAGACTTTGATATACGCACACACAAGCACATGTAGAATTGCAAACATTTTTCTGAGACATTATTTTAATGTACAGATCATATTTTACTATGTAATGCATATTTCACCTGATTTTGACGTCTTGATTTAAATTTATCGTTACTATTATTATTACTCGTATGTAATGAAGAATGCCCCAAATGAATTTAAATGATGTAGCTTGACATTTTTTATAAAAAAATATTAACCCATGTATGTACGTTGAGAAAGAATTGTATGTGTCTATAGCAATATAGTAAAACTACGGATGTCTGTGGAAAATAAGATTTTTGTCAATCCTTTGTTAAATATTACGGTCTATTGTTAGATTTATGCCGGTTGATCCAACGTTTTGTATCTTGCGCGTGAACGCGATATTTAAAACAGAACAATTTTTCATAATTTCCATAATTCTCGTCGAGTAGGAGAAAGAGCAAATATACAAATATTTATTATAACCATTTTCTTTTCAAAGTTCAGCGTATATAGACTTCAAAGAGTACTGCAGAAGATTCGTCGTATAAAAATCGTATAAAAATTCTCATTACGAGAATTACAAAGAGTTAAGATTTAACGTATTTGCAGTTTCGTTTCACTTTTTTAAAATCCAAGTTACAATTTGTATCGATCCTTTCTAGGCACAGGTTGCGTTGACTTTGTAAAATTTTAATGATCGATAATACCGAGTTCCGGTGGAACACAGGCAGCATCGGAAATCCTTAGCCAGCTATTACTCGGGGAAATGACCAATATCGGGCCAGTCGCATCATCGATTCACGGAATCGTTGCTATTTCATTGCGGATCATCGGATGACGAAAATTACCGGCAAATATCACCGGCAATGATGAATTGTGAAGGCTTGAAAAAGCCGGCTCGACTCTTTAAAAGACTGTCATTAATAGTACGGTAGTAACGGTGACGTTGAAAAAGACGCGCGATATCGCTGTTCCGCGAACAGATGTAGAAAACATTGAAACATGTAAATTATGTAACCACGGTTGGGTATTTCACCAGGCTGGGGTCTCGCGATGGACTTTCCGTCGTCTAGAACAGTTCGCAGCTGCTTTCACGACATTTGGAAGAAGAATAATCGCGTTGGCGATTAATTTAAAGAATCTCTCTGACATTTTTGTCGCTGAAAGTTATTTGCTCTTAATTCTCGGTGCTGCGTGCTTCTTTCTGATCGTATCTCGCCGAGTTTGTGGCTCAGGGTCTAGAATTTGGGACAGAGGGATTTAAGATTTGAGATCTGGAATCTCAAGAATATGAAATTCAGATGAAACGATTGAGGATTCGAAATCCGTGGTTCGAGTCCCAGAATTTGGAACGCTGAATTTGGAATCTGAGCTCGAGGATTCTGAATTGGAGATGTAGTATATGAAGTTGAGAATCTAGAAGGTATGTACAAAGCTGAAAATCTAGAGCTTAGAATTTGGAAATTAGTATCCAGAGGGGAAAATTTTCAGAAAAAATTTAAATTTAGCGATCGAGGATGTGTGTTTAATCGATAAAATTTAGAATTGAGGATATAAAGTTTAGGATGGTAGATTTACAATCCAGAATCGAGGCGTGGAATTCATGATCCACGGTCTCAGGTTCGGATTCCAAAATTTAAGAATGCTGATCGCCATGATCTTCGTAAACAATGAAATATAATACATTCGATTAGAAATTGATGTTGAAATTCCCGTACAAATTCCTTCTTGTTTTATTATTGATTTTGTTATTAACGACGATCATTTCGACACGCTGTTGAAACAAGAAAATATCATTTAACAGAAAGATAAACGCGTTCCTAGATTTTTAAACGATTCCTATTAACACCTAATATGCACGTATACGTGTATCGCGTTTCTACGAACTGAGAAAATAATTAATGGCGATAATCCGGAGGGCGCATGTAGACCGCCAGATGGTAAGTTTAATAAGTCAAATTAAATTGGATTAAGAGGAATCGTGCCAGTCGTGCAATGCCCGAGAATTTTGAATATTATATTAAGAATTTTCTGCGGGACTGTGTCGGAACAGCTGCGAACTGGTTTAGGTACATCACCGATATAAAACCGGAAGTGAAGCCGGTGCTGCCCGTAGCTGCAACACGTTTTCTACGCTTTTAATTAATCTTAATCCTCTCTGCAACAGCCTCGCAGTAAGACGTAACAGTCTAAATCTACTAAATCGCTACTTTTTTTTTTCTTTCTTTCATATTTGCTTCACTTTTTATACTCAATACTTTCGTAATACCCGAGGTCTCTCTCAAATGTTGGTGCAATTGCTTTTTCCTTAATACCTCTAACATCTAATGCCTCCAACTTCTTCATCCACCAGCAGTTTCATAGACTTCGACGTTCTCTATCTTGTGTCTGGCTTCTTGACTTTTCCGCTCTTCCGTCCTGTCGCTCGCTCCCGAAACGTATCAAAGTTTCGTGTGTTCCTTCGGCTTGGCCGCTCCTTGTCGCCTTGATTTCTCGTCCTCATAACATTAACTTTCGTCGTTCTTGTTCGTCCCTGTTGTTGACTTTTTACTTGTCGGTTTCTCTTCCCTCGGCTACATCCACCGATGTTGCGTTGATTGCACTTGGCCCAATAAACACGCTCGGTATTTGGTTCTATCAGAGACGCAAGTTTATTAAGCCAAAGATTCAATCTTTTAGTTCTTTAATTCTTCCCATTTATTTCTTTTTATTCTTCTTGTTTTTGCGATTGATTCTCAGCTTTAATTCTCAACTCGACGATTTGGCGGTTTTAGTTGTCGAATGATTACGAATTCTCTTTAGAAAAAATTGAAAAAGGTCAGACAAGAGATAGACTGTTAGGAGGTGGGTACTAAATAAATGTCATCGAATGATTGCAGAATTTTATCTGTAGAAGAGAAGAAGAAGAGATTACAGAATTATTACAGAATTTTTTAGCTACCAACTGAAGCTTCCATCAAAGATCTTCATTAAAGTGAAAGAAATAGGAAAACTGTAAAATACAATAGAATGCATAAACTTTAATTTACGTATTTTCCGAAAAATCGTTTAAATCTTTAAAAATACACATGTATCCAATAAAAATTACGAATTGGTCGTTTTACGATTTCGTCGATCACCTCGGTAATTATTCCAGTATTAAAAGGAGACGGATCGTTTATAAATACCGTAATTTCAAATCGCATTTCAGTCGTTCTCGTAAATAGAATCGTCAATCGAAACCGTGATCACTAATCTCTAAACGATATTCGTTGAACAGCACGGTTTACATTTGTAATATATCTAACAAAAATTATGAATCGATCAGTTTGACTACATCGATGGTTCCAGTGTTAAAAAGAGACGGACCGTTTATAAGTACCATAATTGCAAATCGCATTTCACTCGTTACCGTAAATAGAATCGTCAATCAAAACCGTGATCACCAATCTCTAAACGATATTCATTGGACAGCACGGTGTCCTATGGAATATTATCCAGTAATGCGTGGCACAGAGCCGGCTAATTTAAAAGTAGATTCACCGTTCGACATCGGTGGCCTCGATCGTACAAGCGGTATACCACGGCTGTCCGATCGTATCAATCACATCAGAAACAAGCCAGTCGATACTACGCGTTACCGCAATAGTGTGTCCACAGGATTATTGCCTCGTAGCCGGCCCTGCGGATAATGTCAGTCACATTTCGACGACGCGCTTTATCGTCGGCCATTTCGATTTGACCATCACCGGCCCTTAACCACCGCCCCTCCCCCCACTCTCTCCCTTCCTCTCCCATCCGCGCGAAACACAGTTTTTCCCTCCCTCACTCGGCAAAATAGACACGGTTTACGAGTACGCGGCGAAACATTATTTTCCTGTCGTTTGACTCTCTTTACAAGCACCGAGTGAAACATTTGACCTTTGAACTTCCGTTACTTGATCCGTTGGAAATAGCAGAATCTAAAGAGGAGCAAAACCATGGAGTTTCACGATGGAAAAGCACGACGAGAGGAGAGACGAAAATCGAACGTTATCACGTTCGAATTCTTCTTCGAAGCTTTCGTTCGTGGTAAAAGTTTTGATTGAGTAAAAATGAGATTACGTTGGACGGTTCGTTCTTAGTTGAAGTAGTTTCTCATGATTCGTTACATGTTCGTACGAATATGTGATTAGGTACTTATATCAGATACGCGTACGTACGTAGAGATAAGAAAATGAAGTTTTCGTATATTTACACATGAAATGGAATAACAACATTAGGAAGTTACTTGTGTTTGAAATTATGGTTATTTTCAAATTTCATAATGTTGCTTGACCTTACGAAATTTTAAAATCACTTTAATCAGTCCCTTCCCATGTTCTAACAGAAATTAAAGATCGGTAACTCAAAAAGCAGACAAATTTAGTCCAATGTTTCAACGAGCAATCGTAATTATACTGTAATTCAGTTCAAATTTTTAGTTTCAATTCCGCAAATACAAATACAAAATGCATCGCAAGTTGCAAATTAGAATAGCCAACATTTGAGAGTAAGACACGACCTCAAAAGTCAACGTCCAAAATAAAACACTCGCACATCAAACAAATTTTCAATCCGCGTGCAATTGACTCACCATGGAAATGATGTAAATGACTCACTATGGAAAATCGTGACTACAACTGCTCGTGGCTAGGGATGTGGCTAGAACCAATCGGATCGGAAAATGTTTGGCGGATTCGGGTGGGTACCCAACACATATGAAATTCTGGTAGCTTCACTCTTTCACCGCTTCGGATAGTCTGATTCATTTCGGCAGTAGTCTGATACTTTCGAAAAAATATAATAGCCAGATGCTTTTAGGCTCTCAGTCGGAAGGTGTCGGACAGATTCGGCTGAATTCCCGCGATATCCAAGATTTAATTCGGCGTAAAATGTTTAATTCATAAATGTATCAGTTGAAGTTTCACTTTCAGAAATTGAAACTGTATCCTGTTGATACTGTTAATCTTTTAGCTACGATGAAAAACTTTGAATAAATTAAAATTTTGAAATTGAAAAAATGAATAAATAAGTTTGTTTTACAAAGAATTTAAAAAAATCGTAACAATACAATAGCACTCTATAACTGAGAAACAATCGAGCCACTATAGTGGCGTATAGTTCAAAAAGATGATACATGCGAAATCCACTATAGTGGCGTTCAGTAGCTAAGAGATTAATAGATTAATTTGTTTCCTTTCCTTTAACACTGTAATACGTATATAAAAAACGTTTGATACCAAATAAAAAGTATACAAGCACATGTTTGAATTTTGACAATTTCACATTGAATTAAATCCTAGATATCGCGGGAACTCGGCCATGTATCTGACTCCTTTCGATCTGAATCGGTAGCCGATCGAGACTACGGTACCGATTCCTCTGTATATCAATTAAATTAAATTAAATTTGATGTAATTAAATTCAATTTAATTAAAAAACAGTTAGTACAGTTAAATTTGATTTGTTATATTAAAAAAATTTACAAATCGATACACTCGAACCCGATCGATTTTACCCGATCCGAGTTCGAAATATCGGGTATCCATGCATACCTCTGGTCGTGGCGATTTTGTAACGGAGCCGGGGTATAACGACGTAAAGCAGGGAAATAATTTGCTGGCTTATCGGTCGGACTAGAGGATGGATTACTCATCGGGCACCGTATGTGAGTATCTGAACGAAAGAGTTATGGATCTGATCAGATTCCGGTCCATTTCATCAAGCCGCACACGCGGTATTCTGTCTCGAAGCGTCGAGCGTCGAGCGTACGGTAATGTTATTTGTAATGCGTATGCGACCAGCCGGATCTTGTTATGGGTGGTCACTTTGATGGCAGTCTTTCGACTGGCAAGATTTGTGGAAGTCGTCGAGTCCGATCGGTCCGCTTTTTGTCAGGCCATTTATTTATCGACACTTGCCCCGGCGTTCGCCGCGTTTGGCGCTAAATTACGGTTTAATTCTCATTTGCAATTTCGATTCGAATCGACTGAACCGAAGGGCCGACGCTTGTGAATATCCAGCCTCCGTATATTTTCGTCTTTCTTTAAATAATTTTGCAAATAAGTTTGTAAACAGGATTTTATAGAAGTATTTTTTTATAAATTGAGAGCACGATATAGGAGAAATAGGAAATTATTTCTTTGAGGGAGAAAGTAGGTCAAAACGAGTAATTTCGCAGTTTTTTACGAAAATTTTGTTTGTCGTTTATTTTTAGATTTAGAAAGCTACATCTTCGATGATTCGAACTTTAGGAAAGTAGAAAGGCTTGTTTCTTGGCTTGGTATTATATATTTCTCATATATCTTCCATTTTGATTTTCTCGCTACAAGTTCTGTACTTTGGCCGATAGTGGTTCTGCTCTTAAAAATCTTGACAGAAAATAAATGTAGATTTTACTTTTTACTCGGCTATCCTCTTCTTCCCTCCGATCGCTACGTTTTTCTTCTTTCTCTGTATTTCTTATTACTTCTTACTTTCTTATGCCCAATATTCGAGTTCTTCAAAAGTCCCGTCGTTTTTGCCAGAAAAATTCACCATACGGCGAATACTCTTCTCTCGCGTTTCTCAAAAGAATTCGCTTACAATCGCACCGTTGCATCTTGTCGCAAAAAAAAAAAAATAGATAAGAAACTGCACGACTTGTATTCCAGTACGATTCGTCTCACTGAAAGACCCAGAAGCAACTGTTCCGACTAGAAAATGAAGACGACTTTTTTGCCATAAAATTTTATCGATATGCAAACATTTGAATCGATAGAAAACAAATTACAGGCGCGATCGCTCAGTATCAGATAACGCCACTCCTACTCGAGGTCTACTCCACGCCCCCTCACGAATCACCAATCACTAATTTTCGTTGCATTAGCGTTGCACCTCAAGAGGCCCGATTTTCCGGGTTACCCCCGTTAAAATCACTTTCAGTGATAAAATCGACGAAGTGTCGTGTCATCAGCGACTCGTCGAGCTGAGATTTTGTACTCCCGCGAGTAGAGATCACACCATTCGTAATTCATTCTACTTGACTTTCTTCTTACACCCATTAGGGATTCTTCGCTTCATTCCCCCTCCAAACGAGAGCACTTCCCTGTAAATTTCAAAAGTTGCGGCGAGAGATGCCGCCGTCGATTGTTGAATTCTTTACAATCCTCGAAACCAGTTACAACACAAAACCTGGTGATAAAATATTTCGCTGGTTTTTCGACTCGTGTGATCGACGAAATAATCGACGAACACCGTTGATGGCGAAACGTCAAAAAACAAGAGAGAGAGAGAGAGACAGAGGGAGGAAGGGAAAGAACAGGAAAAAAAAGAAAGAAGTGACGAAGAGGAAAATTGAAAATAAAGAAGAGAGAGGAAGAAAAAGATGGATAAAGCAAATTCACGTGGGAAAAGAGGAAGGTGAGAGCGTGGGGCTGGGGGAGGGGGAGGGGGTGAAATGGTGGAGGGACAGGAGCTGCTTGGTACACCACGCGCATCGGATAAATTTTCAATCGGACAAATTCTGAAAGAGCGGTCTCCTTCTCCCCCTCTGCACGCGAGCGAACAAGTTTAAAAATCGATGCAGTCTCGAGTAACTCCTCCTCCCGCCGCCCATTTCTCTTCCTTCGTGTTTCTCTGAATAAAAGGCAACGTTCGTACATACGTACGGCGGTGACTGGATGCGTTCAGCTCGTTTTTACATAATGCACGCTTGATAGTACGTAATCTTTCAGTTTTCTATCGGAACAAAAATATACGCGAGGCTAATGGTAACGAGGCTATTATCGAAATCTTCTTGTTTGATAATTTATCTGGTAACGATGTTAGTGAACTTGCGATCGATTGCACGATAATCTTGCAGTTGTGCAGCTTGTATTACAGATTGTACACTTCATATCGTACGTAACTGTGTAAAGTATTTGCAATTTTGGAATCTTCTAACGGTTTGCAATTTATAAAATTGATTGATATTTAATTAACTCAACTCGTTCGTATAATAAATGTAACTTTTATAACTTTTAACCATCAATTCGTTGTAAATAACGTGGTATATTAACAATAGTATGTCAGTAAGTGATAAATTGGGGACATTTTATTATAAATTATATGCAAAATTTTATTTTGATTTTAATTTCGTCAGTACTATCGAAACCAAATGTTTCTGTTTCATCAAACCAATCTCGTTGGAAAACAATCATCTACGTAAAAGCCACGTGGAAGCATCGTTCTTCGAAAAATTGCGCGAATGGTACGAAGACCTCGCTCCAGACTCAGAAAACTTTCAAACAGTTTTATTATTTAACGAAGTAAACGTCGTTATTCGGACGAAACAGCGTTAAATTAAAAGGTTCGCTGGAATTTTTCGGCGTAAATCTTATTCCTGTGTGAGCGTACCCAGTCGATCTCGAGTATTGGATGGTTCGACGGCTCAAAATTTCGAATGCGGCCCACGTAGACGTTAAAACGCCCCCATGATTCAATTCGCATCAGCCATCCCTCGGTATTCTCCCCTTTGCAACCGGTTTTCGTGCGCACCTCCGAACGCGAGCTTGCCAGTCGCCCAGCGTGTCAAGCTGCACGACGCTACTCGCGGCGATTGTCTCCTTTTCACTCCTTTCCCCTCGTGATCTCTCTTCCTGCGGCCATTTTCGAGTCGTCGTTGGTCATTTTGCTCGTTTTCACGATAAGCGAGTTTTCGAAGAAGATAATGCGCCGAAATTCGAACGAGAACGTTTTTGTTTGAAGCGAAAATCCTTTGTTTTCCTACACGAAACTCCAACGAAAAGTAAAATTTGAAATTTAAGTATCGAGAAATGTAGGGGAATTTTTGGAATTTTTCGCTGATACGCAAAAATGTTCTTCGCTTTCACTTTGCTGCGAGGAATTCTTTTTTGATGGAATTTGTAAAAGAATTTGTAAAAATAATTGAACAAATAATTTCCACTTCGTTCTGATTTTCTTGTTGAACATCAGCGGACGGAATATTCAAACGAAGATGGCTTAATTAATTAAAGTCATGGGATGTGAAGGGAGTTGGATCTTTTTTTCTTTTTCTCGGGAAACTTTTGCATTTAATTTTCTGGCGCAGATTAAGTTCTTTAAATTGATTCATTTTAATCTAAAAAGCACTTTCAATCTTTTTTGTAGCAAAAGGACATCTATACGTATCACAAATCTATACGTATCATAAAACGTGTCAAACTGTTTTTGTTCGTTTTTTACAATTTTTATCTATACATTAGCGTATCTTTTCACAATTAAATGTGCAATTAAATTTAATTCCTTCTTCAGTATAATTAAATTTTTTACGTACGACAAACTGCAATTTGGAAACCGCTCTTTCAACCATTTCTTTTAACCATGGCGAAAAGAACGTGCAATAAATCGTTCAAAAAACAATTCATCAACTGTGTTATTAGATCCTCGCTTCTTCGCTAAATTTCAACGATTCATTTTCCAATAACTCCCGCTTGTTTCGGAGGTGGACTGGGTTTCGTTTAGTTGATTTTATTCTTTCGGGAAAATGGCAGCAACAAACCGACGGGACGTGAAGGCGCGAAGGGGTACAACTGGATGGAAAGTTATTAATACGGACGCGATAAAAAGGGCCAGTTAGAGACAGCTAGCAACACAGCAGGGTGCTTTGCAGCGGCTTTCCACGGTGTTTCGCGATTTTGCACGGCACTGGCGAGCGAATTCGGGGTTGCGCTTGCGAGCTGATTCGAATTGATTCGCGGGACGAGTGAAAGGGCCGGGCCACGGTTGAAAAGGATGAAACGTAAACTTTTCAGCCGGTGCCGCCCGCTGATGCGCGATTTCTTCTCTCGCGTCTCTCGTCTCTCGCCTCGCTTTCTCGTTCTCACCTTCGTCTCTCTTACACCGTCGAGGTTCTCTTTCGAGCTCCTTTCTCCCAGTAAATCGCGGTTCTCCACCGTTTGAAAAGCCCTCGGTCACGTTTTGTCTTTCGTTTTCTACTCGCGGGAAGAATTAACCGCCGTTGACACGCGACGTATTCAGAATCATCGCGCAAAGCCGCGACTCCGCTGCCACGTGAACGAGAGTTTCTGGTGAAACGCGTCTTTCAGGATGTCCTCGAGGTGTCGCGTAGAACTTGTTTGAGAATTTTTATTGTCGAACAAACGGCACGCTGTAGGCTTTTTACTTACGGCGCTTCTCTTTTTTATTGCACTAGTGTAGCTCGTGTTTAGTGCGCGCGTTTTGAACAGTGCGATGTCTCTATGTTTCTCTTCCGCGAAACAATTGGTTTTAGTTGGTTTTAGTTGGTTTAGACTAACATTTTTAACAGTTTCGTCGTGCAGACACAAACGATACGTCTTTATTTCGATTTACGCTACTGCGCGAATTTCAGCGGATTTTAAGGTAGTTCGAGATAATGTCGTAGTTATTTGTCCATTAGATACACGACGCACGTACAATCTAGTTTACGTCAACTCCAGTGTTCTTCCAAACGAACTGTTAAAGATACTTTTTAACGACGGAAACGCACAACTGTGAACCGTCAAAATTGTCCAAAGGCAAATACCAAGAGTAAACGTCTTGAAAGCGATCTGTCTTCTTCGTCACGGATGTTGGTAAATCAGAATTTACGTCGTCTTTCCAAACAATGCTCGACAACACCGAGTCAACTTCGAGTTCGTTGCCTAACTGATCGACGTTTACTCGGGTTCGCGATTTCCTGCGAAAACATTAGCGTTTGCGTGTCGCGTTCGCCAGGACCCTGCGGTGAACAACGCCTGTAGCTGCTCATCAGCCTGCCTGGATTCGGCTTTGCATGGCACAAGTGATTCCGCCATGTTGTCAGGGAATTTCGGTTTCAAGCCTGTGATCATTAGGGCGCCACGATGCACACAGGTGCACGGACAGGTGTTCGTGTGCCTGCGCCCCGTGTGGCAGACACACGGGGTATCTTTGACGATGTTCCGCGGGATTCCTGTAAGTCTGCACAAACGATCGTCCTAATCTTACATGGAACTTCGACGGTCTAGTTGCACAAAGGTAACCCTCCTGAACTTTCCCCCTCTGATCGAGTTTTTCGAGGGAAGTTCGCTACGATCTTCCTCGGGTCTGACGTTAAATGCTGATTTCGCTCGGCCGAGCGAAATATTAATTGGAGAAGTTGCGAACGACGTTCTTTTCGCAAGATGATTCTATTGCGTTTGAAAATTTGAACCAGGTTCATTTGCAAGGGTGGAAGGATAAATTTCGAATTGTTTTGGGAATCGAATTTGGGAATTGCGACTTTCTTCGAGTTTTTTTTTCAATTTCGTTGTATCGGCGCTCGATTTTCCAAAATTTTCGCGATTTATAATTGACGCTGAAAGTAGTAACATGTATTTTTTCAATAATATTTAATAGTAGAAATATTTGAGTTTCTCCTTATTCAGGAATAATCTGTTATTATTATTGTACAAATTAAAAGCTTGCGGATAATTACACTTTTATCGACTTGGTGCAGTAGAATAATTTAATATTTCGTTTAAATTTAAATTAATATTCAGCTAAAGATACGATAATTTAAGTGATTTTTCAACGGCACTGGAAAAAACTACGGAAGAATATAAATTCTGATGAATTATTTTCCACTGTACTCGTCAGATACGAATCAGTCAGACCGAATCATTATTAGAAACGATTCAATTTGAAACGAAGTAACTGTGATTGGCATCCTTTTTCGGTTTGGCATCTTTTTTCAAAAGCTTTAATTGCGCAGCATGAATTTCGGTATAACGAAACGCGAGCGACGTGGAGAGGGACGGGTGAACGGGCAAGATCGGAAGGGGTAAAAGTAAACTTCGAGATTTTGAAAGCAAATATTGATTTTCCGACCCAATTTGTGGCGGTTTTAGCAAAATAAAAAATTTTATTAGTTTACCGGCAGATCTATGAAAAACCGTACCGTAAAATACACATGGAATTTCAATTCCCACGGGTAGTAAAGCTTCCGCGAATTTCGATACCGCGGTTGAAAGAACATCCCTTGAAAAATATTTTAATAATCACACACGATGAAAATACGGTAGGGTACTCCAATATAAAAAGAACGATTAAATATCTTTTTTTTTTTTTAATTACATTACACGTTCAGTATAGTATAGCATAATTCATTGTATTATAGTATTCGTGTTACGAGACAAAAATCATACATACTCGTACATTGATCGATGAAACTGCATGAAAAATCAAATTCAAAAATTATAACTAACGTCACCTAGTCTTAGAATACAGTTTATCGAAAAAAGATATTTTTATTTTAAACGTTTACTTTACGCCAATGGATTTCTCATTTTATTCCTCCGTATTTTTTTAAAGTATTCTCTTAAAGTATCAGAATTTTCTCAAATATTGTACAACAAATCTTGCACTCTTCAGTTCTCACATGTCTTGCAATGTTTGAACTGTGATCTCGAAATTATTTCGAGCATTCAAGAAATTGTTTCCGCAATTCAAAGAAATAATATCAGTATGATAAAGGAAGAAGTATCGTTATCTCGTACGAGTGGACGACAATCAATTAAAATTAAAATGGTGTTCAGTGTTTAGCAAATACAGGTTAATAACATTACATCCATTCTCGCGACACAATTAAGTAATTGGATCGCGGAGTTGGTAGAAACGGTGGTGGGGGAAGAAATGAAATCACGAGTAAAGGTATCTCGTGGAATCGCTCGAATTTATCGTAGTCGGTCCACTACCATGAGATCTTGATTGACTATGGCCGGAACTAGTTCAGATTACTAGTTACACCGAGTTACAGTATACGTTTGGTAATGTTGTTTCGAAATCGTGACCCATCGCATGCTGCAACAACTTCGACGTTCGTGTTCCATTCTGCTTCGCAGTAACGTCTCCAACCAGCACGTTGCTCGATCGATCTCGCGATATTTGCAAATATGACTATCCAATCTAAGCAGACCGGATCTCCTTTGAATTTTTGATACGTTACGTCTGCGAGTCGAATTTGATTACGGTTTGGTTTGTTGAAATCGTTTTGCTGAAGTTAAACTTGGTTGATAAACCGAGTTAGATCCGAATTAGATCATCTCGCGATACTAACCCTGTTACAATTTGAATAGATGCGACCTTGTGGAATTTAGAATTTTTCAAAAATCAAACCTGGTACGAACTAGTTTTAATCAATAAATATATTACCGTTAATTTGTTGAGGCAGATGTTGGAATTAAGTGTCTACAACTGTATCATGCAATAACGCGTCTTGATTTATTTCAATCATAAAATCTCCGAAATGCATGGAAATATTTTTTCCAAGATTTTAAAAATAGCTACTTAAATTCTTTTCAGTTCGTCTCGTTGTTCAAACGTTTTATCAAGTATGTTTATAAAATCGCCGTGTAATTCACGAATTTGTAATCCTACACAGTAGATTCAGTTAAACTAGAACATTCATCCACATATTTTATATGCTGTTAATGCATAAAAAGAAGAAAGAAATTCACGAGTTACCGCGTAAAGTCATTTCGTGAAACAACGTTTCCTCGTTTACGATGAAGTACTATTACATTCAACAAAACAAGAAAAAACAGAAAATGAGGTCGATGGAAATTCGCGATGCAAGCGGAAAAATTTCCAGAAAGAACGACGACGATTCGCGCGATGGATCGTAAGTGAGATTCCTCGAAGATCCGTCACGATACGTCGGCAATTATTCTAGAACGATTTACAAACAGTCGCAAGCAACGTGGCCGGTTACGTGGCAAATGGTGGAACGCATTTAAACGCGGCGATAATTCACCGAACGTCCTCGATATCCCTGATTTCGCGGAAACGGTGAAAGGGCAACGAGCAATGGCGTCCCAAACGAGGTTAATCGCGGTAAGTTTCCGTAGTAACTTTATGCCGTTCTCTGTTAGCCGACCGGTTCACTGTTTCGCCGCCGCGCCGTATCGTCGCAAATAGGTTGATTTATTGGCAATTATAGATCGACGACAAATGCCAGCCCGCTTGCGGCCCGGTTGCGGTAACCCTACCACTCGCGCGAATAATAATTACTCGCAAGATCTATGAATGCGAACGTGTCGTTTCTCCTTCTTTCTGTCGTGCCTCAACGTTCCTTCCGCGGTAAGGAAGGTTTGAGACCGTTTAATTTACGATTTACCAGTTCCAAGAAAGAATAAATCTGTGATTTACTTTGCGCGATATATTTTTTTGCGGCCCTACGATTCCTTGACAAGTTAAATGTTCTTATTTTGTAATTGATGTTAATTCTGACGTAAGTGGGAAGAATACACTCTGTGATTTATTCTTTTGCTTCGATGGTTTATTTTTGGACTATACGTATATTTTAGACGTTCCTGTGTTTAAATCACAGTGTAAAGAAGAAGCAAGAAATTTTTTATCTTCAGTGAACTATTAACAGTTTCGACGGATACGAATACTAAAAATTTCCCTCGTCTGCAAAATTATATATTCCAACGAATCTGTTTCGAAACTACTACCAGTTTATCTAAATTTCGCACGATAGATTAGTTGCTCGCTTGCGGATAATTTTTTACTTTAATATATACAATACACTGCTTGCAAAATGACCCAATACTTCTCGTACG
This sequence comes from Melipona beecheii, assembly GCA_032399605.1. NCBI lineage: Eukaryota > Metazoa > Arthropoda > Insecta > Hymenoptera > Apidae > Melipona > Melipona beecheii. Next base: position 2,282,545 of record JAUCMO010000248.1, on the reverse strand, counting down.
TCCCTTAAATTCCCCGCAGTTGCAGGGAACGAACTACGCTCTGAAATAAAAAATCCCTCTAACCGACCAGCAAACATCTACCTCAATTCTCGTTACTACATCCAATCCTTTCTACAAATTATTCCAACTACTTCGCCCAGCCCGTACACGCGCCTGTCTTCAAAGATCGCCGCGCCACTCGTAATTCCCGTCTCATAACTGGTCGAAAAGCCTGAATAGGCTGGTAATTGCGAGCGGCGGGAGGGCGGGACGAGGGAAGAGAGGACGTTGCACGGGGCACCGGTGGAAAATCGAGTTTCGGATATGAAATAATTAATGCGGCCTCGCGAGCGAGACGGACGTTACGAGTTACCACATTAGCCGGCTCTTTCACCACCCGTGCCTCTTTCTCTGTCGGCTGGTGGCGCGGCTTTTCCACCATCTTTCCATTTCACCTCCGCCAACCGGCCGGACCTCGTACCACCACCCGTTTCCGGCCATAACTCAAAATCCCTCAGGTGTGCTAACCGCGTATACCGGCGGTCACGTTGGAATGTTAGGCCACGAGCTTCCACACGTTATTAAGCTCCTACCGTCATGGATGGATGCATGAGCCACCGACCGTCGTTTTCGTCCTATCCCTTCCACCCATCCGATGGACCGTGGGTGGCTGCTATTGAAATTTCACGTGTTCGCGAATTTCACACTTATACCTTGCCTATGCAGGCCGACGACAGTAGGTTGTACTACCCGACTCGGGCTTGTTCCGCGAACAGGACCGCGAAGGTGAGAGAAGCACGTGATGGGTTAATAGCCAGGCTGTCGGGTTTCTCTGCTTGTTCTCTAGATGTACTACCGTTACGTGCGAACGGCTGGTTCCAGTTGGTTTAATGAGCTTAATTTGCCAGATCGCGAATAATTTGCAGGCTCGTTGTGACAGTTGCCCGACTGGAGTGCTGGGTTCACCTATTCACCACTTTGAGCGTTGCTTGTGATTCGAATTTTTGTGTAAGTTCGTTATCGACAGATTGACCAGTTTAGAATTAGAGATGGCCGAGCAAGAGGTTTTGGAATTGTATTATTTATACTCTAGCGACGATAACAAAAGGTAAAGTACGATACAAATGTGATGCTTTTATATATAATTATTTATAGATTTCAACTCTGGAGACTGAAGACTAAATTATTTTCATACTCAACTTGTACTGATACTGATTTTATATAGCGCGTCTATGAAAGGCACTAAAAATACAAATAATTCCAAATTTCAAGGAAGCTTTATAATTAGTGCGTCTTAATTTATTTTGTCCGATCGTGTGCCGACCGATACTACTTGTTTGCAAAATAAGTAGTCCGAATCCGACTTGTAAAATATTTGGATCGTTCACTTTCGTTTCTCCTTGGACACGCTGGATGTATCCTCCTCTCTCGTCGTCGTTTCTGATAATAACTGAAAATCCCTCAGGTGTGCTAACCGCGTGTGCTGGCGGTCACGTTGGAATGTTAGACCGCGAGCTTGCAGCGTTATTAAGCCTTGTCCACATTCACAGGCGTCGCACGTGCGCCGCGACACGAGCGTCTCGTCGCCCTTCGACTCGATGGTCACCTATTGAAATTTCGACAACTCGTACCCGAGTTTCCGCGGAACTATGTCGCGTAATGAACATTACTCTCTGAAATAGTTTGTCAACGTTCCTTTCCATTAAGATTTTTTAAAATATCGCATACTGTTTCGAGAACTTTTGCAGTTTAACTCTCATGACGATGGAATTATTTTCTTTCGTGGGATAGTTCTAGAATGTTACATAATTCAACGTTATATAATGTTATATAATACCGTGGCGTAGTTCTAGAATGTTATATAATTCGATATTTGTACAATGTTGGAGTCGAATATTATGAATATCATAGAATGTTGTTATAGAATGTTATTTCATCTCTTTTTCTTGTCGAAATCTCTTTTACGTTTTTCCTTGTCTTAAGAATTTCGTTCTATTCTAATAAATGATATCGCTTCTATTTGTGACAATAGAATTTCCTTTGATTTTCGAATTTCGACGATAGATGATAAAATGCCAGCTCAATTAATGTGTTAGAGTTCTAAAATAACTGTCACTCCTTTTATTATTTAAAAATTTTTCTTCCGTTTTAAGAAGTTTACAATTTAATGTAATATATCAGTAATTTAATTTAGTTTAATTTAATTTCACAATTTAATTTAATTTACTTTATTTTAATAGAACTGGGGAGTTTTTATTTAGTCAGTTGGCTTTTTGTAATATTTATAATATTGTTTTCGATATTTAATTCGATATTTCGAGGTCTTTGAACCCCTTTGAAGAGGGGATGATTATAGATTTTGGTTGTTGAACGTTGTGGTATCTTCGTTGTGGTGTGTCTTCGTTCATAGTGGAAAATCAAGAGGTGAAATGAAATATTGAAAGTATATAATTATGCAAATAGGTTTCTGCATAAGTTACTACTTTGGCTCAGCGCTCGTAATTAAAACATTTACTTTGTCAACAATAAGCTGTATATATACACGGCCAAGCGGATAGCATACATGTGCAAAGTGCATTTAATAAATTAACATTCGCTTTAAATAGCTAATAGTGAAATAAAGTATACGAATGATTACGTCTAATTAAAGTTAATTAAGAATCCACATTATCATTTGTTCTTCTTACAAACATACTTTTATGGAAAAAAATTATTTTATTGATTTTCTTTTTCTATCGCGTGTATATTTTTATTGCACAATAATTTGATCATTTAAAGTTCTTGGAGTCATCATTTTTATCAATTAATTTTACTTAATTTGAGAATATTGAATTAAACAACTGTGAAAATTTGGCTTCAATTATCATTATTTCCCTCCAATATCACTATTTCAGACCAATATTTATATATAATCTCAAAAATTATTTTGAATAAACCTGAAACGTAAAACTACTTTAAATAAACCTTCCACTATGGCCATGTATCGACTCATTTGACTTGATCAGTTAACAGTTAAATATTATTCAGAATCATACTACAACGCTATCTATGCTATTTGTTTAATTACATTTCTAGATGCCTGACCACACATTGACTCATTTTACTTGACTAAGCAGCAATAGATTTCATGTAACATCATGTACTTGTTTTGTCTCTTAATTTTTCCAAACACTGAATTCTCTAAACAAATGTTACTTAAAATTGCTTCAAGTGATCTTTTCTTTCTTAATTTTACCAATCACTTCAAATAAATCTATTCTACTTTCTTGAATACATTCATACAATATATTCCTAGATGTCTGACTACACAACGACACATTCACATGGCAACGTTGACAACTTTCTAGGATCGCAAAGATAAACTCGGTCGTTTGCTCAATTGACAGGCGTGATTCGTGACTGGTGATTCGCGACGTTTCATTAGCGGTAATAGAGAAATCTTGCGTGAGGAGCTACGGAAAAGTTGGAGGGCAAAAACAAATCTAGGAAGAGAATGTAGCGTCTCTGGTAACCACCCGGAGAGGGATATGGAGGAACGTCGAAAGCTCGACGAAGGCTTTTTGCCGGTTCGGCCAATTTGTCCGACCCGATTCCGACAAGTCGTCGCAAGAAAACATTTGACAAACGTCCGGATGTCCTTACGAAAGGGCCAAGCCGACCAGGCTCGGTTTTCCCGGCGAATCCCGACGCTCGTCGTTGTCCGCTTCCTCCGGAAAGACGAATGTGCTTGAAAGTTTCATGGACGTTAGAGGAAATCAATACGTTACACGCAATTGGTCATAGTTTATGTTCGATGATGTGGATACGTAGAGTAAAACGTGGCGAGTGTGTCTCTTTCTTAAATACGGCGATGAAAATGGGATTTTACTGCATAGGAATATGGAAAAAGATCGGACGATATCTTTATGTCGTCTGTTAGATAGGTCTCTTTAGGTGCTTTTAAATTTATATTTCTTGATACCTCCGTTGTACTTTTATACGTTTATGACACGGCAGGTGATATATCGGATGAAAAATAATAAAATATTGAAAGGAGAATTTAAATTCTGATGGAAAGTGAACTTTCAGCTGGTGTCTTAATTGGCCATTGGGTATCATACAATTTTACAGTCGAATCACTTAGATCTGGAATTTTTAATTTGATTGAATTTTGTTACTCATCTGCATTAAGAATGTAAATCACGAAATGGAATAGAATCAAGTGTCTTAAATTCTAGTAACCTAACCTAAAAAATTACATCTCTAATCCAATGATAGTATTTGAGGGTTAAATACTTCGAATTTTAACGAACTAATTCGAACTTAACTACTTACCTCTTAGTAGTGATGTCCTAAGACATTGGTAATTCGATCATGAATTCTATGAAAGCAAAAGGACAAAAATATTCGTTGCACTTGCATTCTATGTAAGAGTAAAAGACTACATAAATCATTGTGTGACAAGGGAAGCGACCAAACGCAGTAATCCTCTTCTTTTTTACAAATTTCAAGAATAATGATATTTATGTACAAATACGAGGTTAACGAAGATTGAAGTTCGGTCGTGCGAAACGGTTGGATATAAACGGGGGCTAAATGCTCGATAGATAAATTTATTAAGAGGAATAAAAAAAAAAAAAAAAAACAAGCGAGAGAAGAACAAAAACAGGACAACGTCAACGTATATGAGAGGCGGTTTTTTCCGATTCTCTGTTAAATTTATTGTTCTTTAAATCCCAAAATCGCGTTAAAACGGGTGACGGTTTAATCGAAAGTTAAATTTTACGAGAATGAATCAAGTTTCGCGGCACGGTAAAAAGGATTAGTCCGCGTGCAACAACGTTGTTCGATATATGTAACGTTGCCATGAATAGTCGATGACGTTGGCCGTATTTTTTACTTTTTACTTCTTACTTCTTACTGTGCATCGCTGTTATGTTATTCTTTCTCTTCACGACGGTTAGCGAGTGTCGTTACTACAATTATTCCATAACATTTCGTTTCTCATAATTGTTCCCTACGTTGTACTACCTTTATTTACGCGCTTTGCATTTTGGAAATGAAAAATAAATTTATCTTATTTATTTTATTTATACAGATTGGTTTAAATCAATCAATCTGTTTCAATTAAACAATTAGCCTGAATCGGAGCTAAATTGTTGAATTAAAAACATGGTCCATTTATGCCCAACAAATACCCGTTTTCTGAACGATTATGCTTCTGCGCGAGAGAAACACGCGAAGAAACGAGAAACAAGAATTGGAGGAATTGCGATTTCAGTGCCGTTGGTAAACAGGAATTCGTTCGATGGAGGAAAAAAAAAAAAAAAAAAAACAGGGAAACAAGGTTAACGTTAGTTGGAATTAAGAGTTATATGGCCGATGTGTTTCGGCTGGTTTTCTCTCGAAAAAGGATAGCGAGCGGCGGAGAGAGGGGAGGGTGGAAATCGTTCGAGTAGGTGGAAGGATTTCGTTAATTGATCGAGCCCGATAGAAGCTTTCGATTAACACGACGATACATTATGCCACGGAACGACAGGAAGCGGCGTGTACCCGGTAATTCGGCGTGCCTCCCGACGAAATTGAAATCTAGAAGCGTCGTCGATCTAATTACATCTGGTGTCGATGTATCAGGCGTCGACGAATATTGCCGGCCGAAGCCATCTACGAAGACCGCAACAATTACCGGATCGAGCGCGACCAGCCCCGACTTCCTCGGTAATTTAATTGCTCCGTCGATATTGGTATTGACTAACGATCAAGAAAAACTGGTACGTGCTGGTGTTCACTCGTTTTTAACGCGCTTGATCGCGCGAATATTTCAAGCTTCGCTTTGGAATTATATTTTTTTGGAAGAGTTTTTTTTTTTTGATCAGACGTTGCTTCGTTAAGAGAGGGACATTTAAAAATTTTTTTTTTAGGCTAGATAGTTTACTTTACTTATCTATCGCAGTTCTGAGCTCGGAGTTTGACGTCTGGAGCGAGTAGTTTTAATTGTGTCGTTACTAACGAATTGATAGCTATCAGTTTAAAGATTGGTTATATTTTGAATGATATCATTGTCACTTTTAGTTTCCGAGTAATTTCGGAATGACAGCGAAAGTTGTACAACATAAGAACGCCGGGTACAGAGTAGAATAGTTCCACTTGGATCGGGCGAACGATCAATCATTTAACTCCAATTTACATAAACTTGCGAGACTTGATCGTAATCGCAAGTAGAATTGGAGTTATTACGAACTTTTAAAGCAGATAGAATATAATCGCACATAATCAGACACAATGAACCAACGTTAATTCCCCAAGAACTTTGTTTCCAGAATTGGGGTAGAACAATGTATGGTGTGTGTCGAGTAGTCAGACAATTAGAATAAATTTGCAGTTTGCTGCAGTGACTGTAACAGGCGACTTGCTTCCAACGAGACCCTTTATATATATTTACATCAAATCGCAAAAATTCTCTCGTTTAACACATTAATTATTGAAATACAAAATGCGTAGAACACACGTCATTTTCCATCAAGGAAGGAAGATAAAAATTGTATTACGCGAATAAAACCAAAATCATCAAGATCGTATTTTTGATCAAAGAAACGAGATGAAAGGTCGAATCATATAAATAAAATTAACATCGTCTTCCACGTGCAGAAAAAGATAAAAAGGAATACGACTGTTTTCGGTCGGGCACAGTAGAACAGTATCAGATTCTCAAGTATTACAGAATCTTGTTCGAAGCTAAATGGTGTAATTATACAATTGTACAAGATTGAAAAGAGGAATGGGATCATTCTCAAGCAGTATTAGATTCTCTGTAAGAATTACAGAATCTTGTTCAAAGTGAAATGGTGCGATATAGTCTCAATTATAACGTGTGCAATCATACAGAATTAACATTAAAACTACCGAGGTGGTTAAAATGATCAATTTATAATTTTTGTTAGACATAAAGTGACGTATTTTTAAAGATTTAAATAACTTTTCGTAAAATATATGAATAGAAGCTTGTGTACTCCGTTGTATTATGGTTTATAGTTTAAAAGTTTTTAACTTTATTTAACTTTAGCTATATAGTTTATAACTTTATAGTTTATAAGTTTATAACTTTATTTCTTTCGTCTTGAATGTCTCTGATAAAAATTGTATGCTTCGACTGTCTAATAAGTTCTAGTATCAGACGCGATAAAATATCATCAGATTCTCTCAAGAATTGCAGAATTTTGCTCGGAGATGTGAAACGGTAGGATATACGGTCTGGCACGTGGTCGAACGAGCGAGATAGATCTGTAACTCGATACAGGCGAACGGAATTGATAGAATAGATAAATAGTTGGAAGAGATGTCACAGCGGTTGGCCAGCTTGGACCGCTGTATTGGCTGATGGAGGTGTTAGATTGGCTGGCTGGTCGTACCCTACGGGTTATCGGTCGAATCGAAGGTTTCTCGAGAGTTGAACTTCTCAGAGTAGAGTCGTCAGATTGGTCGGCTCAAGGTGGCCGTAGTTGGACCGAAACGTTCAAGTGTCAGGCGAACGCGTCGAGTTAACGTCGTCGAAGGAGGTGAGGGGTGAGGGGGGGGGGCAACGCTAGTGAAATCGAGCGTACTGGAAACCAACGGAAACCTTCGGAACGCGATTTCCTCTAATTTTGAGACGCTTTAGATCCCTCTGATATGGTTTCGCCAAAGTGAATTTTTTGGCCGAACGAACGACCCTTTTGAATCCCTTGGTTAAAATTAAACTGCTTTCCGGAACTTTTGCTTCTCGCGTTCTCACTTTATTATTCCTGCAATATTTACGCATAACAATATTCGCGAAAATGTAATTTCTTGAGAGGAGTAGAAATTGGAAGTACCGTGTGACAAGCTTTTGTTTAAGAAGACTGTCGTTTTTAATGGACTTTTACTTCTGACTTACTTCTGCAGTCCATTGATTAATCACGTATCGTCCAGGAATGAAAATAGTCCCGTGGCTATGTGAAAGAAAGTGAATTCCATTTGTCATTCTGTTCGAAATTTCCTTTACTTTCCTTTCAATTCTTCGATTATGGAAGATCGACTGTTTGATCTTCAACGTATGATAATTTCCGTGTTAAGACGTGCAATTTTAAGCATCGCAGGTTAGGTTTGCACTTAACCGAGCGCAGATGATGGAACGGACCGAAGAATTCTCATAAGAGAGGAAGACAAATCTTGGAGGGTAACCGGTGTTTCCTTGGCCTTCCTCGGAATCACGAAGTCTGAGCAGAAGGTCCTCTCTAAATAAAGCATGAACTTGGAGAGAGTTCGGTTCCAATTTAATGGCAAACCGCTGGACTCTCCGGTATGTGGCACCGGCCACTTGGCAATCCGCTTGAATACGCCGCATCCTCATCCACCAGGCCGATCGGCCTGCCTATCTTCTGTTCCATCTCACAATCTCGACCTCCAACCCGCCCCCTCGTACTCCCGGTATCCTCCCACGATGGTCGTGGGAAACCACGTCCTGGCGTGACTCCAAATTGCGTGCAAAACCATCAGTGGTAAATGTGAACGACGAATGGCCCATTCGAGCTACCATTTGGGATGAGTGTACCTACCGATTGCGATCGATCGCCGTGCGCTCTGTTGTCGCAGCTCGACGAAAGGTGGATAGTTAACGAATCTCTTTCGTTCGAGGCGCGTTTCGCCACACCTCGACGTTATTCGATATTGTACGATATCGCAATGCAGGGCTAGGCTCGAGTTTTACCTTTACAGTTTTAAGACTGGAGGTTCACGATAAGAAATGATAAAAATTTTCGTAGGTTGTTAAATAGATGAGTAAACAGAGAGTTTAAAATTTAATCGATATCAATTGAGTCTTTAATCACAGGTGATATTGCGATAAAATATTTTTCATTTCATCACGTGTACGCTATGTAAATCGTGGGAGGAATAGCTGGAAACCAAAAGATGTCAGAATTGTTAAAAGTTTCATTTCTCAGTGTCTTTTTTAGTATAGTTTGGTATAGTTAGTAAACGGTGTAACGTCAAGTCAAATACATCTCGAAACCAAACTTACAACTAATCATTTTTTAAAAATTGATCGTTCATTCTTATCTTCAACGGCTAAAGACACTTCTAACAAAAAGAAAGAGTTTCAATCTAATTCATTCCATCGCCAACGACAATAACGCCAAACTATCTCCTCCGATCCGCGAAAATCGATAACATAAATACTTTGGAAAAAAGGAGAAAAGAAAAGAGAGAGAGAGAGAGAGAGAGAGAGAGGAAAAAAAGAAAAATAGCTACACATCTCTAATGCTCGCGGAAACCACGAACTAGTGAAAAGACCGGGCAAAAACCAGCGAAATCCCCGCCGATGGAAACAATTTAAACTCGAAAACAGTGGAACCGCTCGGTTCATAATTATTTCCATCCCCATCTCGTTTTCCATCGGTGCCATTCATCGTCCGAGGGTAGAAAATCCAGGGTGGTGGCTATCTGGAGAACGGTTGGAAAACCCTTTCGGGCGTTGGTATTAACGGCGTTTCGTTGTGCGTTTCTGGTTGAAAAGCGCGGGCAGTTTATCAGGCGAGAAAAGGGGGTAAGCCCGATTGACAGTACGATTGAATATCCCGTAGTCCCTCGCGAACGCAAGAGTGCATCGTGGTCGCGTTTCTCTCTCCCCGGTGATCTCGCGGTGCCTTTTTGTGGGCGTGTTTAGCGCTGTTCGCCTCCTAGCGAGCGTAACGGGCCGTTCGCCGTCGAAAATTTATTGAATAGCGCAGTTCACGCAGCGTTTTTCGACGATACGCGTACGTGCATATATGCGCGTTTCCCCGGCACCGCTTGCGTGCAAAATGATCAGGATAAATGTGCAAACTGTTCTGGTCTACGCTGAATCCTTTCTATCCAATTTTTTGTTTTCCATTTTCCCTTGTTTTTGCTTTTTCATCTTTCTCTGATCCCCCCTCCCCTCTTGTTTTTTTGTTCGTATTTCTTTCCGTTGGTTTCTCTTTTTGCTCGCCGAGAGGGCGCGTCGTGATTTCTCGTTAATCCGATCGAAACTGTATTTCGCCTGTTGTGTAACCGGCGTGTGTGGAAAAGAATGAAAGAACGCAGGGGTCTTTGTTCGTTGTTCGCTTTTCTCTCGCGAGCTGGAGAATTTTTACGTTATGATCTTTCGGAATTTTCGAAAATTCGACGCTTAATCGCGAGACGCACAATAGAGTCTATCTAGTCTGAGTGTGAGAAAAGAAATTCAGATATTTACAAAAAAAAAAGAAAAGAAATTCTAAAATCGATTCTTTGGACATTACGTCCCTTGTCGTTCCAGATCCACGTATTTCTCAGACACTCGCTGCAAGCGTTTCAGCTCTGAAACTTGCCCGAAGGTACATATTCTAATCGTTGCACACACTTCGTTCGAAATGATTGAATTTTCCAAAATTCCAGCCACTCGAATCCGCGTCCGGTCCGAGTGCCGAACGGTGTGAAACAACTCAACGCATTCGCGATTCCCTTCATCTCTCGCCTTCCCTAATTTCATATCCAGCGCGTCACTGGTCGTGAAAACGAAACAAAAAAAGGAAAAGAGGAAAAAAGAAAAAAGAAAAATGCGTGGAAAAGGACGCGATCGTGGAAGAGCAAAGAAAAAAGTATCGCGAAACGGACGTTATGCCCCGGTGCCATCGAAACGTGTAAAATGGAGCTTTTATGAGTGCGAATTCACGGTGCGAGCTTGCCCTCTTTTTTTTCTTCCCCTTCCATCCACCAGGCCACTGCCTGTACCTCTCCGCACGACGTTCCTTCTGTTCGCGTCGGGGTGACGAGAGCCAATAGAAAGTAATATAATACGGGTAGAAACGAGGCATGTGCCATCTGCGTACCATCGTGTACACACGAGCATTTCGCGAGACATCCGCGTGTCTGTACGCGCCGAGTCTCTTCCACCGGGTCCGTTTTAAATTGAATCACCACCGCAAGCCAGTTTGCAAGCTTCCTCTCGTCCCTTTCCCAGTGTCTCTCTCTTTCCTCCCGTTCGCCATTGGAGGGATCTGTTCGCGGGTGTTTTCAAAAACACCGTTGATATTGAACACTCGTCGGTTCTTCGATCGCCATTGGCGGACGTTTCAACGGCTGTCACGTCGGCGGTTGTTCCGAATTATCATTGCGGTTTGGCGGAATTTACGACTCAGCGAGGTTACTGCCAGACTGAATGTCAATAATCAGGCGAAAGTGGAAAGAAAAAGTAGGGATTCGTCAAGCGTCAAGAATAGTATTCCATTTATCCTATTTTATCGCGCAGCAAACAATTTATTTATAGAATTGAATTTCGTCTAATAGCACTGACTCGCACTGCCGAGTGATTTTTCATTGATGTAACAGAAATTCGAACAAACGTGACCCGTACGGACAAAGTTCTATCGCGCAGCGATTATTTTCAATTCATTTCGTTCGTTTCGTAACATGAAACAAATTTGGAGTTCTCTGAAAAACGTAATAACTGAATATCCTGATGTAACATCTAGATACGTAACATTCATAGAAATTGAATTGGCAGAGAATCGTATGTGATTGTCGATTTTCGTCAGGCAATGAACCATTCCGTAATAATTCCAGCGAATCGTAGTTCTTACCTTAATACCAAATATCACTCAGTTAAAACGACCCGCAGGAATCGTCGGAATTTTTCGCGCTTCTATTTAAGCCTTTACTAAAAGCGTGAACGCACACCGAGACCGAGGGATAAACCGGCGGCCGAGAAAAGGGACAAAGAAAGAAAAAGAAGAAGAAGAAGAAGAAGAAGAAGAAGAAGGAGAAGGAGCAGCAATAAAAAAAAAGGAACCTCGTAACCGCGCAGCGGCGAAGTGGTGAAGTTTTGGGTCACCGGACTTCCATTGGCATTAATTAAATTGAAAGTTCGCCGCGCGATAATTTAATATTTCAGCTGGCGCGAGCTTCCGAATTTAGAAAGGCCAAGGAGAACTTCCCTTTACCGTTTCGCCACTCTAATTTGCACGCTTTGCGTGCCGCGAAGAAAAATCCTTCGCCATCCTCTTCTTTCTAGCCTCTCCCCCTTCTTACTCTCTTCATCCACCCTGGTCCGGGTCTTTTTAGCTGCGCGCAAGGACGTTCCCCAGGGATTTCGTCGGTCTACGCGTCGATAAAACGCGTTGCCGGATATGCCTGGCCTTTTACGCGGCACAAGTTTCCAGCCACTTGTTCGCCTACCGCGGATTCTCTACCTTTCCGTTTCCTCGACACCACCGCCCGATCTCATTGTCCTCGAGCCTTATACAAACGAGCCGCCAACTTTCCTCAGGGTGCCTCTGTTTCTCTGTTTCTCGAGCTGTTCGTTTTTTCCATTGTAACAATATACATTACGCGTTTTCTTTTCTTTTCTTGTGTACCGATCACTCTCGGCAGTAGAAACATTGTTTTGTTTTCTGTTGGGTGGTATATTTTTTTTATAGTTTGTTTATTCAGTTCTTTTTATCACTGAAAGTGATTTTAGCGGGGTAACCCAGAAAATCGGGCCTCTTCAGATGCAACGCTAATGCAACGAAAATTAGCGATTGGTTGATTTGGGTCACGTGATTCGCGAAGGGGCGTGGGGTAGACCTCGAGTAGGAATGGCGTTGTCTGGTGCTGAGCGATCGCGCTTGTAATTTGTTTTGTATCGATTCAAATGTTTGCGTGTCAATAAAATTTTATGGCAAAAATGTCGTCTTCATTTCCTAGTCGGAACAGTTGCTTCTGGGTCTTTCAGTGACTGGGGTACAAGTCGTGCAGTTTTTTTCTTAAATGTACTTTAACGTGATGTTTCGTTTATTTTTCTGAAATTTCGTCGTCGAATGTGTTTTAATTGTTTTCATCAAAATGTTTCGACTCTATTCCTCGATAGTCCATTTTCTCTATACAACAATAGTCTCTACATATGTACATATAATAGCTCATTTTCTTAGATGTAGTCTTAACGTAATTTTTATGTATTATTGTATTTGTGTATTATAATCATTTTCAAAAATTTGCAGTAGACACAACACTTGACACATTCCAATTACTTTTGTTCTTTATCTTTGTTTTCGAGCAATGTAATTTATTTCGCGTAACAAACAATTACGGTGATCCTTTGGTTTTCTTATGGAACGTATAACGTTACTTACGATCGCACTATCGTGTTATTTGCGGTGAAACGAATGCAATTAAAATTTAATTAACTTCCTAAAACACAGAGGGAAGATTATACGTGAATTATAAACTCAAACGAATGTTTGTCATTTTCGTAAATGTCTCGCGGTGATAATTGGTTGCTAAATTGATTCAATTTTAAATTTGATTAATTTGATTGGTTTCTTCCTTTGTTAATTATTTATGAATTGTTTTGTATTAATTTCGTATTATTTGCCCACGGCGTGCAAATATCAATTGTATCGGTGTAACCTATTGGACTTCTATCTCTTGAAAAATATTATAAAAATGTTTTGAATGTGAACAAATTTTTACAGTGATGAAGTTTACAGCGATAAGTTATTGTATTATTAGAAAATTAGAAAAAAATATTTTATAAAACTAGCATTCGCTGAATGGTGTATGCGTCATACATTTCTCGGAATTTTTACTCTCTATCAAGTAATTTAAAAGAAATACTTTTCACAAGATTCGCAATTTCTTTTTCAAGCGTATTCAATCTCTTGTTATTAAAAGAAATTTTTACAAAGATCTTTGATCTAGATGACAAAATACGGATATTCGCAAAGTTCGAAACGGTGCGCGCATTTGCGGAGATAAAATATCGAAACGTCAGAGAGGAATTACAGGCATCGCAGAGTATCTATATTTTTATTTGAAATTCATCGATAATTATTATAAAACATTCGCAATGCTTTGGAGAATTTTAACCACGTTCTTGTTTCAATTCATTCCGTGAGCTTTGAGTTTTAAGAAATAAAAATATTTTCCTCATTGCTCGGGTGGTTTCGTTGCCACGGAGACGATTTCTCCTCTTTCAAAAATTTCCCCAGGACACGCATGCATTTGAATTTCAATTTCTCGGTAAACGACAAGTATCCGAATTATTTATTCCGAATGCTGCCCCTTCCGCGCTCGTATTAATAAACGAAATCTGCGGAAATCTACGCTGCCTAGCCTCCGACACAGAAAAAGCAGACTTGCTTCTGTTCTTATTTTTTCTTTTATCGAACAAACATAATTAAAAAGAGAAAGTAGAAATATTCTTTCAAATATTGAGGCGATGTTTTTACCGGTTGAATTTTTTGCAACGATTTTGGTCCCAGAATTGTTAAAATCATTTATTAAAAATCGAACGAAAATCACATGCTGGCCGTTGTAAAATTCGCAGGAGACAAATTCATGGACAACTGTTGGATCCGATCGTGATTTTGCAACAGGTTCGAATATTAGGGAACGAGCGGCACGATTGGTCGAGCAAGTAGTCCGACATGTGAAAAATCAGGAACCTCGCTTCTGATTCAGCGATTCGATAGAGAATCTTTGTTCCCATACAAATATAGTTCAACAAAGTCGATCGGATACGTTCTGTATTCTATCTGATCAGGTCTTAGTTATCTTATCTTCCATTATGTTTCCCTCTTCTTTCGTTTCCCTTTTATCCGAGATGTCGCGTTTATTTTACTCTTGAAATAAAGGATTGTTCTTTTAATCGATAGCTATTGAAACTGACGACGGCTATGAAACGATCGCAATATTAAAAAAACTAGAAGAATTTTGTGTTTTATTTTACGAAACGCACTTTCAGATCACTTCGGTAATTATGATTTTAATCAGTGACATCATTTTCAACTTCACCGGAGCGAAAGATTTCAGATCATGTACAAAATTGTAAAAGTCCAACTAAATTTTGGTTTATTGGAACTTTTCCATCATTTTTTTTTTTTTTTTACAAATCAAATCATTATCGAGATCGATGTTTATTAAGAATTCAGGATTCAGAATTCAAACTTTCATTACGCGTATGTAAAGTACGAATAAAATTAATAATGAATTATCAAATTTTATATGAACTTATCAGTGAGTGAATTTATCAAAATTTTATATGAACAAAGAACTACTGTCTGCCCTAATAATTTTCACATTTTACCATTCGTTTCTTAGTTATTCACAGTTACCGGAATTCCAAAATTACGAAGAATTCTCACGGTGAGAGTTTCGATGCCGGCGATCCAAAGCTCGAACGTAACGCGTTACAGGCGAGGAAACCACCGAGCTCGCACGGTGAGGGTGAAGCGAAGACAATATCTCGAAGTCGAGAGGCGAGCAGATTATCCGCGTTAATACCTTCGGAACGCGCGAGACCCGTTTCAATCGACGGCGTCCCGTAAGTACCGTCATTTCGGTGGCCGAATAAATTTCCGGGGAAAGTGGGCGCGAGAGGCGTTCAGGGTGCGACCGTGGCAGTTCATATAACGACGCGACTCGGGGCGAGGGCGACGATAAAGGTAAACGACGGTCTCGTCACATCTTTCACAACGCGTTCTCGGGCCCCGCTTCTTTATTTTTTTCTTCCTTCTTCTCTTTTTTTCTCCCCTTTCTCCCTTCCCCTCCATTCTGCCGATTCTTGTTCGCTAGGCTCGGTGATCTGTGCAGCGTCGCCACGGTCGCTCGATTCCGTCCCGACGAAATGGAATATCGATACGCGGGAACATCCCGGGGGAAGTGTAGCGAATATTGAAAAATTCTTGGCTGAAAGATGAAAAAAATGGACCAGCCGATCGAGGAAACTGTTCCGGGGGAAAAGGGTTGGCGTTAGCGGGGGCGGGGGGAGGGGGAGATGTTTGCATTTTTTCCTTTTTTCCTTTTCTTTTTTCTCTTTTTGCCCAGCCTCTTTCCCAAGGATATAATCGGGAGAGCCGGGATCGATCGTCGAAGGGGACAATCGTACGCGGAACAGTTTGCTTATTTGCCGAAATCTCGCCGCGTAACGAGCGCTGAAAAATCGGCCGATCGACGATTTCCACGCTCCGCGAATTTATTCTCATAACAGTCCACCTGTTATCACGGCCCACCGCTGATAGGCAATCAACTTTTTCCAACGATCGATGTATCGTTTGCGTACGTAACTCGCGCGCGTCCATACGCCGAATATGGATGCCTTGTTTTCCTTCCTTTTGCTTTATATGTATACCTTTCGTCGATCGTCCGTGTGACTGCGGATATCCGTATTCTTGCTACGAAAAGATTTTAGATTAACGAATTGCCTGTGAGTATCGAACGATCGAGATGTTGCATCGTGATGTAAGTTAGTCTAGATTTCTTTTTCTCTTTTCTTTTTATAAGATAAAAATCGCTCTTTGTTCGTTGTTACGCGAAAATTTATCGCGTTCATTCAAGTCGCGAAAATGTGTCACCGAACAGAAGCAGGAGTGAAGTTGTTCAGTTAGGAAACCAAGGGGATGATGTTTCTACGAAGATACGTGATTACATTTCAAGTTTTTCGAGTTTTGACTTAAAATTAGCGGAAGGAACTGCGTTGGATCGAGTCGCGAATTCTTTCTTTAATTTTTGCTCTTTAACTCGTCCAACTTTCACGCAATTTTCAAAAGGAGTCAGAACGTGAAAAAAAATTCGAAAAATTTTACAAGATTCTCGCTTTTAACACGAGTCTCTCGATTCTGCGCCAGTGCTCGTAAAGATAGATTTGTTTGTAACGGATTGTATTTTTCGCTCCAAGTTCCAAAAGGATCGCGCAGTTGCAGGTGTGCGGAAGGTATTTCGCCGGGGAAGTTGGAGAATGATTTATGGTAACTGATATTTAGTTGTGTACGAAGAACGCTCTGTATATATTGGACACTTATTTTGAGTACCGTAGATAACGCGGAATTGGAAGTTGAGAGGTGAGCAGCGCAACGTTCCCCCTTACTTACTTCGTCGAAATGATAAAAGTTGCAAAAATATTTAACGGTCTGGGAACCATTGCATTTACAACGCGTTTGATTATTTTTTTAGAATGATTTGGAACGCTTTTAATCTCTTGGCGTTCCGTTAAATTCGAAAGAATTTTTCCTTTTCGCTGTTCGAATGGAAAGATTTTTTTATCTTTTCTGTTTTTCTTTCCTTTCATTACGAGCGCCTATTGACATATTTATGGCACCTATTGATATATTTTGAAGCAAGCACATATTAAAAATATATTATACCTTCCATTTTTTTTTATTCGAGAGTGAAATATTTGCACGATCTTTCTTAGTCTACTGCAATTCGAAAAAGACCGGTTATAAGTATAACTCTAGGTTAATCTCTTAGAAATGTAAGGTCGGGCGTTTGTCAAAATCTAGGAAATTCAAAAAAGATTCTAGTTTAAAATGTGTCACACTTTTGGCGTGGCGCGGACTAAAACGGGGAGAACAATTTAATAGCTGGAACAAAAGTGACGAAAGTATCTCAAAAGTTGATAGATCAATCATTTTTACCGACTTCATTTACTTTTTTACAAAGATATCTGTTTACGTTTTCTTACCGTATAATTTCTATGTAGTTATTCAACTACGAATAAATTAATTTCCCAAGTCGATAAATACAGTTTAATATTTATGAGGGGGTAACAATAGAAAACTCGTTAATAACGGGAATAATGCTAATAAGCGTATGGCGTCCGATAATATCAATAAATATTTATAATATCAATATCAACGTAGAGCTTAATAATATTAATGAACATTAACAGTAAAGTGCCTAATAATACTCTACTGCATAATACACGATAATAAACGGTAATAATGCAACACTCCAAGATCGTACGTTAAATGCCTTAAAATAAATTCAGAACTGGTAAACAGCGGCTTTCGTAATCAGTCATTACTGTAAATAACTTATCGTTCAGGTGTCATTCTTCGCGATGTATTTTATTTAGTGGATGGTAGTGAGGTCAGAGGATCGTGAACGCAGAATTCTCGCTGAATAATTAACGGAACACGCAAAATAAACTCATCCGCGAGGTAATTATTTCGTTTCGGCGAACGTTTCAGTTATATTCGAGCCCAGTTTATTCAATTGGATATTTCGGGCTCCAATTAGTTCTTTCAGCTAGAATTTTGAAAACTGACGCCGTCAGACCGCGCTGGAGAACTGTCAGTTTGACTGATATCGTATTTACTTTGGATTTCGGTCAACGATATGTCAGCCTGACGTTCGCCTTTAAAATCGGTTGTATCGTTAATTGCACGAGAGAACCGATGCTAGAAATTCATCCGCGCGTGTCGAGCGAAATCTAATTTCTTTGTGGAATAGCCGCGCCCGGTCTCTGTGTTTCAATGATCGTGCAGCAACGATCGGCTTGCTCGTGGAGTGTCAGTTAATCGTTGATCGAAATATCGAATTAAACGCGCATAAACCTACGCATCTGTCTGTCGACCTAATTTCCCGTATGATATCGTCGTACTTTCGCTACAACGTATACGATAGAGGCCAGAGAAGCCAAGTAATTTTTGGAGGAAACGCGTTTGCAATAAAAATCGATACGCTGCTGATCTTTGCAGATACGTGTGGAATATTCGAGATGCAATAGTGTTTGTAAGTTAGATAATTCGGTAGATGAGGAAATTTTTCATTTGGATTTCGTCTTTTAGTCATCCTCGTTTTGATAAAAAGTCAAAGGAAAAAATTGGAAACGATTGACAGTGAGGCGAACGAGTAAACAGTTAAAACTGAAACTGTGGGTTTTTACGTGAATGTACACGATGTAAAAAAAATATTACACGAAACATTTAAAATATAGTACTTTCTATAATACTTGGTACGTTGAAGAAATTTCCCAAGAAATTTTCTACTTTTCTAATTATATTCCCCGAAATATAATTGTACGTAAGGATGTACGGCTGAATTATTGAGTCAAACATATTTCTCCTGTATTACTTATAACCCTCACTTGACAAAAACCAGTTCGAAACAAGCTGGTATCCCTCGACCCTCCCTCGTAAACCACCGAAACTCGGCCGTACCGAGTGTATGCCACGCAGACAGACTCGCCGTTTCCCCGATTCTCTTTAAATAAATTCCCAATCCACTTTCCACCCGTTTTTCCCTCCTTTTTCTCTCTGTCTCTCTTCCTCTTGCGTTCTTGCAAATGCAAGGGCGTGACTCGACGAGGGAGAGGGATGGGTTGCGCGCGCGAGGGACCTTCGCAACGATAAAGGGGTTGGAGAGACGAGGGACAAGGGACAAGGGACGGCGAACGCGGCTCATTCGAAATTTCGATTAAATGGGATTTCGATATGCGCGAAACATGTCCCGAAGGGAAATTTAGCGAACGCTGTGTAGCCGGGGCCGGTGCTAGTAGCCGCCTCGTCGGGGAGAACTGAACGCGACGCAACACGGTTCCGAAGGGGGTGTTCCGGGGCGAGGGAGAGATCGGACGGAGGAAAGGGGTTGGCAGGGCGAACGAGGTAGTTTTCGCCGATAGAGTCATTGGCCGTTTGGCTGGATAATGCGAAATGAAATTGTCACAATAATCGTTGCCGAACGGTATACGCCGCGGCTGGATAAACTTGGACAGTTATACGGGGTGGTCAGTTTATCCGGGCATGCTACAGCGCGGGTAATTCGCGCGAGCAGGAATTTCGCATTTACAGGGAAGGAGGGAGGCGGGGGAGGGAGGGGTATCGCCGATAGAGAACGCGCACGACGCTTGCTTAAATCGGGCTAAATCGACGAGTAATTCAAATTAAATAATAAATTAAGCGCCACTCGGTCAACCGGATAACGCGATAAAGCGCGAAGTTGCCGGTTTTGGTGTTTGATTTTTTCTTCCCCGTTTTGTTTATCTGCTCCTCCGCCTGGCTGATCACCTGGCGACGATTAGAAGAATTGCCCGTACTTTGGAGAGTAAGAAAAACAGAAAAGAGATTCACAGAGACTTTGGAATCAGATTATCTTTGAATTATCTTTATTATAAATTGTTTTTTTTTTTGTAAATTTATCACAGTGAAATATTTTGAACGAATATTACGACTCACATTTCTCAGGAAATTATTTTCCGAAAGATATCAGTAGTTCACGTCGATCATGTAATCCGCGTTGAACAATTGCCACGTGTTTATCGCTGTAGCTTCTCTAAAACGTACGCGCACGCGCGTCTGTGCGTTCCGTTGGTAGCGAAAGGATTAACTCAGGAAATGGACGATCGATGAAAATCAAATAACAAATCGTATAATTCGATTGCGAAGTCGATTAACGCGTCGGGGAGTCAAGTAACGAATCAAACGGCTGATTAAACGATACACGCAGAGAATTTCCGAATCAGGACGCGAATTTCTTTTCATCTGCGCGAATTATTTCAACACAATTCAGTTATAACGCTTTAATTAATCATTTATCCGAATTAAAAAAAGAAACTCGACTGTAGATCCTCTGCAATTTTAAACAGTCACGTGTTTCATATGTCTCTTGAGTTGAAATTTTTACGACATATGGTTCCACTGTTCCTTCACATTCGTTTCTATAACAATCGCCGCGCGCATATATATATATATATATATATATATATATGCGCGCGCAATTATTTCTGCTTTTAAATCCATTCTTCTCTAAATTTTCTTTATTTGGCAATTTTTTCTTTTTTTTTTTTTTTTTTTTTTTTTTCGAATCTGCATACCGTCGGAATTTCGGGCTGGCCACGTTGGCCATTTGCATATTTATCGGCGGGTTCGGTTATCCGACACGTACGCGTGTATATTTTTTAATTATGTCGCGCGGTCCACGTCGGGAAACGCCGTCCGTTGGCACAAAAGTCGCGGACAACGGCGACGTTCGGCCCCGTTAAAACATTAATTTCGTCCGCGAGACTCGAAACACCGACAATGCGCCGCGTTCATTATTAACGGCTGTGCTTTCGAACAACCTCTTCACTCCCCCACGGTGAATTCCACGCGGGATTCAATAATTCACGGTCGCGTTTTCTTCTTTATTACAACCATTAAACGGACGGTTCTTGGTTTATTCCACGAGTTATTACGTCATACGCGTTACCGCGAATGTCCTTCCCTTTCTTTTTATTCATCAACAATCGTTTAAATTATGGGCGTACAGCTGTCAAGGTCAGAATCGAGCGTCGACATTTGCAATGTCGTTGTACTTTATGGTAGCTGCCGACCATCGATTCAATGTCCCAAAATTTTTAGCATTTTTAATTTATTTTTTCAGCACAGTTGGAAGCATTTTGTTAATTGTTATACGAGTGAAGTATAACAATGTGTGTTTTTCTGCATTGTATTTTATCACAGTATGTGTTTTTACATCATCTTTAATTTTTTAGGTCAGTTGGAAGGCTTTATTAATTATTGTCAGTGTTATATCATGATTGAGAGTCGTTCAAAATTTGTTACATTTTCAATTTTGATGATAAAACTCAGAGACTCGTTAATTATTTATTCATTTCAAATTTGTAGCATTTTCAATCTTTTTTTTTTTAATAAAATTGAGGGATTTATTAATTATTGAGACGTTTTATTAACAATCTGTGTTTCTTTTCTTTGGTTCTTTTTTTTACAACGTAGAAAAGTTATGTCTTCTAATATCTTCTCCGAAATCGAATCTCCGAACAAGAATATCATCCTGTATGCACGTTTTGTCGAATCGAATTTCAGAATTCGAAAGTACTGTCGAGTGACATTTTCGTCACCTCGTTCTATTTCGTTTTCATGTCACGCTCATCATCGTACACTTCATCCACGTTGCAATCGTTCAAGTTACAAAGGAACCATCGTCGTTATTAACGAATGTTTCGAGGAAACGATGCAAATTCACAACGCGACGCATATGTAGATGAAGCGCGCGTTTTGTACGTGACGTGATAAAATTTGAAGATTGGTGGTCGAACGAATTAAAATTAAGCATCGCGAGTGGATTTTAATGAATGATTCCGTTTTCGGAGTCGGTTTTCTTCTTTTTCTTTTTTCTGCAAGACTTTGCCGAGCGAATGTCATTTGTGACGGACAGGGGGCAACAGTTTTGTACCGTAATTTTGTAATTTATTCCATCAATATGCATGCAAATGAGCGTCACGCGATAAACACGTACACTTTATGAATGGGAGAAAACGCGTTTCGTGTCCTGGTTTTACAAATATCAGTCAATAATGACACGATATATAGTTTATTCGATTTCGAATGTTTCTTACGGGACGGCTGGTCCGTTTTAATTTATATTATCCGGGGAGATATTTAATTTGTATCCGCGCGGTGAAATTCAAATGAAGAGAGGCAGCAAAGCCGAATTCGTATATAGTCAGACGTATGATAATTCAATTTTGTTAATTCAATTTCTATATACAGGTTAAAATAGAAAAGAGATAGTATACATTACGATAGAAATCAAGCGGTGTTGCACGGTATACAGTCAAATGATTATTCAAATTTATCTGATAATATCTCGTTACTTTAATTATGCAAATCTTTCGCAATTTTCTTCGCTTTAATCTTACCAAAATGAAAAGGAAAGAATAACACAGCGGTAACACGTATGTTACTCGAATAGTATAATACATTGTAATTTCTTTTCAAAATTCTACGGATTTTTCAACGCGATCAGCAAACGAAACAAAAGCTCG
Source organism: Melipona beecheii (assembly GCA_032399605.1). Lineage (NCBI taxonomy): Eukaryota > Metazoa > Arthropoda > Insecta > Hymenoptera > Apidae > Melipona > Melipona beecheii. The sequence continues at coordinate 2,260,044 of JAUCMO010000248.1, read as the reverse complement.
TTATCGCTTTGACCATTTAAAACTAGAAAAAGAAACTGATACGTTCGAGCTAGCAGCAAGTAGTATTGCGGCACAGTGTACGGTCAGACGTACGGTAATTCAATTCATTGCCACTACTTCATCGCAAAATCGCACGAATCTTTTACAATATCTCTTTAACATAATCAGCGGACAAAACAAAGGATCGTGATTATCCCTCGAAAGATAAGAGGAAAAAAAGGAGGGAGGGGGGGGGGGAGGAAGAAAAATGTACGGTGAAAAGTTTCAATCGGGTCGTGTCCGCGAAACAGATTTATCGCGCACAGCGAAATCCGTTTCAGTTTGGACAGGGAAATTTTACCCTATTTTAGATTTGAAGCTCCTCCTCCATAGAGGTACCAGCAGCGGTTAATGAGGGGCGGCTATTCTTTTCTCTCTCTCTCTCTCTCTCTCTCTCTCTGTCTCTGTCTCTGTCTCTTTTTGCACTCGTTTTACGCGAAGCCGAAAATTGGTCGATGGAAAGACGCGAATAAAGCGAAAGACGGACGGATAAAAAAGGGGGAAAAAAAAAAAAACACGGAGAGGTGGGAATATCCATATGCGGGCGAAGTAAAACAGAATCGAAATGAGACAGGGGGCTCAGCGGGGCTTTGAAGGATCGCCGATCAAAGAGTGGTCTGGCAGCCGCGAAAAAGCTTCCTCTGTCTTTTTTTTTTTATCCCTCGACGAATTCATCCCCGCTTGCTTCTGCTTGGTTATTGCCGTGAACTTGTTAAATCGCCGCGCGAAAATCTATCCGTCCGCGTGCAGAAATCGAAGCGATCGATCAAGAATTCATCGTGTTGGCCCATTCAACGGCCGATTTTTTCATTCCGCGGAGCGAGTTTTCGAATGTTTTCTCTCGCCTGGCCACGAAGGAAATTGATACGTCGAAGTTTTTTTTAGATTTATTTATTTTAGACGCGGGTATAATTATTCATTTCAAATCGTCTTGAGCAATTTTGCGAGGAGTTTTTTTTTAGAATAGACGTCGAAACGTAACATAATAAAGTTTATCTATGCAGATTTAATTTTATATATTGGCTCGTCGAAGAAGAAAAGATAATTACAGTTTTCTGGTGGTAATAAGCGACTTTATTCCTGAGAGCTTTCTTCTAGGAAACTTTCGTCTTCTCCTTGAAAAGATCAAAAAGGCAAAGGGGATATATTAAGACCAATCAGAAAGTATGAAGGCAATTTCTAACATTTCTTGAGACTGACCCGCGTGAGATGGCAAGTACTAGTGAGTGAATCCATCATCTTTTGGCAACTATTCTCGTCTGCGCGGTTTCTCCGACATGCACTTGGTTCACGACATGGTAATTGCTATTGTGCGGAAATTTCCGATCCAGAAAACTAACTTCGTTAACGTTCGTGTCATAAATTCGGTCTCGACAAATAAAATTTACATATTCAAACGAGATTAATTTAAAAAAGAAAAAGAATCTTCTCGAGAAATGGACGCACGTAATGTCAATACGTGTGAAAAATCTAGAACTAAATAGGAAATCGGGTAACGACAGTCTGTCTTCTTTCGATACCGACGCGTCAATCGGTCTTTTAAACGTTCCCTGTATTAAACGAGCTATAGATCGACGCGTTGTTGATTACAAGGTACACTGTCGCGGCTATTGGATAATTATTTACGTCTCTGGAGAGACAGTAGAGTTCACGGCACCGCTTTGATACGGAGAAACTAATTATTAATTACATCGATCGTGTATGACGCGTAGCTCGTTAGTGCACGGATAGCTTGCATCACTCCCGATATACGCGATCACGTAGAGATTAATTAACGATTGCCAATGAGTATCGGTGCTTGTAGATTTTTTTTTACGCAAAAATCCGTCGAGCATTCTACACGATGCAACCCATCGAGAACCGACGCGATACAACGTTAATGACGTTCGAGTGTGTTGCATTATCCCTTCGTGTTTTGTAGTAAACGGATCGATGGCAAAGTCGCGACGCTCCAAAAATGAAATTCAAAAGTTATTGTTACGAGGAGAACATTTTTTAAGTAATTTTTTTTTGGAAATTGTAGGTCTTCAATAAAATTATCTTGATATACTTCTTTTTCTTGTGTTATAGTTACCTTGTGTTAATAATGTTCGAGAGTGTCGCATTACCTTCTCGCATATTATAGTAAACGATCAGTCGTAATGTTCAAAAATCATTAGAGGAGAACATTCTTCAAATATATTAAAAATTGTAGATCTACGGTGAAAGGCATTCTATCGGTGCAATGAGAAATTGAAATTTAAACTGATATAATTTTGTAAAATTTTGTAAAAATCTCTATTTCGACAATCGTGAGTTTTTTATAGATACTTTTTTTCCTCGAAGGTTGTAAAAATTTAAACCTCCGTGGAAACATTAAAAACTTTTCTTCACAACTATGTCTACTATGACCTTGAAGATTGAAATTTTCTCTTTACAGCAACTCTTTAAAAGTTAGATAGACGAAATGAATTTATATCGTTTGATCTCCTAATATTCAAAGTTGGTGAAAAAAGATCGTACAATAAGATTTAAGGAGTCGTTGCGAGGAAAAAATTTTGATCTTTAAAATGATGGCCACGAAAGTAATTTTTCACGTTTGAATTTATACAATGTTCGGAAAATTAACAGTTTCCCATCCGCGACACGATGTAAAATCATCTTTGACAAAAATGAATTTATGACTGTCAAAGTAGGGACTTCACGCTTCCAAGACGAAATAGATAGATCGTTATACGATCCATTTTTACTCTTCGTTGCATATTGCTCTTGGTAATTATTTGAATATTTTTCCATCATACATTACAACGATCGTCAATGGTAAAAGTTTTTATTTTGATAGTCGAACTCTGTGCTCATTACGGAGAGAACAGTGACAGTCGATCTAATGGTGTTGTTCTCCTTTCTTCTGCTCGATACAACATGCTTTGAATTTTACTTACAAATGACATACAAATCGGAGGTATATTGATACGAATATACCATCAAGGGAATAATACGCGAGTTTTGATACAGATTCCAGCTTACAGAGTCTCTTTGGATCTGCTGTCGTGTATCGCATGTTAATTTTGTCGTTAATATTAATGCGGATTGCACTTGGAATAGATGAAAGCAACTATTGAAACTGTTCTGTGCTCGACGACTGCGATTACGTTACGTATCTTATGCATCTACTGTGCTATTTAATATAGTATTAGACGTTGATTTTAACAATCATTTCTAACAAAGGAAACTTGAGACAAAAACTTAAGATCCCAATACTTTTATTAGTATTAAAAAACAGAGAAAAGAGAATTTCATTTTAGCATATTAAAATAATTAGTTAGTTATTTAATGTAATTAATTTAGTACAGTCAAAATAACACTACGTATTTAATGTAATACCAGGCGATGTTTTAACAATCATTTCTAGCAGAGAATACAAAAACTTGACACTCCTTTCAGTACAAAGAACAAAGAGATAGAATTTCACTTTAATATATTTAAATGATTATTTAATTATTTAGCATAATTAAAGTAACGCCAAATTCTCAACTGTTGCAAGTATATATATTAAAACTGAAATATTTCTGTTGCATGTGCTCGTGTGTGTTGACGAAACAAAATTTCTTTCACTCTGTCTCCCAAACGCGACTTCATCTCTCCAGCCAAGCGACACTCTTCGAAACTTTAGAATCGTCCTGCGCGAAGACGAATCCGTAGGAAAACACTCGTTATCGCAACCGGTTCCAAGAAACAGAAGAAGAAACGGCACGAGCTGGGAATGTTTTGGAACAGCGTGTGGGATGAGAGGAGTGGCCGTTATACTAATTTGGCGGGCGCTCGTTAACGAGCCCTTTGAGGTTATAACTTGTGTGCCGCGAGTCGGACGCGTCCGCGTCTTTGTACATACGTGTACGTACGTACGTGTGTACGTACGTATGTACGTGTGTCTGCGCCTTACGTGGCTTTCTCTCCGTTTTGCACCCCACCAGGCGGGCCGCCTTGGCCGCCGTCGCCGCTGCCGCTGCCGCTGCCGCTGCCGCTGTCGCTGCTGCTGCTGCTGCTGCTGCTCACAGTCAGTTCGCTCATTGAAAAGCGTCGCGACGCTCGCGAGTGGAACGGCGAGTCGCGCGTAACCACCGTGTGGTAGCGGCTGGTAGTGCGCGAGCGCGGCCGATCGCCGCGCGGCCTCTCGTGTGGCGGCCTGGCTGCTGCTGGTGGGGGTGAGAAACGTGCTCGTCACCCTCGAGGAGCGCCTGGAGAGACTCAGTAAGCGCCGCGAGTTCGCCGTGGCCGGAAACCTGTCGTGGTGTTCTCTTTCGACGAGCGTTTCGTCGCTTTCCACTCCCTGACGCGCCACTTTTCGACTCTGTCCGACTCGTCCGAGTGCGTTGCTCCAGTCGGAAGAAGATCGCGAGGCGCGATACGTTGAGAATTGACTGCCATTCGCAACGAGGTTGAACGTCGAGAGAGTCGAGTCCCCTTTGAGTATTCGCGTAAAAGAATTTCAACAAAGCCTTCGAGGATTCCTCGGCGATACGCGTAAGAGGATTTCGTTTCGGATGGTGCGTAAAAGGAGAAGCAGCGGTGGCCAGGCTGACTGCTTTGTCAGTTGAGATTGTCGGAAATTTGACACACGGTAAAAGCAATTACGTTAAGAGGTGCTCGGAGTCGGGGGGCACACCGTGTCTCCAGAGAGGATTCGGTTTCTCATCCCTCGCTGTTTGCGGCGGACTTGCAAAGGATCGTGGAACAGCTTCTGGCTAGCTGACGTCATCAAGAACAAACAACCAGATCGAAGATCCCCCGTAGGAAGGGAGATATTATATATCCGGGCTCTGAAATACGAGGGACTCTGAAAGAGTCGTCTGGAAGTCGCCGTCCCGCAGAGGGAAGATTGGAAAAGACACACTGTGATCCCTCTCAGGGAAACACGGACCTCTGGACAGACAGAACGACGAGACGAATCTCGAAAACAGAAAAATCTGGATCCCTATCGGATCTTTGTCCGATTCGATCACCGGATCGAACTCGTCCAAAATCTCCTTAATTAATCGTAATTTTCATTTCGATCGTCAACTCGACCATCGCTCGTTTCACAGTCGAGACATCCGCCTGATCGTCGACAATTTTTATTTTACTCGCAGAATAACACCGGTGTGAGAATAACTCCCACGGAGTTCTCGTCCAAGATGGTAACAAGTGTCAGGATCGCGATGAACATTCGCCCGTCCCTGGTCGACTGATCGCCAGAGACAGTTCGAGAAAGGGGCTTTCCCCATCGGCTAGATTGAAAAACGATGTCCGACAACAGCAAGTGAGGATTCCTTTTTTGCGTGTCCCCCCTTTTTTCCGGTGATCTCTATTCGACGGGTGAAGATGGGCCTGCTGCGACACTTGCTGCTCTGCCTGCTGGGCGTCATCGTCATAGTCAACGGTGAGCTTTTGCTTTTCTCTCTTTGTAGCGAGCTTTCTCTGGTCCCTCTGCTCTCGAAACGAAAGGGATTGCCAACGTTAGGTGTTATTGAAAATCCGCCGGTACGACGGGGAAGGAACTGATGATTCGAAGCGAGAGCCAGTGGGAAACGTAGAACGAATTTCTTTTTATCGTAATCGAATCGAAATCGGTTTTCGGCGAGATTGAACTCGAATATTTATCAAAGACGCGTGTACTTCGGTTGCGTCGATATTTTGGTTTATTAATTATAATTAACAAATATCGAGTCACGTATTCGAACACGATACGCGCGTTCTGTCAATTTTGGATGAAAATTTATTTTTTCGGCGGATAGGATTGTGTTGCTACTAATAGTTATTTATAAATTTTTATCTTTTAAGTTTGTTATTAAAACGACGTAGGATTTTTATGTTGGTTAACGGCGAATATGAGATTAACGAATCCTCCAAACTTTCGAACAACTTTCATGAAAAATTTCGTGTTACGTCTTTACATCTTACGTTTGCACGAGGAATCATCGTTTCTTCGATTATACCACGATCAAAACCGTATAATAATAATAATAATTATCAATCTTAATCCTTTATACTCCACTGATGTTGTTACGAAGATGTTGGCGCGTCTTACTCATCATTTTCACCGATAAAAATTGGAGGAAAGAAGAAAGCTATTACACGGATAAATTTATGAAACATTTACAATGTCTTTCTTCTCTTTTCGAAAGAAAAATTTTTCGGCTTCGAAAACTTTTATTGGAAAAATATGCCAGAGTTGGTGGATGATAGTCTTCCGGGTGCAAAGGGTTGATATTAAAGGGTTGACAGTTGGTATTAAATAATGCATGACACAGTACTATAATATATAGCTCACATTTGACGTAGTATTATATCGTGTTCATAGTGTTACATAGTATATGGTAATAATACATGATATGTACACTTACTCCCTACAAACATTGTCGGTAGATTTAGGACAATGATTAATTATACGTGTGAATTAAAATTGATAGTTATTAACTGTCTACGTTACAAAATACATTGTCTTTGTCTTTGAAATCCGATTAGAAATTTATTTGGATTTATTTTGTTTGAAAAATAAATTTCTGCTTGAAAAACAAATTCTCGCTAAATTTTCATCGAGTGTACAGTGAATTGTGAATACAAAAGTATATGTCGTTCTAGATCATAAAACTTTATTCCAATTATTCGACCACGGATGTGTTTTGTGCGTTTAGAGGAATTCAAATGTCTTCAAAACAATATTCGGAGATGTAAAATAAATTACTCTTTATAATATTTGATAGATGAAACAACAACGTTTGAATCGATAAAATTTCTTTAGTTATATTCACAAAAATATGAGTCAGTTATATTAAATATCAAGTAATATTTAAAATAAATTGGATAATAATAATCAAAATTACACAGTAGTCAAAAGGAAATGATACGTTTTTCTCCTTCAACATTCCAAAAGCAATGTTTAATATATAAAAAGTATTAAAAAATATTTCAACTAATATTTTGCACCAAGGTGCGACAGATATAAGAAATCAAACATTATTTTAATATTATTATAAATTCCTTAAAATATTTTTGGAACAGAAACTGAAAGATCTATCTGATATTAATTATCAAAATTTACACGTTGCTCAATCTTGATAAATCGTATCCCAAAATTATTTTCAAAGTAGACAGATAGCTCTATTTTTCGAGTACCGTCCATTCACGACTTATCGAGGAACTATCCATGTAAATATTTCGGAGAAATTGTTGTAGTCGTTTTTACGTCTCCCGAAGAAGCCGGGCTCGTTGACGCGTACATTGTAGATTGACAGGATTGTTCGCGTGGATTTTGTCGAGAGCGGCCGAATAGGAGTCGTTTTTGTTCCGCGTGACGCGAGGAACGCGAACTCGCAAGTGTCGTAAAGCGGCAGCCAAGTTTGCAGCTAACCACCATCTGACCGAAACTTTTTGCTAACTTATTCCTCTTTTTTTCTCCTCTCTCTTACCTCCGCGCTTTACTCCAAATTAGTTAATAAAGTCGGGGTGAGAGAAAAAAAAAGGAAGAAGAAGAAGAAGAAGAAGAAGAAGAAGAAGAAGAAGAAGGAAGCTGGCTTAATCTGGTTTTAAACGAAAGGAATAGGGTTAAGAGTTGTCGACGCTTGAGGATATTCGAACTTTGTATCATTTACGCGGAGACAATTTAACAAACTTTGGAAAAAATAAGGAGGAAAAGGGAAGAATTTTTATTTGAAATTCGAGAATGTATTCTGTTATACTTTATCACGTTAAATGAATTTCCAACTTTTTCAATGGCGAAAGTGAGTCGTTCAACCGTGTCACGGTCGATTCAAGTTTAATTTTGGTGAAATTGAATATGCTGACGTTGCACTGTAATTATTTCCTATTGTAAGAATATTGGTTTTAGAATTCTCTTACGTTTCTAATTTTCTAACTGTAAATTTTACGGATTAGAAGGTATCTATTGCAATTTTGGCGTTGATATTGTAGTTAGCTATTATCAAAATCAATTATTAAACTATTAAATATCAAACTTGATATTTAACAGCATCAAGATTGCCATTTGTGTTCAATTTCAGTATTACGATATTACAATACCCGTTAAATAGTATAACGACATTTAGTGTATATGTATTAAACTAGAAATTAGTCGGAAATCAGAAGTCGCAGAATTGAAGGAATTGTTGCAACAAAAAGATAATTTCACTTTCAGATGATTTTAGTAAACCAACAAAAAAAAAGCAATTAAAAATATACCGTTTCAAACGGAACAAATTCATAATTAACAGACTTTCATCTGGGATTAATTCTTTTTTACACCAAGAAATATCACATGTTTCAAAATACGAAATGAAATACGTATATAAAATATATAAATATGTAAGAAAATATGCATAAAAAGCTTCTTGCTGCAAACTGCAATTCTATTTCACCCCAATTTTCGTATTATCGATCTCTTTTTCGTCTAGCCAAATTTCGCCAGACCGAAAAGGAGGAAACTAAAAAAAAAAAAATTGGAATTCGACTGTACTTGCTTCCAACGAGCGTAGAAAATAAAAATCCATAAACCATCAGTCCGCTTCTGCGAAAAAGGCGAAAAGAGAGCGAGTAAGCAAGAGAGAGAGAGAGAGAGAGAGAGAGGGGGGGGGGTCTTAATCCTCGAAGGAATGAGCCTAAAGTGGATGGGGCAAGGGGGTGGGGAAAGGGAGAGGAGGGAAGGGTTACGTAGCGTCACGGGAGAGTTAAGTGAAGCTAGATTACGGACGTTAAGTCGTCGAGTGGACGTTAAAGCAGCCGTGTGCCCGTTCCCAAAGAGATTTTTCGGGGTTGCTGGTTTACAGCAAATAGTCGCAAGGAAAATAAAATAGGGAACAGCCCCGCGGGCTAACGCGTGTCGTTTTTACACGTGTCGGCAGATTTTACGGCGTGCCAGCCCTGGTAATCTACGTAGAGGGTGGGACGCAGAGAAAGAGGGCTGGGTGCACAGAGAGAAGTGAGGAAAAGAAGGGACGCTGGACAGAGACGGCAGAGAGATATAGAGAGGAAAGAGGGAGAGAGAGTGATGCGAACTAGCAATGGGCGAAGGAAAGGGGGCTTGTAAAAAAACGCCAGCGCGGATCGTGGGGTGTTAACGCGCGCATTAACAGAGCTTTCGTCGGGGGAAATAAAAAACGATATGCATGGATGGACGGTGGATTTTCGTGTTGACCCTAAAAAGAGAAAACGCGGAGGAGAAAAAAGAGAAGAAAAAAACGAGAGGAGAACAAAGGTAGAAAAATTCCTGCAAGGTGAACGAGTACGAGGCCGTGAAACTGAATCAAAACGCGTTGTTTCTGTCTTTCTTCCTCGCCTGCTTTGTCCTGCTTCTCTCTCTCTCTCTCTCTCTCTCTCTCTCTGTTCCTCTCCTCTCTTTTTAGCCTCGTGTCTTTGCGAAGAGGGGAAATAGTCGATGTCGATTCGCTTTGGAGCAGAGGAATGAATGAACGAGAATGCGTGGCGTTTTTAAGAGTTCGTTTTCCCAGATTGCTTTCCTGCCAGAGCCTGTACACATTTACTCTTTCTTTCTCTCTTTTCCTTTGTTTGCCTGCTAATTCTTTCATTTTTTCGCCCCGGTGCTCGTTCCTCTCGTTCTCTCCGGCCATTACGCCGGAACTCCGACGCGCGAAAGATTCGTTTAGCGAGGATCGATCGGTTTTCCAAGGGAAATCGAGCAAACGAGTGCCGGATAATTGCACTGTTTACGTTCAATTACTTACCAGTGTACCCTGCAATAAACAAGATTACGCGTCTAATGAAATATGTATCCGTCTCGGCCCGTTTAATTTCACTTGCCCGTTCCGAGCGTTTCGCCACTGGTATTCAGCTGTTCGCTCCTTATTTACTCCTCGAACACGCCTGCGCTTTTATCGTTGCCCGGTTTTGTGAACGAAGAGCTGATTCGCTCGGAATTAAGTTCCTTTCGTTTACATATAGATTTTGAGGTTAGTTTATTCTGTTACACATGGATGGACAAATTGCGGCGTCGTTTGAGGAGCGTACGATTGTTTGACTGTAATTGCTAGGATTGTCGTGTTTCTAAGCGAGGAAATATCTGTGGACGTAGGTTATGAGCGAGGAGAAAATATCAAGTGACGAAAGTTAAGTTTAATCGACGAGTTTGTAGTAACTTTGAGTCGGTTGACAAGGTAGCGTCTTATACTACTTGTATACTTTTATATACGCATTATTCTCTTCTTCTTTGCAAGTATTTATTTAATATCAAATTACATACATGTACAAATTTGTATAATATATGTATAAATTTCTTACAAATATATATACGTACATGTGAAAATATTTCACAATATGACAATTTAATTCCCTCTTTATTACTGTATTAAAATATTTCGTGAACGATATTTATCCTGACAAACGGATGTTTCCTTTCTTATAATCCTGTTGTACGTGTAAGTTTATCATACGTGTAATAAGTACAAAATACTGATTTGTTTCTTTTCAAACTTTGTTGGTTTGTTGCTTGCAAAAATACCGTACAGCCAGAAAGTTAGCTCTTATAATTTTGACAAAACATATTCATCTTGACAGGGGAGATAGAGTTTCCTTCCATAATGTTGCCATGACATTTTCATTTTGTTATTTTATAACGTAACTGTTGCTTCGTAAATACACAGCACGGTGGTTTCCGTTCTTTGCGACTTTTACACGCGAATTAACCTCGTTTCGCGTCAAGTCATGTTAATTCCACGCTACGAATGCACCTTGTTTTTTGTTAGGAAATTCAACGAAACTTAAGATATTTAAATGGCAAAAGATAATTGAAAAAATATATATTGATAAATATAATATATCGATGTATTGTAACATTTAGCAATAATCATTTGATTATTTCGAAATTAATTATTTCGTCGGTTCTAAATTCTTTTTAAAATTCTATCTAAATCTAAATTATACAAATGATGCACATACGGATAAATAAACACATGCTTATTTTTATTATATTCTATTAAAGAACGATTCACTGTATTTTATAGTTCAAGTTTCACAATTTTCTGCGACTTATTATTACTACAACTACGATTATAAATATTATTACAATTACTATTATGAACACGATCATAATTTCAAATGTTGCAGTAGCTAACTGTAAACTTCTCAAGTATTACAAAGTAATTTATTTTTCCTGAATTTTGTCAGTGCATGCCTGTAAAAAATAGCCAGCATCGAGATCGCTTGAGAGCGTCGCGTCGGTCCATTTGTCGCGCGAGCCGCGAGGAGTAAAAAACGGAAGCTGGATAGGTGAACGGATAACCGCGGCGGAAATCAATCTAAACGTAGGACGAGACGACGGTGCACGGTAATCTTCAGATTTATTTTTATTAATCCCGGGTGATCGACCCGGTTGCCAACCGAACACAGCGAATACTTGCCCGGCGAAATTTAGCGAAATATCGCGGTCGTTACGGCGTTTTCAAATATTTCGCAGCGAGCAAATATTTATAGGGAGCTCTAAAACTGTATCGTGTATTCGGCCGAAATGAGGAAGTAAATTTTTCTCGATTTCCCCGGCATCGAGCCGAGCGCGCGCATGCCCAGTTTCCTCCTTCGCCTGGATCCCCCCATCTCTCCGACCCCCCTACTCATTCCCTCAAAGATTCAACGTGACTTTAATCTTTCACGAGCTCCCCGAATCGAATGCAATTTTTTATTCGCGAATCTTTCCCCAAGAAATTAATACCGCTTTCCTTTCATTCGTTCTATCTGCTCTTCCACTTCTTTATCTTTTTATATCCTGAGTCAATTATCCTGGTCTTTATCTTTCTCTTTTTCGCGCGAGTCAATGTTTCAGTTGTTCTTTCTTTTCTTTTCTTTTTTTTTTCAGTTTCGAAGAAACGAAGGATCGCGAGCGGTTTAAAAAGGAGATTCATTTCTGTTTGAGCAAGTGTAACGTAAATGATCGTCGAAAGTTTCTGATCTTCGTTATTTTGTTTCTCGATTTTTCAGTCTCTCCACTGAATATTATCGTCGAAATTATATACGCTACCGATCAGAAGTTGTCTGTGTTTAAAACGGATTACGAATACAGTAGAATGTCGATCATTCGAATTTCGATTATCCAGTTACATCCTAATTATACATGTACATTTTTAAACTATATGTCGAGCAGTGTTTATACTTTGGAGCACGCGTTCTTGCCTTAAATACTCTATTTTAGTGCTTCATCTAAGCATCACGAAAATCACTGTTAAAAGGAAAATACTGGCGCTGAAATTAAATATTATTGAACGTTTAAAATGTACAATTAGCTTACTTTAAAAGCATTATTAGAATTTCGAAATAACTTGGATAATAAGAAAAATTTTCATTTTCAACGGAGGCTTGGAAATAGCAAACGACGATAATTAGATCGTGCAATTGGAGCTTGCATCGATTCAAGAGAAAGAAACTCGTGAATTGTACACTAGGCTGAGAAGATGACGATTAGGTATGTCTTTTTTTACGTAATAAATGTCCATGTTTAATTTCCAGTCGATTTATAACACATGATCGTCAATTTGATCCTTCCAAATCGATTATTCGAAAAACCGCTTATTCGAATGGATTTGTCTCCCAGTTAATTCGCACAATCGACGTTCTGTTGTATATCTACAATCTTTAACCTCTTTCTTTCGTTCTTTAATAAGAGATATTCTCGAAAAGCTATAATAATACTATAAATAGCAACAAATCTTTGAATTTGTTAGATAACGATAGAACATTTCTCGATTTTAAAATTTCTATAAATTTCAATGCAGAAGTAATAATCGGATTATTAAGATTAGATTATTAATTATCAGTGATAAATGTCAGTGAAATATATGATAATCAGTGATATATATGATAATCAAACGTTTGATTTGATAAGATCGATGTTCTACTGTATTCTTTAAATATCATTTAATTTCTACCCGTTAAAAGATACCACGTTTAACTATTCTAAATACCACACTTATAATATCGATATATCAATAATAAAACTTTTTAGGATACATTGTGTATAGAAAATGAACATGTTTGTCGTTGCGTAATACAGTGTGCTCAAAGCTGTAAAGTTTTACAGCCAAGAAATATTCGTTAACGCTCAATGAAATATTAAACTAACGTTGAGCACAAAGTACAGATGCAGTAAAGGTGCGGTTGAAACGATTCCGGTCGATATATCGCGACTTTCAATGGAATTTAATCGCGGACGCGATAAGATACGTAAAATCGGTTGTAAGTATCGGCGGATAGCGCATCAAAATTCAGTATCAAACGGATTTTAGTAATTTAAAGAGGGCCGCCATGCGGGAAAATACTGGCGATTCTCCACAACCGGCGGTACACGGTCGTTCCGAAAGCGTTACGCCGAGCGCATTAATATTTAGGACGTAGTATTTGCATTTAAAAAAGCAAAGGTCGTCCCCGAGCGGCGTGCAGCATGCCGGATACTTAGGGAACGCTGTCTGTAATCTCTCACCACTTCTCATGTCGCCTAAACCGACACTAACTTCCCCCGTTAATGTGATTACATTTTTCCATTCCACTCGCTCGCGCCTGTTCCGCGTTAACACATTACGCGGAATTGGACGCTAAATCCGGCGGAGATTAACTGTAACTGGCTTCTCACGCACGTTTTAAACTGTTTTCAACTGTTACCTGACAATCGTAAATGATAAATAACAATCGTTATGCAACTGATTTAGAAATTGTTCATTTGTCGCGTGACGAAGCAAAATGATCAAGCTTGCAAGTAGCAGTGGGAGGAATTTGTACGAATTTGTACGAATTTGTACGAATTTGTACGAAACTAGAATTTTCATTTAAAACGTATCTTCCTTGAAAGATCTTCGGCGAATTAACGAGGGTATATTCACCGGTAGACGTGCGAGTTTTTATGCAAATTTATGAAACATTGTGCCTTTATGAGCGCATCTAAACAAGAACGAAAGAAACAAAAAAAAAAAAAGAATTGGAAATTCTAACGAGTTCTCTGCTTTGAATATTCTCTATATATTTGCATGTTACATACATTTTGTTTTGCACTTTTACACGTTTGAATTTTGCATGAATGTATGAAAATCCGCGGACCGTCCATTATATGTGAATCGTATCGTCATCGAGTGATTCTGTTTAGACGGATTCCAACTGTCCATGTATTAAACACACAGTTTAATCAAATACGTTGACGAAGATACATTGAATAAATGAAATTGATTATTTTGATCGAACGCATTAAATGACGTCTTCGCAGTAAAAAGAAGAATACAACGGAAACGTACAACTGAATCTGATTAATCAGTGTAAAGGCAGTTTAGAGGTAGAATCAGTCGCTGTGTAACAGCGTGAAAGCACGCGCAACCGTGCGAGTCTATCTCGTATCCGCATCGTGTAAAAGAGCAAGCGGAAGTATAACAGAAACGAAGTTGAAGTTCACCATTGTCGCGTTAAACTCGGCACTGGCTACTTGAAAGTTGAAACCGGAGTACGGAAGCGTGGCTGGTGTCCCTCGCCCTTCGCGTCTGTCGCTCTCTCCAGTGAAAGGAAACGCGTGTCAGCGTTATACATTGAAACGCAATCAAACAAACAGGCGAACGATGCGCCGCCTGCAACATAATGGCTTTGTCTCGCGACTTTGCTTCCGTGTAATCTTCGCGAACGCGGGGGCGACAGTTTCGTTCGACACCGCGTGATAAATTTATCCGCCTAATAAACTCTAGACTTGCTTCTTCCTAAATACTCTAGGTTCATTTCTTAGTTTCGAATGCCAGGTTCTGTAGCTGTTTCGTGTTAGGAGTTGATTACAGTTATTTATTATTCATCGAGGATATCATTTATTTATGTCTGTTTGCCTGTTGGCAGTTGATTATAATTATTTATCTGTTTATTTGTCTGTTTGGTTTACCGTTTGCTCATCTATTTGGGTATTTATTTAGTTATTAATCAAGACGCACAGTTTAATAGTTAGTACATAGGTCACTAGGGTAAAATACAAGCCTGGTCGCTTTTTTCCGGTCTGTCCGATTATCTCGACCAACGTTGAAAACATCTGCGTTCTACTTTTAGGATTCGATATCGTCGAAGGTAGTCCTAGTACTCTACGAACCAATTAAATTTGGATTTCTTTCATTAATCGATTCTCCAGCCAGAAATATTATGGCACCCACTGGTCTGACCAAACACTGACTCGTTTCACTGGACCGGTTAAGTTTCGTAATGTCGTCTTTTAATTTCTTCCAACATTAAACTCGAAGTCATTCGGAATATACTTATACCATTTGTTTAAACATATATTTTCATTTATCTGGCTGCACGTTGATTCGTTTTACTTGACATATACGTGTTACACTCGTTTATTTGTTGGGCAATGTTTGTAAATTGATGGTCTGGCAAGAAGTATCGTCTGTACCACATGAATTGGGGAAGAGGAAAACATCAACGCGTATTTTTCAGCGTACCATCGTTATTACAGGAAGTAGAAATTTATTTTTACGCTCTGGTACAAAGTTCAATGCCTTCCCAACACCTATCGCCATTTTTCTCGTAGTATATTACTCCCTGTGAGAAAAGTCTCTGTCTCCGAGGATATAAAACTACGAGGAGTCCCTAATAACGTTTCGATCATCCTTCAAAACTGGACTCCAAAACTTCCTGGTTACTGGAAAGTGTTCTCGAGTTATCGATCTGTACATCTCCGCACCTTGCCATTTTGTTTAATCAGTTGAAACCACAACTGTCAACCTGCAATAATTACGACAAATACAATTACTGCGAACAAATGATAATGATTAAACCGTGTTGAAAAAAAGTTGTACGTAAATTTAGAAATTTAAACCAGCATCTTGATTTGGTCGAGAGTACCATTGCATATATCTGATAAGACAAAATTTGACAGTAGAATTCTAGGGAAAAATTTGAGAAAAGGACAGAACGCAGTAGCGTGATCCGAAAAGACCAATTCACAATTTTTTCACAGAAATTTTCAAAGGTTTAGAAATTCCAAAGCTTATTCTTGGTATTTTAATTTCTTCGACACAAAGATTTTATACCTCTAGCGTCGAATGAAATCGAACTCGATTTTTTGTTGTTGTCAAGTTTTATAAAAACACGTTTTTCGAGAAAGTGGGAATCGTTGGGAAAGCGGCGAAAATACGCGAGAAACGTCAATATGGAAATTTCGAGCGCTTTCGAGCATCTTTAAGACACGACGTAAACGAATCGTAAGATCGAGATAACAAGTTCGAGAGGAGCGGGCGTAGACGTCGACGGGGGTTCGTAATTTTCAATCTGGATCTAGGGTAGCTTCGGGACAGCGGGTAGCTTCAACCCGCGTCTAATCGTCCGTATTATCGCATAAACGTGCTGCTTCGATCGTCGAGCCTCGTCGACTGTTATCGTCGTTATTGACGGGAACCAGCTCGTAATTATGCGAGGATCTCGATCAAACGAGGCTCGAGCCGGGCGTGAAGTGGTTCGTCTAAATATTTCGATATACACGCGTTGCATCGAAATTGTTTCTTTCGACTACACGCGAAGTGATGATGGTGTCTTTGTTCGCTGGATAGTCGATTAACCGGCTGAGTTCGTCGCTGGAATTTCGCATAGAAATTGATAGTACGGGAATGTGGTGCTTAGGACCTTGGACGAACTTTGGTTTTAGAAAGTTTAGGAACCTTCTTTCGATATTTTATCGCTCGTAGCTCGAAGATTGAGAATTAGACGGTTTCAGAACTT
Source organism: Melipona beecheii (assembly GCA_032399605.1). NCBI lineage: Eukaryota > Metazoa > Arthropoda > Insecta > Hymenoptera > Apidae > Melipona > Melipona beecheii. The sequence goes on along the minus strand of JAUCMO010000248.1, from coordinate 2,243,316 downwards.
TTCTTGGCGTTGCATGGAATCGTCTATCAATTTCACGAAACGACAGTAAGGTAAAGTGTACCATTAAGAGTTTATGTTAATTTGTTTTAGAAGGTTTCGAATGTTTCTTGATTTTCGTATGGAGTTTGAAGAGATTTGAGCATTGAACAGGAATTATAAAATATATTTATCTATCGCAATGACACAAATATCACGAATTCAATGCAAGTGTAGATAAAAAATTGATGTTGTTCATTTTTATGAATACATGTTCTTCCATTAAAAATGACAAAATATTTATTATTCCACTAAATCTTTAATAATGTGTCAAGCAACTATTAGTCACTTAATAGAACAGTAAAAAACTCCGCAGCAAACTATGTCAGACAAATTATTACAATGTTACGAGCAATGTTACGCAAACTATTATCGGCATTAGACATGTTCTGACCTTCAATCTGAAGAATTTAACTTTAATCAACCACCGCGAATCTCGTTTCCCTTTCACCTTGAAAATTGATCGTTTCATCGAATAAAAGCAATTAAAATATCCTCGTCACCGTCAATCCTCTCCGCCAATATGTAAAAACAAATTAATCTTCGACACGTCGAACAAAGCAACAGGCAACGACAAAGGAAACGATGGAAAAAAGAAAAAAAAAAAATCAATTGACAATGGATATTGCAAAACCATTGGAATATGACAAGGTAAAAGATCGTTAGCGAGGGTGAAAAAGAGGGTGAAAGCGATAGTTGGCTGAGTGTTTGCCCTGATTCATTATCGGCCATGGCCACGACGAGTACCGTTGTCAGTTATTTCGAGCAAATTGTTATTCGCCGTCGGCTTGAAGCGTCAATCAACGTGATTGACGGGGCGTCGCGGCGCTCGGTGTCGCCAGAGGCGACCTGTATTCTGCTCGTGCACGATCCTACCACTTTTTTCTCCTCTCCGTGCCCTCCTCCTGAATTACTCACCCGCTCACAAAACAATTATATATCCTCTTGGACCGTTAAAATCTGTGGACGAGATATATCTCTCTGCTATGTTTGTCACATCTGTTGTACCACGGATGAAATTTCGCTAGCACGGTTGTGTCACTGTTGCAGTACCATGAACGAGATATCCATGGTACTGCAACAGTGACGACTATGATACTAAGATTTCTCGTCCGTGGTATTGTGTAACTGATATCGTGGCGACGAGAGGAGTGAGACTTTTCGTCCGTGATACCGCAGGAGTGAAAACCATGGTAGTGTCAGAGTTCTCATTCATAGTCATTGCAGAAGTGACAATCCTACAGTATCGTCCATGACACTGTACAACCCACACTGTGCGACAAGATTTCTCCTTTATAGTACTACAGAAGTGAGATTTTTCGACTAGTGCTATAGGACCGAATAGGAAACGCGGTAGAGAAATTTTTCTTTCATACTTTCGTACGTACGTTGTACAACTAACTTTGTTGCGATAAGATTTCTCGTCTATGGTACTACGGGAGTGACAACCACGAAGGCCAGATTTCTCATCCATGGTCACTACAGGAGTGACAACCATTGATTTCTCTTCTACAATATTGTAACAGTGATAACCATGGTAGCGAAATTTCTCGTCCATGGTATTGTATAACTGACATCGTTGCATGGTGCTGCAGATCTGACAAACACGATAATGAGATGCCTACGTCCGAGGCACCGGAGGAGTTAATTGTTCTCACGCAAAGATGCAACTTCAAACCGAGACTGATAGGTCAAAAGTTCGCGAATGAATAAAGAAGTGGAGTTTCCCCGTGAACCTTGCACGAAGAAATAGTTGGATTATTGAAAAAGACGAGAGTCGGAAGTTGGTGTTTAATCTGCTCTGTTGATATCGAGATGACTGTTACCTTGAACTATAAATATTACTCTATGATATCTTCTGCTTTCTTTCTTTTTTTTAGTTTTTAACGACCTATGCTGTAATAGAAATTTCTTTTTTACTCAAGTCGAGCAAGAATTTATCACAATGTTGTAAACTTTTTCGAAGTTTAGCAATTTCTCGAGTATCAAGCAAATGTCTGAAATTTCCTTTCGTACTCCCTTTCGTACTCCGTAAAAGTTAGGACTCGATGATGTACATTGATTGAAAGGAACTGCAAACAAAATATTATGTCCTTGATGTAGCGGAACTAGTTCCTTTTCCATTGTTTAAAAATATAATTAAAGTGGAAACTTAAAATTAATTTCTTCGCATCTAAAGATTAAAGAATTAAAAAATTCGCGTTTTTAGAAAAGCGAATTTTGAAAACGCAGGTAGCAATAGTACAGTAGCAACAAAACAGGACTAAGAAAGACTAGAAAGAGTGAAATATCACGAGACACCGAGTTCGCTAACACTTTCGACGAGAAGTTTATCACTGTGACGGAAGGATGTTCAGATTATTTTCTCGAGTTTTCTTCGCGGCTCGAAACTGCCTCGCACAGGCTCGACCAGGCTTACCAATTTGAAATGATAATGCTCGAGGTCTGGCTCGAGATAAATAGCGGTTGCATCAGCGTTCTTCTCCTCGGTTTGAGGGTCTCGCGAGCCACTCGAGGACACTCGAGCTACCGCGTTGCCATTCTCAGGCCTCCGTGACGCGTAGAGATTGGCGTACATTTCCGCTGAAGATCATTGATAGCCGCTGTTACGGATCATTGAAATAATTACGCAGAAAAATCGAAATTTTACTTTTACTCGAAATTTTCATTCGAACGATACACGTTCGGGATTTCTTATAAATCTAGTTTCTTTTTTCTATTTTATTGAAATAAAGTCGATTTGTTTTGAAAATTACGACGAACGATGTTATATTTTTTTGATATTTTTGCAAGAATAATAATATATCGCAACAATAATTCTAAATTATTGATGCGTACAATGAATTTATCAATGAGGATGTTACAAGCTTGTTGTCTTAGCTTGGAAAAGATGTGATTTCAATAATTTGAGTTTAAAGCGGCGAAGATAACGATGCAGCGTAGAAAGATAAAGAGACGAATTGAAAAGAAAGTGAGATTCAAACGGGGACGTACGTAGACGACGACATATGAATAACTCGCTGATTCAAGACTCGCGTCTAAATGTGTGAAGCAGAGAAATAATATATGCTGAAAGTTTTTGCGTTCGCCAGTGATGATAGTCAGGTCTCCGATTTTAGCATCGCTGTTTTTGGCCACGGATGTCACGAATGAATCGACAGAAAAGAAAAGAACATTAGTTCGCAAAGGTCGGTCCAAATGTGGACGCTGCTAGATGGTACTTTGAGAATGCATAAGTCATTCAGTCATTCACATATACGTGTGCTTATATTTTCACTTGATCGAAGACTGAAGCTATACATTGATATCACGAAACTTATTTTAATGCGATCATGTCTTTGTTCATTGATGCAATCTGAAAGATTTTCTGAACAATTTATTCTATTAAATTCTTCGTTATATCTTCGTTATTTATTTATTAAATTTATTACACATAATCAATAGTAAAATGTATAGTAAACAGGTGATGTTATTAAATGGTGAATCAATTGAACTATAATAAGTATAAATAAATCAATAGAATTAAACGATATTGCAGTTAATTATTCTGTTTCACAGTCGTGACAACTTCATCGTGGTGAGATGAAGCGTAGAGTATTTTTAAAGCAGATTACCAGTATTGTGAAAATATTAAACAGGATAATTAGTAATTATACAAAAGCACGAATATCGAGTTCTTAATTATCATGAAGTTTTGACGAGCTGTTATTGGTAAATAAATAGCATCCAGCATTAATTTAGTGATTCTAGGCAAGTGGCCAATTACCTTACTTTCAATACATCGTAACTTAAAATTCTGACGTTTGAATCTTTCTTAAAATTCTATTTGCGACCATCCAAATTTTAAAACCAATACCAATATTTAATTTAATTTGTTTTCTACAAGTGTGAGTCGAAGTGGTTGACTCAATGATACAGTTCAACTAAACTTCTTCTTTTTCAGAATTCTATTTGCTTTCCTACGAGTCATAAATTCACAAAAATTCACCGAGTGCAAATCAATAAGTTAATGTTCATCGATTCGTCGTTTGCCAATCGAATACACAGACAAAAAATAAACAGAAGCGAGTGAATTTTCAAGTCGTCTCGCTCGACGTAGTCGAGGCTGTGGCTGAATGCATCTGTGCTGGTGCATCGGTGATTCGTTGTCCTCTTGTCGTCTTACGCCGCGTTTCTCATACGAAATACTCATCGTGGCACACGTACGATATACTCGACGAACGTATCCTCTGTTCCACGCGCGTTTCCGCGCGGATGGCCGCGCTTATAGCCCGCCAGGCGGAAACACGCCGCGGTGCGCCGCTGCCACGTCGGTCTGCAGACGTTTCCGTGACAGACTGTCAAGTTGCATGCTGCCGAGTCTGTTACACGATTAGTCGGATCGATCGTACGTTATCTGTTTCGCGCGTCTGACACCCTTATTTTATTACTTTACGTTGCGTAACGATGAAAGTTTTATTCTCAGTCGGACGAAACGTTGTTAACGCGATTGCTCGCGACCAGAAAAAATATCTCGATCGATTCGGCTTTAACCAGATAAGAAGCAGCGCCGAATCGGCAGTCGAGTCAGGATAATTTGGAAATTTTTCTGAAGAATTTAATCGAAACATTGAAACGTTATAGTAGTAAAAATATTCATGTCAAACGGTTGGAAGAACTTCATATTTCGTGGAAAATGATACGGCACGAGCACGCGAGATGTAATTTCGCTGAGAATAATAAATATAAAAGCGTCGAATATAAAGTCGGAACGATTTTCCGAAGCTTTCTGAAAATCTAAAGCGTAAAATCGTCCGATGCTTCCTGAATTTTCGGTAGGAAATTTGAACGGATCGTTCTCTCTGTCGAACGATCGTTCCGCAAGATTAATTTTTGCCGTGTTTAGGGGGGGCGGGGGGGAGGGAGAGAGTCATCTTGTTTACCATTGAAAATACCGGCGGGGTAATTGCCAGGGACAAGCGAAAAACGAGAGAGAAGAAACGAATTCACCGGCCGACTTTAATTCGAGAGAGAATTACGAAGCAGAAGAAACGGAAATGAGGGAAATCCCCGCAACCACCAGGGGGTTTCATAAGCAACGGGAGGGGGAAGGGGTTTCCAGAACGAATTCTTTCCAGCGAGGAGACACCTTCGCTGTAATGCTCGGCATGTAATATGCTGTTGTGTGCAATATGCAACGCCGCCGACCAAATGGAGTTGGAAGGGCTTTCGCATTCGTAATTCAACGCGATGAGATTCGAAATGGCGGATTCAAAGGCGGCGAGGATACGCTGCAAAAGAAACGTTGGACAGGCGAAAAGTGATTAACGCGTGAAAAAAAAGATGCAGAGAAAAAAAGATTCGTACGTTCGTTAAGCTTCGACGCAGTAGCTAAATTATCTCCATTGTACGTAATTGGTTTTATTACTCCTGACCGTCAGCGACCAACTGATAAATTATCATCAATTTGCGCGTCAACGACTTCAACGTCGATGACGTTAATTGTTATTTTAATATCGCGTATGATATAACATTATATCATGCTATATTGTACATAATATTATATTGTACTATATATTGTATATAATACAACATGGCAAGTTGAAATTAATCACGTTCAGACGAAGGAATAGAAGTTGAACGAACATGGTTTCTATTTTAGCAATTATTACGTCGAATTTTTTTTGCGATTTTTACGCGGCTTTTACAGTTTCCCTTTTTCCACAAATTTTTCGCAACTCTACGTCTCGTAATTTTTCGTTCATTTTTATCTCTGCGGAGGTACTTCTAATTTTTTTTTTCATTTTGTTTTGAAAATCTAAGCGGAGATTTTTAAAATTCAAACGCGTAAAGGTAAACTGCCGTAACGCAGCGCGCCAGCGAATTACTGATTCATCAAGGATTTTATAAATTAATTTGTAAATATACTTTAATCCTCGCTGCCCGTATTGTATTAACTCCTCTATTATTCATCCACCCGAATGAAGATTTAATTAACAAGCTGCGACTCCTACTTACACTCGTGTTAATTACCGCGTGCTTCTGCCGTACGTCGATATCTTTGAGGCAATTCGAATTATTTAGGGGAAAATAGAACGGAGCTGAAACAAATTATTAACAAATTCGCAACGAGGCAGGGAAGCTAGAAAATTCTTTCGTTTTATTTTTAATGGTTGGATAGTACGAAATAATTCGTCATGAACGTGATGTAGATGTGATACGCGATGCGATAGCTACGTAGATGAGAGATTAATAAATGAATGGAGATAATACATCCGGCGAAGGATGTATTCTAACAGGATGAATTAACATAACAGCGTGAGACTGTTGACGGCTTGCTTATTGTCTGCAATCTGTCATCTAACTCACGAATACGATCTCGAGCGGATAAAACGATCCTTGTAACGTAATGAAAAATCAACAATGCTTGTAGTTGCGTTCGCCGCGTGTCACGGGATAAATTGAGCGACGATGACGAAGCTCTTTAGACACTCGGAGCAGTTTATTTTCAACTTTGCAATTTCTTAATAATTTCATTGTCGCTTGTTAACAATGAACTTGTATCACGGACATTTAATACGTATCTTTGAAATACAACGGGACACGAAACATAAAAGTACATGCACACGTACGATTTTCTATGCGGCTATAAATTGACACGACTGCGTTATATACGATAAAATTTAAAACATACATTTTAATTACAAAAATTAATTTATAATGTTACAGGCTCAATGTTTTGATTTGACAGGTTATTAGGCACTTACCTCATGTAATTGTGAAAAAAATGTAATGAATTTAACATTAATATAGTATCTCTCTGTCATTTACCATAAATTTTATTGGAATACCATGTTATATTATTTGTTAGAACACTTTAGTAGAATATTTTATTTTATTGGAACATTGTAGTAGAATATTTTGAATACTTTGAATACTTTAGAATATTGATATTTAGAATACTTTAGAGTATTTATTAGAATTATACTGTTACATTATCGTTGCACTAGTACGCCATCGCATTATTTATTAGAGCGTCCTGTTTTACTTTTAGAAGACAGAAAATGCAAACGTTCGGTTTATTCCGATGAAACCACTGTCTCAGAATTATCGACGTGACGCACGGGAGTGTAAGCACGAAACTACAGCGTAATCGCGATCTAAAATTGCGTTTAATCGGTCCGTATGAACAAGTATCTCTCGTATCATCGTTAATAACGTTAACGCTGACTACTGCACGCATAATTTAATTCGAAGCTAAATTACGTGGTAGGGGCATTATCTAAATCGGTGTTTTCATCGAACAGCATCCTCTGAATTAGAAATTACGATTTCCACTGTAGATCTTCCCCCCTCCCCTCACCCTCATATCAGACCGGACTGTGAATTATCGTCATATTATTAAATTAATATTATTAATCACTTACAACTAATTGTACGTTTAATTAAGTGTAACAATCCATTTGCTTGTTTAGTGCACGCAATTAGCCAATAGACAATGCTACGCGGTATTATACAGGAACAAAAGGAAACTAGTCTTCTATGTAAATTCGTTTCAAAGGCAACGATAATTCGATCGTGCGTATCTACTAATTGTAAGCAAGGTATTTGATAATTGTTGATAGTAATTCACGCGTAAATTCACTGATCGTCTTTTAATTTTTAAAAACACATATCATATTAAATTCTACCTAAATTTATTCCTGAATTTTATCTGAAACATTTTCTTCTACAAAATAACTGGTCTATGAGAAATTTCTGGTTTTGGACAACGTTGGATAACTCGCCCCGTGTATAAGAGTATCTTGTTACAAGCATATCATAGTCTGTAAGCGAGCTAGAAGTTCACAGACCACCATGAGCAATAATTGTTCTAACTGGATCAAATTTAGTCTCGATCCGAGAGACGTTGGGAAAATATCACTTCTGCGTCGCGAAAAATATTCTCTAGTAAGCTAACATTTCTTTCTATATATTTCTTTTTTTTATTATTGTATTTTTATTGTATGTTTCTTATTAGTAAGAAGTATTATCAAAGTCTTGAAGCAAACTAATACTTCTTCCTGTAACTTTTATATTTTTAATATAATAATATAATAATATATAAATATATAAATATTATACAATGTAAATATACAATAATAATATAAATATCTTAATATATTTAATTTCTTGTTAATATTATAAATTTTTTAATATCTCTTTCTGTAACACTTTACAAACTTTAATAATTTCAATAACTATATAACGAAATATAGTTTGGTGATTTGAAAAAGAAGAACTAAACAACTTTTCAAACCGCTGGAATGAGATGCCATTTTTGCATGGTTCGATACTTTTTCGTTCAGTTTGTTTCAATGTACCGGGGCAAAAAATCGTCCGAATCGTCATAACAATCCACAGTGTCCCGTGCGCGCGGACATTTCTGTCGGTCGTGCGCGTCGCGATTTAACGAGCTCGAATTGTACGTGCGCGCGCGCGCGCGCGCGACCCTTCGGCCGCGAGCACGGTTTTTCCAAGCCGTGGAAAAAGCGAGATTATCGCGATTGAACGTGCCGCGGGACGCGAAGCCGCCGCTGCAACATCGAGTTCTCTCGGGAGCGAGAAAGGTTTTTCAGGATCGAGGCGAGGAGCGACATGACAACGAATGCCGTCGGCCATCTTTTTTTGACGCATCGGCTTATTCAGAGACGCAGTCGAACATTAGCCAACTGTAGGTGATCGTTCGATCGTGATGAAAATTTTTCTCCGTTCTTCCCCCTTTTTTCCATCTTTTATTTTTGTTTAGAAAAATTAATTGCGAGTACCATTGTTTCAACACAAGTGCAAAAAAAAGTTAAACTTGAACAAATGTAGAATGTAATACATTTTTATATATTTCTCAATTGTGACGAAAATAACTTGTCAAAAAGGAACTCTTCTAAATAAATATATCTGATAAGTTGATGTAGTTTTATGAAAAGAAATGCAAGTCTGAGATTTAGTGTCTTTTAATAACGATTTTGATAAAATGGGACCGATGAATAACGAATTCAATTCTATTTTCTCTCTGTATTCTTAAGTTTCTCGAATCTTTAAAATAATCATTCCTATGAATCCCACACATCTGTTTCTATAATTAGTCGATTATTTTTCTATAGTTGGTCGACGTATTTGAGCATTTGATATTTTCCGATCTGAAGTAATTTTGGACCATCGTAATAACAACCATTTCGAAATACATTTTCGAATCACAGTTTTGTTTGCTGAGCCATTATTTATTCCATCGTTTTTTCGAGCTCTTCGATATCCTTTCTACAAAAATCAGTAGAAAGTGTCAACGCGTGCAGTGACATTGGCTCATAGATCAAAGCAATCTTCGATTGCCTTTTTATTATTGTTAAGACTGATTTAAAAAATTTCACTTCACTTGAATTATTAAAATTATTGCATTTTTCGTTGCATTTTTTTTACAGAAGACACGCGTTCAGTCAGACGGACAGTTCCGTCGAAGATATTTTGCGAACTGAAGCACATAATTTTCCAATTATGTTGTGTAATACTTTAAATAATAAGATTAAAATTTTTCCAATTTTTATACTTTCTGATCCCATCGTATATCGTAAGCTCACGTCTCATCGAATACCGTACTCGTTTCATTATTCGTTTAAATATACTTTAAACGTATTGGCAATTGAAATATTTTATTTTTATTCTATAATAGAATCGTTTTGACAAATATTTTTTTGGGCTGAGGAGCCATCGTTAAGAATCGACACGCGCGAAAGGGGATTTTCCAATGGAAACAAGGGTGAAAAACGCGTTAAGCTGAATTGGGAAATACGAGGAGGAGAGGCTTATCGCGGAGTGTTTGGTATGGTTGAAACGCGAGAACAACGTGCTAATTAGAAGCGTAATCGTATTCTGTCTGTCTATCGAGGGGAGCGAATCGAGTAATGTTTTGCGCTGGGAAGAGTTTGTTGATTCAGTGGGCTTTCGGTTGCGAGATTGATTGATCGTTGATGTTTTATACGGTGGTTACTTAATGCTGCTGGCTCGATCGTGTTTCCCGGTGTTACTTTGCGGTTATTTTATTTTAAGATTTTGCGAGGTTATTGGGAAATTTCGACGTTGGGAAATTTACTCATCCAAGATTTCTGAAATCTCCTTTCTACACACACATATAAAATATCGCGTTCGCAATAAACGTTGAAATGGTATGCACGAATACCGATCTATCGAACGTTTAAATTTTACAATTATGGCATTACGCGTGGCTTTCGAATGTTCATTCAGCGCTATTGAAAATTAAGTCTTGCATTAATAAATTTACTAAAATTGGGTATCAGTAGTATCGTAATCATCTTGCCCACGTATTAATATATAGAATATATTTTTCACGCGTCGTTTTCACGCTCCCCGCGAGATACCACGGGCGAGTTGTATATTTTTATCAGAATTCCCTGTATTTTTCCTCAGGAATTCTCTGCACCGTGAAATAAATAGCGAAATCGCGTTAGCGTCATTGTACGCGGTATCGAATTCTCTTCGAGCTGGTAAAAATCCGGCCGCGCGCAAGGCCGGCGAAATTACGAAAGAGGAAGACGAGCAAAGTTGCCGTGAGTTATAACGCGAGTGACACCGCGTTTTGCTATAAGCATTAATTCTCTGTCGCGCTATAACGACCTCTATCGCGGCCGCAATTTGCGGTTAAAGTTCGTACGCGGCCTTGTTGTTCATCTTCGTTTCGCCATCGTCGCGGCCCCTGGTTTCGCGTTTTCCTGTTGTTGTTAATAACACTCACGCGGCCGTGGCTCGACCGCGAAACGTTCGAAACCTGCCGTTTCGAATAACCGACGGACGCGCAACACACGCGCGTCTAAAAATTTCTCTAATTTACCGTTCGAACGAGAACGCTCGCTGGATGTTGGCTGACCGCTCGCGATCGCATCGGAGAAAGCTTCGACGCTGACTCCGATTTTCGCTCGCTTTCACCGACCACGCGCAAGTTGTGCATTCATTGAGAAATTATATTAAAAAATTTTCCTGCAGAAGCAAATTTTGGGAGTTATTAAAACACCGACGATTAAAATATGAAATTTCCATCAGAGACATTAAAATAAAGAAGACAGAGGAGGATTTGTGTCAGCAATGAATCACGCGAGAGTTCATTCATGTATTTGTTATACGAAGAATCGTTTGAATCTCTAAAAATACACTGTTTTACGTCTGAAAAACTTTAGAAATAGCAAAGATTGGAAATTGGTCGTTTTCACTACATTTTGGTAGTTTGTAACGTTAAGTGAATTCCGTCGTTAATTCAGCAGCGACCGTTTTAAACGATCGTCAAATTGTGAAGGACCACTTATTTGTCGTAATGAGTATTTCGCAAGGGTAACTTCCTAATTATTTTGAAACGAGGCATTTGAATAAAATATTGTTATCATCGTTAAATTCTGGATCAAGAGCTACTTGCGTCTTTATCGTTATTCGGGTATCGATGTCTTAATTGGAGTAGTGGGTTTGTGATTACGAGTCTATTTGGACATAGTCCAAACGATCAATCTATTATTAATTCTGTTGGATATTCTGTATAATACAGTACCAGTTAATATCAATACTCGATGATCTTCCGTTTCTTATATTTTTCTTAAATAATAATCTTTAAAAATTTCTATGATATTCACAGTCTAACAATGAGCGACAACTGCTCGCTCGTAGTAACATTATTCGATTCGATTTAATTTATTCGATAACGATACGAGAGCCCATTTATAATTTCCCTGCAGGAGATAAATTAACGATAAAAGTAATTTTCAATCCTTCCTCTGTGTCCAATAGTCTTAAATTAAACTTTCCAAATTCGCGAACGTTCCATTATTATCATCTTCGAATCGAAGATTTTATTGAATCCAAAAATAGCGAGATCCTATTCGAAATTCGTTCAATTACGATAATTGACGAGGAGAAAGCCACGGATTCTCTATATCGTCCCTCGTTTGTTAGACACCGAGTACATGTCGTTCCGCCCGAGATTCCTCGCGTTCGAAACGATTAACTGGATTCCTCGAGATCGTGGCGCACGTACCGGTGGAAAAAGCACGGTGGGTCTCTCTTTCTTCTCCCCCTCGTTCTCCTCTTTCTCGTCCATTCAATTCAACCCCCTTGATACGTGCCCATTGGACCAGTTTACTCGACCAGCGTCGCGTCATGGCGATTAAGGTCGAGGAACTAGCCGCTCTTACCAGTAATTTAACGACGATACTGTGTGCTTACGTTTATACGTGTTTTAGGGTGAACTTGATAGGTGTAAATAAGGGCGTGCCCTCTTTAGGGGAGAAACGCTTGATCAATGGTGGATCAAGTGGTGGAAGAGAGACGCGCCTCTTTTTTGAACGAATTTTTGAACGAAAGAACTATCGATGTGATTGAATGTGACGTATAAATAGTACAATAAATTTAGAATTTAAAAGTGTAAAAGATATAAATAACAATTTCCGCTTGGATACCATGCGACGAAATTACAGATAGAAATCTGTAAAGCTGCGTGTATTGAGATTTGATTGATGAACATCGAGTACGGGAAAGAGTTAACTCAAAGTATGCTTCGCGAATTTTCCGCTTAAGCAATGGTTATAAAATAATAGAGAACAAAGTAATAATGAAAATAAATTTTGGATCTTGCACTGTATAGTAAAGATTAGTCAGTAGTTCAATAAGTAGAATAAGGCTCGTATCTAATCAGAGAGACGAGCGAGGTATTCTTATTAATTGAAAATTGACGGAAAGACACAGTAGGTTAAAATTTAAAGGATCCTGTCATTTCCATCCATAAACAGAGTAAGTAAAACATTCTAATGTTTTAGCAACACAGATTTTATATGTATTGTAAATAAAGCATTTCTCTCATTTCTTTCGGTTCATTGTTCCTTTTGAAATTCCAACATACTTCATATTCTTGAGCATAAGTGTACGCAATATCAGAAACGTCAGTAAATTATACAATATTAATATCTCTAATTTCTTTGAAACTACGACCACAACTTTTCGACTCGTTCTTCGATTCGTGCGCGAAATTGGAGCCAATGGAGTCAATAAACGAGCGCAACGTCCGTCGATCGTTGGATCCGCCCCCGTAATTCATTTTCACGCGAATTCGTCGCGACGTTTCCGGCCGTCAAAGATGATTAAACCGTCGGCCCGTTATTACAACGATTTCACGGTTCGGTCGAGGTTATTCGGTAAGCAGCAGGATTATAGTCATGGATATAGGGTAATAAGGATTCGAGGTGGTAAAGACGAGAACTTGAACGTACGTGACGGGAATTGGAGCTTGAAGAAAACTCGAATTACTTTGACAAACTTCGCCGGCATACGTGCTCCTTCTTCCTTTCTCTTTCTCTTTCTCTTTTGTTTCTCCTTCGTTCTGCGAGCTTCTACGTTCACCCTTGTCTCGCTTCTCGCGAGGCCTTCGCTCTTTCCAAATGTTCCGCCGAACTCGTGTTCGTTGGAAATAAGAGGCAAGAGTTCCGGATGTGTCGACAAAACGACATATTAATTTCTGTCGCGTCTATACTCGCCTTCCGCACTGATTGCCCTCTCGTCGTTCGCATGAATTTTTTGGAGCATTTAACTCTCAACGATGCTGTATTTTTTATATATCGAAAATATTTGCAAGCTCAGAGAAGAATTTATTTATTAAATAAGTAGCACGATGTTGGCCGAAAGTTTGAAGTTTGAAGAAAATTGTGCGAATTGTTTTGGATCGAGACTAGATTAGGTTTTTCTCTAAAAGCTCTTAAAAGAGTTTGCTTTTTTCAAAAGTTTCTTAGATTGGCTAAATGATCAAGTGTATGCTTTTCGTTTTGATTTTACATTTTACAATTTATTTGAATCTTTATAATAACAGCCTAACGTAAGATCGAAAGAAATTAAATAGAATAAGTCTCTTTTGTTTTCATTTTAACTCCGTTTTTGGTGTTTCCTGCCATTGTCAATATTGTTTTCGCGTACTCTCAGGATTAGGAATCACTGATTCGATTGATGTATTCGTTTGAAAGCGATTTTATATTTAAAATTGGGAATTTACATTTATGTTATTAATAATTAAATTAGTTTATTTTCACAGTTTAAAATATACTATCGTTAGTTGGACAATTTACTGACTTTTTCGTTACAAGTTTAATTGTTCAATGCTCTGAAATTTCCTAGTTTCACGTTGCTCAACTTAAACTAAAACTAAAGATGTCCATTGTCATTACAATGTAAGTAGTTCTACGTTGTAAGTCTTAATAATTTACGGCACTATTTTTTTTCTTTCTTTTTGTGGAGCAAAAAGCGCTATCTGTTAGGACGAAGGCTATCATAAACGCCTGAAAGTCAGGGCACTCGGGTCGCAGACGTGTTTTATAACACCCAGGTGTCGAGCAGCCGCGAGCTACAAATTTTCGTTTCCAAATGTGAGAAAATCCAGCTTCTTAGGCCATCTTGAAGTTTCTATCTGCCGCCGTTCTACGGGAGAACTGTGCAGTTTCGCTACTTAACATTGTCTGTTGTCAACATTTCAATGAAATTAACAGAAAGATTTTCCAGTCTTTGAACATCTCGAAAATAAAAAATTTTTAAAACTTCTGTGATTCAATACTTTAATTTTCAATTTCCCTATAGTATTTCTATCCAATTCTCCTTCTTTTTTTCGAGAAATTTCTGTTCAATTTTTTCGTTTTTCCTTCTCTTCGTCCATTTCCCCCCGTTTCTTTTATTCCGGTGAAATACAATTTTACGAATAAAAGTGTTTTTACAATTACACGCGATATTCCACAGGTTACAAATTTCCCTGCCCTGTTTTACACAAACGGTGAAAACGTAACTGAAAGCGGTCGCCTGGAACAAAAAGTCTTCAACTTTGTTAAAAAATGTTAGAACAAATGCACGAAACGCGTTGCGAGAGAGCAGCGATAATGGCGCGTAGAAAAGGTACGGACGAGCGATGTTTGTATCGTCGTTTGTACCGTCGCGCTAATAACCGGGCTCGTTGAATTAATTTATCATTCTATCGATAGAACGCGAATACTCACGATTTATGGGGAAAAAAAAAAAAAACGAATTCACTTTGCCAGTCATTAATCTGTTCTCACTTTGATTGGAAGCATGCGAGCAGCGATTTAAAATAAATTGAAAGTGATCGCTGCTGCTTTAATCACCTTTTATATTCCATATTTTTATATGGAAAAATCGACGGCGCGCGCAAAGGCGTGTGTACGTTTATACACATTCGAAAAATAAATACACCTCTCTGTATATTTAATTAGATGATTTAACGTACAAACGGATAAAAGCGTTATCAGCGTAATTGTGTACACCGCGCGCTTCATACAGTACATACGCTATTTATGCCAGATGAAAGCTGAAAGTAGATATATCAATACATTAATGCATCAGTGAAAACGTATGACCATCTATTGAAAAAGTTCAAAATCAAATAAAAGTGCAATGTTATTAATATAGGATCGGGGAAATGTATTTTCGATTAAAGATCGTTTTCGCATCACAGTTCAAAAATTATATATATATATATGATACATTTCTCTTGTCTTATTTCCAATGACACGTCGTGCACGTCTGCTAACTAACTTAAAGTGTTGAAAATAATGAATTTATTTTATGTACTCTTGCACCTTTCAAGAAGTTGAATTCAATCGCGTATTTTAACTTGCAAATGTATTGTCTGTTTTATTTAGCGTAATTGACTTAGATATATGTGGGATTTTGTGCATTTGTGAGAAATTAGGAGTTGCAAGAGTGTGTGTAGAAAAATACTCGCAGTGAAGAGCGTAACTGCACCGATGATAATGAAAAATTGTCGATGAGAAGATTTTTACATCATGTAACAAGTGGGAAAATGAAGATACTTTTTTGTCTCTGTCGAAAATTGTCAGAATTCAAACGCGTGTAAGAACATTAAGAAACTTGTCTCACAAGTCTACTACGGTTCTAAAAACTGAAATCTTCCTTTTACAACGAGCCTTTAAAACTCACTTTACGATTCTTTTGCACCATTTTATCGAACTTTAAATATTTTTTGAATTTTTATCGTTTGACGCTGATATTTAATGTTTAATGAAATAGCGAAAAATATCATGCAACAAGTTAGTTTTAAGGGGAGACTTTAATCTTCAAAATGATGTTGAATTTAGTTACGAGAAAAATGTTTCAATGTCTTTATACACGTTTGAATTTTTGTAATTTTATAGAAATAGTGTCTTTATAGTATCTTCAATTTCCATAAAAAAAAAAAAAAAAGAAAAACAAATATATGACTGTTAAAGCTTTACGATTTAAAAGCTGAGACTACGTGGATTGTTATACAATTTTTTTCTGCAAAGTTATATCAGCTCTACATGTTAAGATGTCTATAGCATGATCATTCCATACCACGATATATTATTTTACTATTTGAAATGAGATATAATCAATCTCCGTATTTTAAACGTGGAACCATTTCATGAGAGCTATTGATCTAAATCATCATCAGACTGTTCTAACTAGAAATATATAAATTCATCATCCAATAGGTAGTCTAGGTCGCAATAGTTGGAAATAAAAATACATTTTCAAAAAAACGCGGGACTCGTATCATAAAAATCGTTTCATTTCTTTTTGTTACACATCGCGGACTATTGTCTACCACATATACACGTTTCCGCAAATTTTTATATACAACACAATCTGTTGCACCGTTTCGTAATCAAATTTCTCGTAGACTCGGATTCCAACTCACAGCTCTCTAAATACTCTCGCAAATGAATAAACATGCATCGATCCGGCCACCGTAACGAAATAGGAAGACCCCAAAGAGGTCTCGAACTTTCCCAGAGACAGAAACTTGCACAGACCTACCGGGAAACGGTACTTTCGCTTGGTAGGGAATCGAGCTTGCTCGATATCCCCCGCGCAGTCAATGGAAATTATATCCGACTGGTCGAATTGATATCGACTTCCGGGTTGAAGATCCATCGGTATCCGGGCCAACAGGCAGAAACTGGATTTCCGATGGCGAGCAGGGATCGTGAGTCGGTCGACAAAACGCGGAAAGCTTCTCGAAAAAGTTAGGTACCGGAGTATCTATACCGGAGAAGGGATAGAAAGAGAGAGAGAGAGAGAGAGGAAGCAGTTCTTTCGAATAAAAGTAAGAGAATCGATGGAACTATCGCGCGGATGTAAACTCGGTATCGGCGTCAGACAGTCGGACGATTCCTGGAGATGGCCGGGACGCGAGGCATGCTTTCTGTTCCTTCTCCGTTGTTCCCCGTAACGGAACAACTTTTTCGGCGGGAAAACTTGCAACGACGATACGGCCGTCTCTCTTGAAACTTACATACGTAGAGGTTTCCGGCGGAACGCGGCAGCTGAGTCGCGACGTTCCCACGAGACGGCTTTTAACGCGTCGGCTGGAAGAATTATCGACGTGCCGTCGGGATCTTCTCACAGGTAACGCAGAATCTCGTCAACATCTCGGGAAAGAATGCCTTTGCGGGCACGCGAATTGTAAGAAGTTTCTCTGCCGTAGGTGACATTTGAAGTTTCTCTTCTCTTGCAATTTGAGTTTGCAATTTGGCTAGGTGGACTTTGGGTCCACCTACGAAACTCTGTTTTTAAGAAATTTTAGAAAGCAGAGATTATAGGCAGTGTGTCCCGTGACATATTGACACGGTCGAGTCTGAGAGAATCCGGTTTGAAGATTTGTCAAGTTGATTTCACTTGAGTGTAGCTAATTCCAGACGTGACAGAGATTACGTAAAATAATCAACCAGCTATAAAAACAAGTAGCAAAAAATGTAGAATGTTTTCGAGAAAATCGAGTTTGAAGATTGATCAAGTATGCGTGTACCAAGCGAATTCTCAACGAAACGTGTACAAAGTCAATTTTCTTGAAACGAAAAAATTTGATTCCATACTTTTCTCACTTGTTCCCACGCATAACCTTTTGTTAATTGTTCCAACTGTTTCCCGTTAGGCCTAGACTAAGCTAAATTTGACTGTATTTGAGAAATTTTATTCTTTCTGTTCTCGATTCGTCTTTTTCACTTGGAATCACCTCTTACTCGATCGTTACCACCAGTTCAGTTATAGAACACCACGTGTACATAAAATATCCAAGATGCGATCCAACTTCCGTTAATGTCTGGCGTGTGAAATCGAGGTTTCATATTTTCAATTGTATTTTTAGAAATATGAGCCTGTCACGAAATCCAAGTACGACAGGAAGAGAAAGATATTCGGCGCGTCACACGTTTTTAGAGAGAACAGTCAATTATCTCGTAGTACTAAGTTTCAATATTCAGTTGACGTAGAATAAAACGATGACGTGGTTGGTGGTTACGAATTCAAGTTACGAGTGGTATAAGTTACTTATTTTGAAGAAAAATGTATAATAACGGAATATACAGCGAGAGAGTGTTGCAGTTATTCGGTAATATAGCGAGAACGTAATGCGTATTAATTGAGATACGAAGACCAGTAGAGTAGAAACATGATAGCTCCATTTTTGTTGATATTCCGATTTTTCGTATTGTCTCGTGGCTAGAAGGGAGCCACTTTAATACGATACAGTGGCCTTCTAAAATACGATCCTTTCAAGAATAAAATAATAAAAGTTAAAGCGGGACGAGGAAATATCTCATCGAGTTTTCTCTTTATCAGAATTACGCTGATTCGTACTTTATCATTTAACACTGAACTCGTTGAAAAACTTTGTTTGCTTTCTTTTTTTTCAAACTTTTTGTTATTACTTTTTCATAAAAAAACAAATAGTAATCACGTTAAAATACAAAACGATTTCTCCGACACTCAGAATCCTTTTGTTATAATATTTTACAATAACATAGGATACATTCTCGCCGAGAACCCATATTTCTGCTCATTTGTTAAGCTGCGTTCATCAGCGTAGAATTACCGTAATGTAAAATTATATCAATATATTACATTACACATCCCGGAATTTTGTCGTATATAATTTCGCTCTTTATTATCCATTTCATGCGTCATAACATTTTTAAATAATTTACACGCGTGTAGAACGTGAAATTAAAATCTGGCTTACCTGACTGAGAAAAATTAATATACCTTTTTGATATACCGGTGTAACGTAAAACTATATGACTGAAACGAACGAAAATTGTAATCTTTCTAAAATTCGAAAAAAATTATATCGTCGATTCAAGGTACGAGCTGTATGACAAATATGTAATTTTGCATAATAATGTGAAAATAAGGTAAACAAGACAACTACACCGCGGATGTTTGTACAAATTCATATTTTTATGAAGATGATAAAAACGATTTTCACCAATTGAACATTGTATTGTAGCAAGTATCACACTTTTTTCAACATTTTATACGTTTATTTCTGCACGTTATATAACACGCGTTTTACATATTTTTACGTAAAATGCGTGTTGAAATTTCCCAACATTCAGCATTCAACATTACGAATTGTTACAAAGTGAAAATAAACCGAAGAGATTTATGTAATTTTCCGAGAATCGCGTCAATGCTTCGTCAGTCACAGGCGTAACGAAGTTACTCGACTACTGATTGAAAGCTTCAAGATTCATCGCGAACCGTTGAAAGCTTTCGCAGAACGTTCAAACAATGGAACGATTTCTTCCGATCTTTGATCGGAAAACACCTTATCACGCGGGTAATCACGATTCACGCGGGTGGAAATCGGTTTTTTCCTTGTCTGGTCTTGGTTTTCTTTGGCGGGCCGGGGGGAACGCGGGTTCGATATAATGTTTGCCGAAAAATCGATAGCCATTAAGTCGCTGACCCGAAAGATTATCGAACGTTGCTCCACTTTCATTCTCGCTCGTATCTCCTCCCTCCGAGGTAAAGATCCTTTCCGTTTGATTTACATTCCGGCCCCGTGATCTCGCTCTCCGTCTGTTTTATAAGAAAGCAGGAGGACCCAGCGATGGCTCCAGCCATCGTCAGGCGAATTTTTCGCATAGTCAGAATTCGATAAACAAGACTCGAAGGGTACAATAACAGGATTTCGTCTCGAACCGAGATATTTCAAATGCATTTCGTCAGCGTCTCCTGAAAATTCCTACGCAGTCTCATGCGCTATTCGTCCGTTTCTTCAGACGAACGAACTTCTTTGACGAATTTCCAACTATGCGCACATACGTACGTGTAAGAACGGTCTTGAACATTTGGGCAAAAGCGAATTTATCTATTTATTCGAAGAAACAATTTTTCACATTTCAGAGGACACGTTGATGATTTTTCGTTTGTTACTTTAAGCGAAAGAAGTTTCTATTAATATCAGCAACAGTAATTTCAAATTGTTAGAAAAATTATTACGAGATTTTCAGTACAGATGCGACTGGAGAAGCGTTTTCAAAGTTTTATCGACCACTCTGTGTATTTTTTTTTACTTTTGGACTTTGAACTAGAATAGGTCCCTAGATTTAGATTTTAAGAAATACACATAGAACAAGAATACGTAGAGATACTCGAGTAAAATTCATAAAATCCAAATATCAACGAAACTGATTGATGATACGATCGATAAGAAACCTCGATAAGAAAGAGAAAGATCGTTCTTCCAAAGTATAACGAAAAATTCCAAATGTAATTCGTGACAATAAATGACACACCATTCTCGATTCTTAGCCGATCCACAAAGGATCGGTCGAATTTTCATTACTTCATCCGGATCAACGTCCATCGAAAGGTCAATTAAAGTGTGACGATTATTCCCCACAGTCGGTGGGGAACGTTTCGTCGGTTCGGCGCTGGGTCAGGTCAGCAGAATCTTGTCTCGAAACTTTATTCCGTCTACTTCCGGCGATAGGAACATCCGGCTGTGAATGTCTGCGAAACTGTAGCTTTTCCTGTTTCCTGCTGGATGCGGAGAGATGGGATTTGGGCGGGGAGGGGAGGGGAGGGGAGGGGGGTGGATAAGTCGTAAGTCGGCTAACAGGGAACGAGGAAATGAAGGGAGGTCATCCGCGTAGGACGAGTATAGAAGTTGCAACAAAAGGCCGGGCGAGAAATTATCGACTTTCACGCGGTGCGCCTCGAGATTTATCGCAATAATAACAACGAGAAGCGCGGGAACACGTTCGTAAGTGTAAATCGGGGCCACCGTAACTGTCTCGAGGAACCCGCGTCTGGGAACTTTGAATTCTCGTTGGTTCAACTTGCCTCCCGGTGATTTCTTTGCCTCCCGAGAGCGTAAATTTCGAAGAGCTTATTTCTGTGAATTATTGGCTCTGTGTGTGTAATCGCCACGAGGCGTATTTAAATCTGTAAATTAATCGGGAGGAAAATTTCAGAGCGCGCAACTAGAGCGAGTGTCGTGTTTGGTCGGATAAGCGACAGTTATAAGAAATATTGCATATTGTCATACCAGAAATATTGTTATATCATTATACTAGAAATATTACATATTTTCGTTTTGTTCTTTTTATCACCGAAAGTGATTTCAGCGGGAGTAACCCGAAAATCGGGCCTCTTCAGGTGCAACGCTGATGCAACGAAAATTAGCGATTGGTTGATTTGGGTCACGTGATTCGTGAAGGGGCGTGACGTAGACCTCGAGTAGGAGTGGCGTTGTCTGGTACTGAGCGATCGCGCCTGTAATTTGTTTTGTATCGATTCAAATGTTTGCGTATCAATAAAATTTTATGGCAAAAAATGTCGTCTTCATTTTCTAGTCGGAACAGTTGCTTCTGGGCTTTTCAGTGAGATGAATCGTACAAGTCGAGCAGTTTTTTTGTCAATAGAGAATTGGAAAGATCTCAATCATTTTTATTTGAAAGATTATTGAATTCTCGTTGGTACTATTTGCCTTACAGTGATTTCTTTGCCTCCTGAGAGCGTAAATTCCGAAGAGCTTATTTCTGTGAATTATTGGTTCGGTGTAATCGTCACGAGGTGTACTTAAATCTGTAAATCGGAAAGAAAATTTCAGATCGCGCGAGAAGGAAATTTAAGAGCGCGCAAGTAGAGCGAGTGCCGTGTTTGATCAGACAGGCGACAGTTACTGGATATTATTATTAGAAATATTACACGACTTTTCGTTGTTTCTTCACTTTTTTCTTTTCTTGCCAATCGAGAATTGGAAAGATTTCGATCGTTTTTATTCGAAAGATTATTGCATTCTCTGCGATGCAATTTGCTCCCCACGACTTTTTCTGAATTCGTAGTCCAGTTCGAGGATCTTTCATCGATTGGATTCAAGAAGTAGCGTCTTGTATTTGTCATTATACTACTCTGAGAGGAAAATACATTTGAGAGAAGACAATGTGTCATCAGACATAATTTTACACTAACGAAAAGGAAGCATTGAAATTTTCTGTGTATCTAGAATTAATTCACCTTTGCAAATTGTGCATTCATTACTGAAGGACTAAATATTTAAATCTCTTTGATATTAGAAATTGCAATTCATCATAAATTAACCAAATTGCTGTTGATTTGTCAATGTATTACTCTTTTTCTTAATAAATAACAATCAACATTATCATCTTTTTCTTATTACTTTGATTTATTCGGAACAAAAATTAAATTGGATCCACGTGACAAGACAGATGTACAAATCACGTAATTCTCATGAATCACAAATTATTACATTTGAATAATTTTCGAAATTCGTAGTTTCCATTCATTCGACGATACTATCGAGAATAATTCTTTTCTTAATTATCTTTTTCTTTTGTTAGCCGTTTCTTTTCGTTCGAAAGGCAGGGCTAAACAAAGGGAATTTGAACGAACTGGAATTTGTTGCGAATGTTGGTTGACTTTGGTGCAATTTGCTTTTAGCAAGTAACTCGGTTACGAGAATTTGCTTTAAATTTACTTAGTTAGCGAAGTTTACTCGGCAAAGTTAATTTTGGTAAAATTCACTCTCGCTAATTGAGACTCGGTCGCACAATGGGCAAGTTAAGACGCGGAAACCGAGGAATGATGCTTTTTACGGTATTAATAATTTTATTCCGAAGTTATAGCACGCTCGGGGATTTTTAAGTTACGTTCAGCTTGCGAGACAGCCACAATTGGGAAGAGGGAGGTGCTCGGGATATTAAATGAATGACAAAGTCTCGGCTGATGTTGTTTACTGAGTATTACCTTTCGGAAGGAAAAATCTTCGTGTTTGTTCAGTTTAAAGGAGTTGAGCTCCATCTGTTTCTTTCTAATTAATTCGATATCGTTAATTTGTTAATTAATTGAAAACGTCTTTGTGAAAATTGAACAACGAGGGAAACGGATCAATCACATAGTTTCAAGTTGGCAGATCAATTATTTTTTATTCAACAGTCGTGTTGTAAACGTTACAATTCTAATTAAAATTTTAAAACACTTGCATACGTGTTGCGCGTGATTCGTTGAAAAACGTTTACATCCAGCTCGCAAAGATCTAATAATTTCTAAAATGCAATCTTCCAAAGTGTAACGATAAATAAATAGAATTCTAAGTTTCAAATGAAGATTTCTAAACTCCGTAAATTTAAAATAAGATAAAAAGTTTTAAATAAAAATAAATAATCGTTAAGCAATAAGGTTATAGATTCACAAGTTCAAAATTCCATGGTTTCTCGACGAAACTGCAGAATCATTGTTAAATGATAATCGAGAGTGATTTTTACGTTTGAGCAGTGTGTCGGTGCGCACACATTGCTGGCTGTACATCGCTGTTAATGGGATCCGGAAAACGAGGCTGGAATTAACCAAAGAACTTTTAGAATCGATAGACCTTTAAAAGGAAGTTCGCGGTTATAACCCAAGTTCGGCAATAGAATTCCTGAGTTACGGCTGGTTCTCACACGCAAACGGCGGTACGTTTAACTGATGAAAGGATGAAAAGAAAATGAAACGAGGAGAGGATCGAAGGGTTTCATCGTTTCGATTGCTTTCCCAATTAGAACTTGCTGTTGCCGCGAATTATTTAACTTTTCGTGTGGTCGAAAGACCGGCGTATATTTAGAAAACCATTAATTTCCAGATATCCGGTTGGAGTTGGTTCCATTTAACAAACTATTTAGTGGAATAAAGTAATATTAGAAGGGACCAAGATTAGAATTGCCTTAACTCTTTTTTCTCCTTTCGATAGTATAAAATATTTCGTCAAAACCCAAAAGTTGTTAATTAAATTAGTTGTTAGCTAGTTGAGCAATTATTAATTCTTTTTTACTTCAAACTGATTTTCTGAGAGAGCTGTGAATCAATCATGTAATTATTTATTATGACAACAATTTAAACATCGCAAGTTTTATGTAAAGTTAAAAATTTGTTTTTTAATCGCACGTAAGGAGAGGATTTTATTTCGTGAAAATCTCAACATTTACCTCCACCTGGTCGCGAATGAATCAAATACCATTCATTTGTCGAGCATCGCTGTTGAAATCGAGTTTGAGGAAATTGGCTACCAAAAATTTACGACATATTTGATCGCGTGACACCGATACGAATACGTCGACCATATTGCTAGTTAAATTCAAACGTCGCTCGTTCTTTCGAAAGCATCTCTTTCGAAAACGCCTTTTATATTTCGCGTAGAATTCCCCAGCTGTGAAAATTGTAAAATCAAAATGGAAGTAAAATTGTTTCATATAGAACGTTTTTCACGGGTTTGCAATCTGAAGAATATTTTGAAAAGAACGACAGTTTGATAAAAATTGTAACCGAGCATTATTATCAATTACATTGTTATCATCGTATTTATTTATGTGAGTCGAACGTTGCAATCCTCATAATAAAACAATTAACACTTTATCAACGAACAACGATTCTCGTTGTAAAAATCTGCAAAAATTACTTCAATTCGTTGGTAAGATAATTTTTCCAACAAATAGCAAAACCTTGTCCAAAGATACAACGTGTACATTGTTCAGCAATTCTTCAATTCTGTGTAACGACGTGTGATATCTCTGAATTTCTTCCAACTAATTTCTTCTAACGAAACCTACGTATCACTACGTGGAATAACTGAATCAAACGTTACCGCGATCTTTCGTATCAACTTCCTGCCATTAGCCTCAACTTTTCTCGCAGCCGTTGGGTCGCAGAGGAATAAAGGAAAAGAATATGGCTGCCTTAAAAGCGGAACTTCGTTGCTCCTTCTCGAATATCTGCAACGCCCGCAGCGCGTACAAGAAAACTCATCGAGACTGGTTTGTCGAACCAGACTTTAAGTTCGGTTTTTCGCTAAGGTGGTCCTGCGCGCGAATACGCATTTCTTCAGTAGACGCGCTTATCTCTACCAAATTAAGTTAAGAATAAATGCAAAAAATTTCATTGGGCGACTAAAGTCGCTAGTACACAGCTAGCGTTAGACGTTGACTGACGACAGTCATCGACGGTACTTGGGAGACTATAGTCACGAAAAGATTAATTTCAACGAAGTAGAAAAAAATCACGGAGTCGAATCACTTGCTCGAAAGTAACGAAGGGACTATGGCGGACTATATCGGACTACCTCGTCTTCGTCAACGTCGGAACGAGCGACGAAAGAGGACGAGTGACAATAACGGCGGAAGACCATAACGTCGTAACACCAATAAAACCATACTCCGTGTCACCGCTGCGTCGGCCGGAAATGAAACGAGCCGACAGTGAAAGCGCGGGAATGCCACGCGATGCATATAAGTCCTCGTTCGTTTCAATTTGTACTGCTAGCGTGTGCGAGATTGAGCGACTGTTGTTCCAAGAGACGTTGATTTCGTATTGAGCGACTACTGTTGTAAGAGACGTTGAAGAAGCATTTGGTTCAACTGCTTAAGAGGCTCTCGAAAGACTTATTTCGTATCTCGCGAAATTTAGTAAATTTAGATTTGATTTTGAAGACTCAAATTGATTATGTTTTATTTTATAATATTTAGGATTTCATGAAATAAGGGAAGTTTATCGTAAATGGGGTGCTTTGTTGATCTTGATTGTACAATTGTTTGAAGTTTGTCGTATTTATTGATACGATCGTTTCAATCTGTTACACTCAACTTTTAGACGAGTTGTAGATTTTTCCTTTCGAAATAGAAAGAAATATTAATTTGATTTTTCACTTATACTTTGTTGGCTCAATGATAAAATTCATCTCCTTTACCGACGATTTTAATTCATAGGTCATAGTTTCATACACAAGATATTTCATTTTAAATTAACTCACGACCTGATATTAATACTTTTTATTATATAAATAAATAATTCATTATAATTATTAATTTGTTATTGCTAATTACTAATTCATTATTATAATTATATAAATAATTTATAAATTATCAATTTATTATTATCACGTGTAAAATATTTCATGCAAATTGATTCGATGTTTTAATTTTAAAGAACGTTTCTGAAACTGAGGTGCACCATCTGTTTTATTAATTCGGTCGATTAAATTTTTTTTAAACAAATGTGCGGCACAATTTATTATGTTATATACGTCGGCGAATGATCCTTTGAAAGAAGTTCTTTTGTTAAGCAACGACCGGTTTCATAGCAGCGTACAGAGTTTTCCATAGAAAAAGGTAACGAGGAACGTTGCTCGTTGCAACGACCAAGGAAAGGTTTCCGATCGACAGAATTATTTTCCAATTATTTTTGCCCGCTCGATCGGTTCGCCCTGTGCGTCGCATCGCGAAGAATGCCAACGTTCCAATAGCAGAACGAACGAAACGAACACATTCTTGCCCCGTGTCGTATCATTTCTTTGTGAAGCAATATCTTTCAAAAGAAACGCCTCGCTCTGATTAATTCGCATCCTTCGGCTTCGACGATCCTTTCCTTAATTATCAACAATCGATCGTTTGACTAATCGATTGCTGCCAATTAATAATTTAATCAGTAACGTTAGAAGATTCGAAGAATTTTAATGCACGTAAAATATTGCGTCAAATATTACATATATTCCGCGTTTGCTCTGTTAATTAACAACTGCGCTGTTTAATTTAGCCCGGGTTTAGTTTATTAAATTACTATGCGTTCATGAGTTAAAGGTACGGAAAATTTCGTATTGTATCGTGTTACGAGATATTAAATGTACGATATATTACGATATATTAAAAATACAATATCGAAGTGTTACATATTGAAATTCGAAAAATGAACGTTGTTTCGTTGAAGGACCACAAATTGCGGTTACGACAAGGGATCTGGCAATCGGCCATTAAAATTGTGTTATTTACTCGACGTCGAATCGCAACGTTGATCGCTTAAGAAACTTGGATCTCGTGAACGCTTGAAATCCCTTGATAAAACCAATATTATCCCGGTATCGAACTCGTGAACTTGGTGAACTCGATAAATTTCCTTCTTATCGGCTCGCGGAATTTACGAGTCGTCCGTCCCTCCCGCCAGGACAAACACACACGTGCATACGCGCGCCGCGTTTCTCAACACGCGAGGACCGCGCACGGAAGGACGATCTTAGATTCTGAAAACGCTTCTACATAGGGTGATTAGAAAAAGCTGCACGACTTGTACCCCAGTACGATTCGTCTCGCAACTGTTCTGACTGTAGGAAATGAAAATGACCTTTTTGTCATAAAATTTTATCGACGTGCAAACATTTGAATCGATACAAAACAAATTACAGGCGCGATCGTTCAGTACCAGACAACGCCACTCCTACTCGAGGTCTACCCCACGCCCCCTCGCGATTCACGTGACCCAAATCAACCAATCGCTAATTTTCGTTGCATTAGCGTTGCACTTGAAGAGGCCCGATTTTCTGGGTTATCCCCGCCAAAATTACTCAGTGGTAAAAAGTGTTTGTAAAATCGAAACATGTCTGAAAAAGTCCTAATCGTGAAGGAGTCAGACAGAGAGTCGAGACACGTCAGAGCGTACAGATTGAGAGAGTCACGAATAGTGAAGAAATTACATAGAGAGTAGCGAGTTGTGACAGCGTATAGATCTAGAGAATATTATAGCGACTTGTGATAACTTGTGAGGGCCTAGCGAGAGATTAATGTTTTTTGTTATCGCTGTATCGGTATCTGTTAATTCCTAAATTAATAAACTTTATTTATATTTATTTTATTCTAACCACGTAGGTTAAAAAACCTACTTCCGTTATGTTTTCCACATACTACATATTTGTGTCTTTTTGTGATTAATTTATCATTTTACACCTTTTCATTTCTTTGAATGAAATAACTGTAAAATAATTCACGTTTAAATAGTGCACGACTGACGAAAGATATAATTGTTCAATTAGAATTTACTTACGTCTGATGCAATATTTTTTTGTCGCAATTATTGTCAATAACATTTACCAGGCGTCTATGGATACCAACAGTAGCCAAGAGGTTAATAATTTTCCTTCATTCTCCTTCTCTGTTTTTATTCTACGATTAAGTATCAATTGCGCGTATGTACGCGAGAATCAGTAAGACAAACTAAATTCCAACGAAGGACCAGCCATTAGCGGCTGCGTGTCCAGTCGGATGAACTACAACCGTGTAGCCGATAGTAGAAACGAAAAGGATATTAATGTAGCGGACGATGCGTGGTTCGCAAGTTCATTCGGCAGCTCGCCGGAGAAAACTGCGAAATTGGCAACTAGAACGCGAACTGATGACATCAGCAGCGGCTCGTTCGGACGTACGGAGTTAATGGGACAAAATATAATCCGCGGATGCGGATCGAATCTGAGGGAAGGGGCACGTCTGACCGGAAGCTCCGGATGGACAAGCGTCGCATCGGCGAGCTTCACGAAATTTCGAAAGTACTTGATATTCGCGGCTCGTCCAATCAATTCGTAAGTTGATTGGGCTGTACTTGGTAAAATCGTACGGTATACGTACGTTTGGATACGTATCGCGATGTCGTTCCATATGTGTGTGTCTGTGTGCGTGTACACACTTCTGGTCAAGAGTTTTATTTTTGAACATACATAGGTTTATAGCAAACTAAGATACCCTTTTGAAGATAATACTTACCTCTGCTAGACTGTAAATTTTTTTCAAATCGAATTCTCAATCAACCTTTTTGCAAATCCAGTTTTTGTGAAATTTTCCACAAATTTGTTTCCTCGAGCCATTTTAACGAAAGTAAAGTTCAAAGTTAGTATTCCGAAATAAAAATTTTATCTCGGGACAATGATTTAAGACACATTTTGAAAAATATATATATATATATATAAATCGTTCAATGTATTCCACAGTTTTCACATTAATCTGACTTTACAATGCAGATCTAATGTAAATGGCAACTGTGTGTCTTAATTTCATCGAGTGTCGGATGATTTATTTTCGACCGTGTACGTGATATTTATGAAACTATTTTCAATTAAACTCAATTTTCCACGATTGCCACTGTCGCGAAATAACGCAACTGCGATCGTAATATTTCGAGCGTTTTCTTGCGAGCCAGTCGAACGCAGTCTCGCGAACGCAGTCGAGAAATTACGTACGGCTTCGTACGAAACGATGTGCTTGTTCCGTTCCGTTTCGCCTTTATTTACTCAACCCCCTTTGTTTCTCCATTTTCTTCCTTCCCTCTTTCCCCTCCCCTCTCCCCCTCACCGCCCCTTTACTTCACCATTGTTTCATTCTTGTGTTTATTATTTTTCTTTCTCTCAAATTTGATTCACGCGGCGAACGAGTGGATTTCGCGCGCTTTCGACCCCTGAAGAACGGGAGCCCGGTCTCGCGTTCGATTTTAATTACGAGGCAACCCGGGCCAAAGCGTCTAAAAACGCCGAGTCAAATGTACCGCTGGCTGTTCCCCCGTCGTTGGCGAAATTACGAGTCGTTTTACGGTTACGTCGTGAAATTATGGTGCATGAATTGGCCCGTCTGTAGTTGCCAGTTAGTTGTGCAATAAAAAGGGGGGGACGATTCATCGAGTACCAAAAAGAAGCCGTCACGTTGGCAGTTGCAATTACCAGCGAAGAGATGGTTAGGAGATTTTTCTTCATTTATCAGATAATTTTTAGCGCTTTTCGTTGAAAGACTCTCGTCGATAGTTAACGAAATTTCGCGGTTTTTCATCAACGAGTTGTAGAAACAATTTTCTCTATTCGCTGTTTCGTTCGAAAATGCGAGTTTGTCGATTTTTTAAATTCAGGATTTCTAAAAGAAATTTACTTCGGCATCTTTCGGGAAGGACAATGCGAAACAAAAATGAACTTCAGCAAAGATTCATCGACTAATTCGATGCCTGAGGTAAACAGGAGCGCAAAATATTCAGTGCAACAACTGGATTTAGGATAAAGCTAATTCCTTCGATTTTGTATCATTAACACGTTTTGTCCACTCAGCTGCGTTGATTTTTACACGAGGCATCGAACTTGCATCAGAAAGATTGTTAATTTGTATAATTTTAAATAGCAGAGTCAGAAAGATGCAACGCTCCGATTACTCTTGATATATATGGGCGTAAGTCTAATCTAATAAGTTTAACACTGTTAGAGTCATCTGACGCGGAACTTAATTCAGACGGTATCCAGAGTTGACCAAAGTTAGGTTTGCACTTGTACACGATCGGACCACAACTTTGCAACTTAATTAGTGCCAAAGTCTATAGTTCTTTCTTTGACTACCGTTTCTTTATCTTAACTGTGGTGTAAATACCAATATTTACTTTCCCAATTATTCCCCTTTCAATTAAAAAGTCGTTTCAAACTAAATTTTGAAAACGGAGTAGATAGTACTTTAGCTTCATTTTCTGAATAAAAAAGTAACCTATTATCATTTCAAATCTGTCTTATAACAATTATAATAATTATCCTATTGACGAACAATTATTACAACACTGTAATGCTGATAACTAGGTGTTTATGCACCTTGACAGTTTAAAGAATGGAGTCTCCGTGGAAAATTAGTTTCTATTCAATACTGTACTTTAAATATTTGCATTTACATCAATATTTGATTATAAATATTAAACACTATACTTTAAATGTTTGAAATAACTTCCATATTATTTATATCTTGTGTATTTTTGTATTTTCAAATTTTTCATGAAATATCTCGCGCTGCTCTCTTGCGACAAGAGTATTTCACTGTATGATTCATAAATAAAACTTATAATAATGATAATAATAATTAAAGAGTCTTGATAGTCCTAATAATAATAATCAACGAGCCCTTCTAATAATAATTATTACATAATGTTAAATTTTTCAAAAGGAAGGAAAATTGCACTATCCTCTTAAATTTTGCAAATACCATCGGTACCGGTTCTGAATTTTTATTCTCCAATTGCTCGTACATAGACAAACAAAAATATATCCTTGATTTCCTTTTCTCGATATATTATTTTTTTTTCTCTTCAAGTAGAACGTATGCGTCAAGCAGTACACAGCAGCGACTAAAAATTTGGTGTTTGACGTTCACAGTGTGGACTTCTCGCCCTATTATATTATCAATAATTATATAAGGCTAAGAAAGGCTCCATTGGCAACGCGAATCCGAAAGCTCGCGTCGTTTCTAAATAGACACTCCCCGATAGAATGGCTGAGCTCGAGCAATATATCCAGAGCGAAAGACGTTCCACTTAGCTGTGTATCATCTCTCTCCGAGAGTGATAATTCCAAGTTGCAACAGCGCATAGCACTGGCAAGCGTAAAGTCGTGAGGACGGAACGTCGGAATGGAAGTTAGTTGGAGGCGGTCGTTGGTATCGGCGTTGCCGGAATCAATGCACGGTATTGTGAAAGGGCGTTTAGCAGGGAAACGTGGACTGGTTGGTAGCCAACTGTACAACGGGTGTTCCGCTTAACTATTCTGATATTAACATTCTCGAAGGCATGCAATCTCGGGGAAGAATTTCGGAAGGAGATCGGAAGAGGAAATTAAGAAAAATACAGAAGGTTAGACAGAATCTCGTAGATTTGTTAGTTATACACGGAATACGGGTCTTCTGGCGGTAGAAGTTTCTTTGAAATTTGAAAATTATTTCTGTGGAATGGACTTTCTTTGATCACGGTTCTGCTTTCTGGGATGAACGAAGATTGGAATTTATTAGCAAATTTATTCTCTATCTAGTTCAGTCTTTTAGAAATTTAGATATCGATAACGTAGAATGGCAATAAATTTCAAGAGACGAAGACGGAGAAATAGAGAAATGTTCATTCTAGCTTGACTTTTAGAAATCGATGATGCAGAAGAGGGAATTTAACATTTAATTATTTAAAATTTAATATTTAAGATTGACGATGAATTTTAAAAGTTAAAGATATGACGAACGATTCAATGTGAGTGATTTTTAGTTTAGTCTGAAATTTTGGAATATCAGAGGACTGACAATGAATTTCAAGAGTTAAAGATGCAAAATGTCGATGTAAAGTGATGATGTAAAATTTTCACTCGAGTTAATGTATCAATCTGAAATTCCGAAAAGGGTACAACATAATAGGAATAAAAAATTCTTAAGCGAGTAGAGTATAAGTGGATTGATAATTTACCCAAATAAAGGTTTCTTTTCTATTTGAGGTATAACGATGTAACGGTACGTTTTATTAACAAGGTACAAACACGGTACAAGCATAGTGAAAAGAAATTTGGAAACAACGACGCATTCGATTACGTTGTCATTTTGAAAAGTTAATCGATACTTCTCCTTTTCTCCTTTTCTCGCTTTAATTGAGAGTTTTTGTTTAATTTAAAAGCAGCCTCGCTGAACCATATCGCGAAAATAAAGGTCTCGCTGTCGCGGTAAACGGCGAGATGAAATCGATACTTGAAACTTTCAAGTACAAAGGTAAGGAAGTCGCAGCTTTGTAAACCGGCATTGCGGCGTTGTAATTGAACTTTCGTACAAACGAAGTTGCTCATGGTTGCGATTGCAATCTTTGTAAATACGCCGGGCAAGTTTACTAATTTCATTTCTTATCCAATCTACGGCCCTCTGACGTTAATTTAACGGTACGCTAATGATACTACTTACTCGTTATAATTTGCCACTATCGTCTCCCCGTTTTCTTCCAACATTTTATCGAAATCACCAAAACGACCAATTTTCCATTTATCGTGGAAATATTTTTGTAGATTTATCGTTGTGGAAGTCGTGCTATTTTCGAGGATTTAAACGACGTCTCTTTTCTCGCGAAAAAAGCTTTCTTTCTTTTCGCATATGGAATATTTCTCTTTTATGCAATATTTCAGTGGCTGGTGGTGTTGTTTCAATAATAAATCTTCACCGACGAACAATTAATCACTCGGTTCGGAGATAATGCTTGTGCTTGTCCCATATTTATTTCATTTACTTTCTCTCGGAGTTACTTTTTCCTTCTGCACACAAGTTTTATACTTTGATGGTTTCAACGCCACAGTAAATCTCTGCCAGCAATCAATTAATCCCGAAAATGTTTCCCTCCGTTGGAAGAAAACGCGCGTGTCTGTTTCATATTTATTTCACGTCCTCCCTCGCGGAGCTTTTTTCCCCTCTTTCTGCGCACGAGCATATCCGAAAAATATGTATATTTCGCTTTCGTAACGGCCCACCCCATATACGGGGGAAAAGGGAAGTTTTATCGAAGGCAAACGATCTCTCGAGTAGTCGTGCTTGAGTTTCGCAAAGCGGCGCCCTTTCGAGATCACTGATATCGGCTGACCGAGTCGAGTTGAACCGATTGACCGACTGGTCGAAACCGCTGGTCAGCCAAAGTGGCGGAAAATGAAGAAAGTGCACGAGACCGTCTTCGCAACCGTCTTCCAGACGTTCAGAATCTTTGATCTTTAAACGATAAACCGTTTATATCGTTTTTATATCGTTTTTATATTGCTTTTATATCAATTGAACGTTTCTCGATCGATTATCTACGGGATAGACGAATGTCTAGGCTGACTCTATCCAGACTCGTTCCACTTGCGATTGATTGACTCTCTTGAATTTGCTTATTTCTGTCGCAAATTTAAAAACGCCATTTGTTAAAAATTTAAAAACATGGTATTTGCAAGTTTAAATATACTATTTGCTAAAAGTTTACTATATCAAGTTTGTTTGAAATAGTCCAAGTTAATGTTAGTTAAGGTAATGCTGGTAATAAGGATTGGCAAATTATTATGAAATCGGCGGATGTTGTAAAGTTTTGCACAGATTGAAGAAACTAAGAATGATAAAATGATCAAAATAACAAGATAAATAGAAGAGCAAAAAGGGAAAGTTTACTCTGTTTAATGAGCCCTGGTACTCTGACATTAAGATTTCATCGTACGCGAGATAAAAGATTACGTTAATAGGGTTTATTATAAAAATTAAAAATTTTTAATTACAGGTCTCTTTTTGTTTTTATTTGAAAACAGAACCGCGTTCAATAGATTCGTTTTTTCGCGTTGAAGAGTTTGGAAGAGTTTAACGTAATGAAATTACTGTTTTGAATACTAGCTATATTATCCAGTGTCTTTTCAAAAATCAATTTTATTCCATTATTATTGTGCTATATGCTATTATTGACAGAGAATAAAACGATCATCGATTTTTTTATTTATGTGTATATATATATATATATATTTTTTTTTAAATTGAATTATATTAAAACTACTGAACAACAAAATACTGGGCAACAAAAGGTAAAAGGAAAAATTATTTTTGTTCGTTTGGTGCACGACATCATGGTGCACGAGGAAATGAGTTCGAGATACTTTATTCCATTTGAAAAAAACTCACGCATTTAGGTTAGGAGAAAAATCTCTTCATTTCCTTCTCTTTCTCCAGAAGAGAAAGATCACCAGCAAAAAAGAGCAACCTCGCCGGGACGTGCAGTCTGATGGTATGAGCGTTCAGCGACGTCCCCCCGTGATCTTCCTTTTTTCTATTACAGGGCATTTACTCGGGGAAAAATAATGCTCGCGCACATTTCACTCGCGTTATCTGTTGGCCGGTCCGAGCACGGTCTCTTCATTCCCCTCGCGGTCCATGCGTTGCTTTCTGCTGGCTTACGCCAAACGATACGTTGCTAGATGATGAACTCTGACAATCAAGTCTCTCACGGATGATCAGAACTCTGAGGAGCTCTTCATGAATTGCAATTCCTTTCTAGAAATAATATATCTGTTGTCAATTTTGTTATTCTGATATAATGAATACTGAAGTATTGCATTTTAACCAGATGCATTTTCAGCACGTTTGGCTGCACCTCTGAATTTCCGACGAATTTCTCTCTATATTTGTAAGTTTCGATATTTATCTTGGTATTTATATTTATTTGGAAATCTGGGCAGTACTCTGTTTCAAGCAATTTCCGACGGATCAAGTTTCTAGAACAATGTTCTTCCGAACATTCTTATCGTTAACGGAATTATTCAGTCGTATCTTGAAATAGACTTTGACGCGGAGAGTTTCCCTTTAAAACCTTAAAATCCTTCGTGTTATCGTTGGCTTAGCAGTAATTGAAGAAACTGTTGTTGCAGTCCCACATCGTTTCGCTAGAGCACAAAGTCTATTCATGCCAAATTTTGCGAACAAATTTACTCGGTGAAGATGAAACTTACATTTGTGCCTACGTACGAAACGTTCGTAACACCAGCCAGATATGGAACGCTAGAAACGAGTCATAGATTGTAATTACGAGCCAAGTTTCCTAGGTTGCGACGTTGAACACTTTCATCAGCGGAAGGACGCACCACCTCTGTCTGTTGCCGCGTACGCGAATCGCGAGGATGCACGTGCGTTCATTACGTCACAAAGACAGATTAGGAAACACGTGTGTCGCGTGTCATTCGCGCCGCGGATAAATGACAGCTGGCAGACGTTCCAGGAGGCAGGATCAACTGAGACAACCTGGTTGATTCCAAATAGTTGCGAACAAAGGAGGGAGACAGAGATACAGAAAGAAGAAGAAACAAGGGGAGAGAGAAGAGATGAATGCAAAGAGAAAAGAACAGAGAAGGAGAGATACAATAGATGCGGAAGAAAGAGAGAAATATTCAGAAAGAAGAGAGAGAGAGAGAGAGAGAGTACTAGGAGATGCAAAATAGGAGAATATATAAAAACTGCACGACTTGTACCCCAGTACGATTCGTCTGAAAGGCCCAGAAGCAACTATTTCGACTAGGAAATGAAGACGACTTTTTTGCCATAAAATTTTATTGACGTGCAAACATTTGAATCGATACAAAACAAATTACAGGCGCGATCGCTCAGTATGTACCAGACAACGCCACTCCTACTCGAGGTCTACCCCATGCCCCCTCACGGATCACGTGACCCAAATCAACCAATCGCTAATTTTCGTTGCATTAGCGTTGCACCTGGAGGGGCCCGATTTTCTGGGTTACTCCCGTTAAAATCACTTTCAGTGATAAAAAGAGTTAAAGAAGAGAATATATATATATATAATATGTAAAATATATAAAAAGAGGGAAAAGAAGGGGGATGAATACAGAAAGAAAAGAAAAAAAGGGAGAAAGAGGAGGAGATAGAAGGAGCCAAGATAGTATTAATAGAAAGGTGGGCAGAATTTCATTCCCGTTCCTCTGATGAGAATCTTTTCTGCGGGACGCAGAATTTGCACAAACCCGCGGCGAAAGCTATAAACGCGGGCCAGTTGGGAAGAGAAACCGTCGGGAAAAACGTATAATTGTTAATTGTCTTCCCTAGACAAAAGCCAGAATAAACCGCAATTAAAGTTTTTCTTACGCCCGCGTCTTTTTGCCCTCGGTTGCTCTCTCTCTCTCTCTCTCTCTCTTTCTGTCCTCCCCGCACGCGGTTTTTTATCG
This sequence comes from Melipona beecheii, assembly GCA_032399605.1. Lineage (NCBI taxonomy): Eukaryota > Metazoa > Arthropoda > Insecta > Hymenoptera > Apidae > Melipona > Melipona beecheii. The sequence continues at coordinate 2,206,652 of JAUCMO010000248.1, read as the reverse complement.
TCTTCGGAAGTTTTCCCTAGCCCCCATCTTCTCTGACCCGCCATCCTCTCTCCCGGGCTGTTCTTCTGCTTTATTGTTCACTTTTCGTTTCGAACTGCGAGAACGAGAGGAAGCGAGAGGCAGACGTCTCTTTGTGTCGCGTTGAAAAGATTCGGCCTTCACGAACACGGTGTGTTCCGTGTTCCGTGTTGCGGACGAACGATTGTTTTGAAATAAGCTTTTTACACTTTTCTTCATCGCTGGATGTCACGCCGTACCTCCCCTCGACGATTCTGCTACTCGTTCCAACGTTCTTTCTTGTTCTTGCTGCGATTTAAATTTCAATTTCAAACGTTGCATTCTTTGCACGTTATTAGAAAAGTTGAGTTAAAAAATTATCAAATTGCATATTATTATCTTCCCTGTCACTTTTATTTCGATGAAATAATTTATTTGTACAGATTCAAAGATTATGTAGATAATTTTCAGTTCAACTATAGAGAATTTTACAATTTTAGCATTGGAATATCTATGACGGTGAATGAATCTGGGCAAGTTGATAAAAGCCGGTTTATGAGATAATTTTGCCATCATTTGAAAGTTAATCACTAATTCTGTTATATCTGTTGACTTACAAGTTGTATTCGCTATCATCTGTCAGCTTAAATCCACTTGTTCTACATAAAACTGATCCTAATTTCAGTACTATGTGTTATATCTTGTTTACAAGAACATAAAAATATTTATTGTTAATAATATAAAAAAGACGTTATTATAGTTATAGGCTGGAAAATCATTCTACGTGCATAATTCATTTCTTATTACTCCATGCACTGCGAACTCGCTAAAAATGAAATTCTAAACAGTATCAGATTTTTTAATTGTCAATTACTTGTGAAAACAGACATTGTATTCGAGAGTAAAAATATCGTTGTAGAACGGGCCGGGCCTGTTGGCCTTCGATTTTCGATATTACAATATTTTTCTCTCTGCGAGGCAGCAGAGGGACGAAACGGCGGATTTTAATTGAGATTTTTTTGCAATTATCTTCCGGCGGGTGTCTCGCGTTACAAGATCTTGCATTATCTCCCCGTCGGAAAAAGACACCCGTTCAGTTCGCGGGTAAGAGTCTCTCTTCTCAATTAAAGTTTGTTGCAAAGGATCGAGGTGTTTGCAACAAAGTTCCCTCGTAATCGTTGGGTTAAGATTGAGTTACTTCCGAGTGACAACAGAAGCTTGCTAACAACTTCGTTACTGCTTCTGCTTGAATATAGAATTCCTTCGGCTTTTGGTAAATTTGCGTTTGCACCTTGTTTATATCTCCGAGAAAATACCAATGCGATGGTAGATGTACTTTGTGATTGTTATACGTCTGCGTCGATCAAAAATCGTAATTGAAGACGATAAAAGAAAGATGCAACGAATCACGATCTACATGCGTTAAAGAAGCACACAGGCAAAACATTTTAAGACGTTTTACTATAAAAAAATTTTAATTAAAATGTTTTATTATAAACAGTTTCCATCTCTCAACACAGTAATATGACACGTCTGTCGTGATTACAGTGGTTAAGTTTCAGACAAATTTAAAACTGTATAGAGAAATTAGTTATTTAAGACATTGCAGTATTAATAACCATCGATATTCAGTGGGGCCGTATTTTTTGTTAAATGTATGTCACATACATTTTTAATTAAAAATTTTAATTTAAAATATTAATCGCGAAAGTCGTGTTTCATTATCATCATTACAATGTTGGTAGAATTTCAAGGTAATTTTTCGATTTGAGACTTTTCTAGGAAATAAATATTGAAGATTTATTAGATTGTGTCGAATTTAGTTAATTCTTGACGTGATAGAAACGAATAATTCGTGCAAAAATAAATAAAAGATGTAGAGTGAAGTTTTCTTATTTAGTGCCTCATTTTCGAGAAAATAGATTCTGAATATGTTTCGTTAAACAAATACCTTGACACACAGGTATTTTATAAACTTTTAAACTCGATTCTCTCGAAAGCGAAACGCTATTTATTTTCACACCAGCTAAAACAACCATCTAATAATAATTCTTCCACGTCTTATCTCGAATTAATTAACTTCAAGTGTACTTGATAAATCTTCAAACACGATTTCCTCGAAAACGAAGCCTCAGTCAAAAAGAAATTTATTCCATGTTTTTTTTTCTCATTCTTTTATTCCTCCTCTTCCTCCTTTCTGCCGCTTGTACATAATTTTATATTTTATATCACGTATTTTATGTTTCGTGTACAATCACCGGTGGCGGACAATTTGTATTTGCAACCTGGTCGCTTCTAATTACCATATTTCCAATTACTGTTAGCAATCGCTTACTGGCAATTCCTCGTTACTAATCACTCAGTTCATCCTCATTTGCGCGCTGTTCCTGCAAATCTATCAAGATACTTATGAACGTCGGTGGCGCAACGTCTGAGAAGTTTCATTCAGCGAAACGATCACGGCCAGCAGTCGGAATTGTCGGTTGACGTTCGTCTTGTCAGAGGTGTATCACAATGTACGCGCGTGCGTGTGTATGCGGGTTTCCTAATCTCTCTTTAACGTAACAAACACACGAACCACCCGGTTACAATCCGGCCCGGAACGTCACGTACACGTTGGGGACAGCTATTCATGGATAGTGACGCACGCGTGATTAATAAGCGCCGCGTTACGTGGCTCGTTGAAAAATTGTTTAGCCGCGTGTTTAGGTGGAGGTTAAACCGTGTTCAAGTGCCATTAGTCGCCATGAAAATCTATTTTCGCGTTTACGCGAACCGTGATTGTGACTTTCGTATCAATGTCTTCGCGTTGGACTCGCTATTTATTCATTTATTTATATCGCGTTTCCGGCCTGTTGACGATTAACGCGGCTGCGTCACGTGAAACCTTCTGCGTTTAGCGTTTCTCGTATTTTTATCTATTTAGCTTTTTTGCCTATAAACAGAGCCGTCGTTTGTTCGGTGGTTTCTTCGTATTTTTTATTTTTAATTTTACCTCTCTCTCTCTCTCTCTCTCTCTCTCTCTCTCTCGAGGAAAGATTTTTTTTTTTTTTTTAATGAATTATAAATGCGAAATATCGAAGTTGTGGGAGATTGAGAATAGATCTAATTTTACCAAACTATTACATCGTCGATGGTTCGAAAAGGTTTTTAGATTTTACGATGAAAAAGAAGGTCCGACGCAATTTGCTGTTGAAAATTTCCAACGAAAATGACATTTTGTGATTTGTTCGGAGAGAGAGAGAGAGAGAGAGAAGACCGAGATATTGATGATTTTGTGCGTTTTATATGTTTTTCCTCGTTATTAACGTGGATGGAGACTACCGGTTTAAAGAACAAGATCAATCGAAATTAATAATCACGCGCGTTCTGCGCAAGGGAAAATTAATGAGTTCCGATAAATTCGAAATTAAACAGACTGCGTTTGGAAAAAATGCGTGGATTTCCTCGTATCCCACGCAATTTATTACATGTTTGAAGTATTTCTATCGATATGATTGAATTCGTGCGACACGGCTCGAAAGGAGGTTATACTCGCGTCTATCACGATTTATCCGATCTGAAATTATCCGAAATTATCTGATATTGTAATTAAACATTATATTTATGTTACGTATTGTATATAATATTACGCATTATATTTATTTGAAATTATGAAGAACACTATAAGAATACCAGATACTTTAAATATCAGAAGAAACTGGACAGACATATGATCATTATAATTTACGTTGCACGTTGCACGTTCCATAATTTTCTATAATTCTCTGTAATACCTGCAATCTGTAATTTTACTTTTGTATAATTTTATTTCAAATTTATTCTCTGTAATTTTTCGTAATTTTTTTATAATTTCATCCCCGAGTTTTCATCCCCCTCCTCCCCGACGCGAAATGATTAAAAACGAATTATCAGCAAGCTCGCGATTACGCGAATCATTCAAATTATCGGTCGACCCCGGTCAATAGGTTTTTTAATATCCGAGGTTCGTTCGTGCGATCCCAATAAAATTCACGTACACGGATATAATGGGACCTAATTTCACAGAAATGTAAATCACAAGATGGCGCATTTCGAACGGGACGCATCGACGCCAGAATTAGCACGTTTCAATTTACAGTTTTCCATGAAAATTACGGAAAATAATATCTTTGATTGCATTTTTACTCTACTCTCTGTACCGAATGTTACAACAATGTAAGTATACCGAATATTAAAAATAAAAGTGTCCTGAGACTTTTGAACAGGAGTGTACATCTTAGAAAATCAGATAATCTCCGAATAAGAAATTTCACCAAAGCGTACATCTCTTGCAGATGCCCGTAATTTCATCGTATATCAGTCTTTTGTAAACAATTTCTCCGCGTCGTAATAATAAAATGATCATGTAGAACCCAGTTTAAAAATACTACGTACAATGAAAAAAGAAAACACGCTCAACAACTTTAACTGCAAACTTTCCAATCTAACAATCATTCACCTGGTTTCACCGATAGCCTCGATCAACCGACCTAGTAATACCCCTCTCACTCGAATTACACCCTGCAAAAATTCCATCAACTCTGCAGATCTCATTTTCCGCGCCCTCGAATCTTCCCGCCACACTCTTTCACGCGCTTGCGCGCTTCAAACACGTGCCATCGAAAAAAACACACCTTTCCACGAAACCAGCAGCGAGAGAAAAAAGAAAAGAATACAGAGAAAAATGCAAAGATGCGCGTGCAAAGATAAAACCGGAAAAAGAGGAAGAAAAGAAAAAAAACGGAGAGAGAGGTGGCGACGAAACGAGGAGTCGTCGACGAATTTCTGAAATATTTTTGGCGAGGAAATTTCGGGAATTCGGCGATGCAACGTGCCGCGAATTCTTGGAGGAAATTTATGGATCCTCGACGAAGTCTCGGTCGCGCTTCGTAAGGGGACGAGAGATATAATTACGACACCGAAGCGCGGAGAGAGGAAAAGAGGGGAATGAGGATGGGATGGGTGGAGGAGGGGAGGCCAGCGCGAGAGACGCGAAACGAAGGGTTGAACAGGGATGGTGATCGTGCAGGGTAAATAGGGTTTCACTCGTTAATACCCGGGGTCCGGAGGTTACGTTAGGGAGCAGTGAAAATAACGAGGCGTAAATCGATACAATAAAGCCGGATAAACTGGCCGTTGTTTAACTTTTTCGAGATTGCTCGAGGCCGCAATTACTTCGATAATCGACGGCTAATAGCGGATGCCGGGAACGATTCATCGTTGCCTCTGTAATTCTCTGTTTATCCGGTCGTGGTTGGACATCCTCGCGGTTTACGTCGAGATACCGGCGCGATTAAGAGTTGTCAAGTTGGCGCGAAAGAACGCGAACATCTCGCCTGCAATTAATCAGGGAAACAACTGTTTGATGCGTCGGCCCTGTTTATAGGGGCTTCTCTGGATATTGATCAATCCGGATGTCATCGTCAACAGCTGTTGATATCGTGAATCTATAGTACAAGGAATGAACTCGTACTTTTTTTTTTTTTTTGGATAACCGATCGATAATTGTTGCTGCAAAACTATATTTTTTATTCTCTGTTTATGGAAAAAATTTGTGATATTATTAGATTTTTATCATGTTTAATTATATTTTACTTGACGTTTGAATAATAGTCATTCTTGAGTAGTGCTGGTATGAATGGACTTCATAGGAAAAATATCATTTTTGTATTTACGTTGAAATTTATATGAAAATAGTACATGGAAATTTTTAACTTTAGTAACACTCTAATAACCGGCGGTCATATCGAGATCACTTTCACGATCTCGTTACATCGGAGTAACAAAGAGCAGCTGTTCGATAATTTCCAGCTCGTTTTGTCAATGCCAAAGAGTGCTTGTTCATTTTGCTCGTGCGAGGCTTCGAAACTTGATAATATTCTATTATCGCAGATGCAAACGGACTGAATTATTATTTCGATTCCATTACGCAACGCCGCGCCGAACACCAGGGAAGTTTTCTTCGAAGACTTTTAAGGATACGATCATTGGAGATCATTGGAGATCAGAACAACGTCCATTCAAATATTGCTTCGTACTTCAATACGTATCGTTGATTCTATTTTTTCAACGATACTTCAACGCAAGAACGTGTGTATTTACATGCTCGGAACGTGTGGACACTGTAGAACGAGAGTATACTTGGCTGGATGCGCTAGCGTATCAATCAGATATCACGCGTGAACAGTAGTAGTAGAGGAACGTACGTGGCCAGATACGTCCAAACAAATTAGAAAAAGAAAAAAAGTAATAACTCGAAATAAAATAAACAGAAATCACTCTGTGCAGAGTGTACGGTAACAAACGAAGAATACAAAAAATTGTCAGTAAAAATTGTTTGTCGAACAGAATTGATGGTAGCGAAGCTACCATCGGGTACAAGTGTATTGTTATAACCGATTGGAACAATGATTGGAAGCAAGAAATCTTTATAGGAATTTCATTTTGGAGATTAAAAAAAAAAAAAAAAAAAAAAAAAAAAGGGAAAAAAGAGGAAATGGCCGATAGAGTTTTGTAATTTTCACGGACGAAAATAGCTGAAGTATTTGTAGTTTGATGCTGGCTGTTTGTTAAGCCAGGCCTGCCAGGCCAGCACTGTTTCGATCACTTTTATTTCTGTTTGCCTGCGGCCAGTTATTTCCGAACTTGTTTCGCCGATACACGTATGTACGGGCGTACCCTTGCAATAAATATATCCACATTGCCAGAATCTCGTTAATAAAGCGTCACCGTGAAACATAAATCGTCCCGATGTATTCACGGACGGTGGTTTCGATATACGTGCGTCGAGGTATCGTCATTAATTCAGTTTAAGATTCCTTTTTCTTTTACCGTGTTGTACATAGTCAACTCTGAAGTATACTTATCCCTTACAACGTGTTACATTCTTCTTCATTCGATTTTCCGCGGAACCACAGAAACCGTATCAATGTCGCATTATTCAATTTCCGTTCTTGTATAAAAGTTCGTTTCACTGTCTTTTATACAACTGTCATTTGTACATTGTCATTTGTACGTGCAATTTAGAACATAACCGATTATAAAATTTCAGAGGAGATCCAAACGTATCTGGTATCGTTTTTATATTTCAGATGATTTAATCCGATTCGATACGATTCTCACACATTTTCCATTAAAAGCTACTTTTAATATATTCTTTTACACGTAGATTTAATTATCTATTGTCCGTGTCATCTCCTTTTTATTTTATCTTTGTCACTGACTCCCTTTGTTGAATCTGTTGAATTTATCTACAAATTTAACACGTCATTTTTCATTTGTCATTTTCTTTAATTTATCAAATTCTTTCTTAATTTCATCTCCAATTTCAACGCGTCAAGTTTGATCTTTCGTTTCGTGTTCGAAATTAGTATCTGACAGAGTGAAAATAAATCCGCCAAATTCCCTGTGAGATAAGAAACACGAAGAGTGAAACGAAAGAAGAATAATAATCTAATAATAATCTAATGAAAAATTGATTTGAATTCGAATCTAACTAAAGTATGACATGTTTGAGAATAATTCATTGTTCGAGACTTTCCATCTTTAGAATTAATTTCCTATTTTTCCTGATGCATTTCATCTACTTCACGATACATATATATATATATATATATATATATATATATCCATAGAACCATGTTGGTACTCGTCCAATTAAGTTTAACCTCCTTTGTAATCCGCAAATACCTTAAGAAAAAAAAAGAGGAACTCGCTGTCCTTTCAATTCCAGTTTAAACAACGTCAATGGCCCCCGGGGAACAACAGCGGAACAACCACTGTGGGTACCGCTTTTCTCCACTTACTCGAACAACAACCAAAACTCAATAGATTCGTCCTCTAAAACCCTCTCGGGGATATCCTTTGCTCTCTCCGTGTTCTCAGGATTAACGAATGACGTAGGTGTCAGTGCCCAGTGCCTCGACCAAGTGGCCTGAGATGGGGTTGAAACGTGAATGAGAGGGAGGGAGGGAGGAAGGGGGGAAGGAGAGATCGGAGAGCTGAAAACAATGACAGAATCCAGGGGAAAAGTTTCATTGCGGGAGCAAGCTACGAGCATCGGGGCACACGAGGACACGCGCGTGACAGAAAGTAAGGGGGCGTCGCAAAAAAGGGGCAGGAATGCCGTGTCTCACGAAGCAATGTGTCGGAAACGGCCAGGAATGGGGAGGGGGAGAGCGAGGGCGAAGAAACGGCCGGGCTATAGTGCTACCGGGGGTGTAGGTTTACACTCTGTCCGTTAAAAGGTTCGCATTCGTTCGCTTTTATGGAAGGCCAACGAGACGAAATGGAATTGTGTACCCCTTTTCACGGCGATCCGCCGGTGGCTCGCCAAACAAGGTGGATCCGGAGGAATTCTGATATCGTTTGGCAAGATTTCTTTCTTTTCGATCGGCTTTCGAAAGCCTTTAATCGATTCGCCCCCGGACCCGGACGAAATCGCTTACAACATCGGGAACTGGACGCTTGAAAACGAGGTGCGAATAGCTTTGTTTGTCTCTCTCTCTCTCTCTCCTCCTTTTATTCCGATTTTATTCCGGAAGTAGTTTTCCGGGGTGAGAATTTGACGAGCAGATTAACCCGACGAAAGAAGAGTTACGTGAAAAATAGAAATACACAGAGCGTTGGGGGATAGCGGAGAGATTGTAAAGGGACTGAGGTTGAATTTTTGAAACGTGCAAAAGAGAGTCGGAACGTTGAGGTTAATCTTTCGTCTCTCATGTTCGATGCGGAGTTTTTTTTTTTTTGTTGTACGATTTGTCAAAAGTTTTAACGATTTAACAGACTTTGTCGGGAGATCGTTTAAGTTTCGCAGGTTCTTCGTTTCATATCGCCTTTTATTACGTGTTACATTTTATTCAGTTAATTGTAATTGTTTCGGTGCCGTATACATCAGATGTAAATAACATTCATAATATGACGTTATTTCAATTAATCGCAATATTCCAATGAATTTTTTCTCATATTCAAATGATTTAATATTTTATAAAGGACCGTGCACGGTAAAGTTATAAATAATGCATAGAAACACATGCTTGATATTCCTTTCCGTGGCCGCAATACATTCGTTTGAAAAACGAATCTCATAATACAAATTGACTGGAGAAAATTGCAAATTAAGTGTTGCATTAACGATTGCGTTCGCGATAAAAAATTGCGATATTTTACTTTCTCGCGAATATTCGACAAATCCTCGTTTAATTTTCGTTTCACTTTGTTACACTCGAATGGCGAAGTAATGAGAGTTCTCTCTCAGAGATCATCGTTGGAATATCTTTCACCTGTATAACCACCTCAAGAATTTCTTGCGAATTATTTCCATAGTTTGCCTGGAACTTCCGTCACCAGAGGCAAGAACCTTGAACGCGCCGCTGGTCAAAGAGGAGTGTGAGAGGAGTCATTTGCATGTAGACGCGAAGATTTTCTAATCAGTTTCCCTCGTTGCTGTCGCGTGTTCAGCTGTGGCAAAAAGTTCTACATTCACTGAATCTGTCTCTGCTAAAATCATTCGCTCGTGTAATTCTATCGTGTTGGTTCAGACAGGCGTGTTTCATCAAAAACTTCTTCGGTTCGACAAAAATCGATTTCAGAAAAAATACTTTCAGTGTACAATACACGAAACGTATTGATCGGTAATGATCGGTTTGTTTCTTTCGTTCATTGTTACTCGGCATTGTTGAGGCTGATAAAATCAGATAATTGCTTAATACCACGAATTGTAAAACTGGTAACATTCTAATAAAATATTAAAAATATTAAAATATTACAAATGTTATCAGATACTTGATATAACACTGTGCACAGTCAGACAAGTCAATACCATAGGTCGCGAAATTTTATGAATATTTCCGTTTTAAAAATTGTTACAATAGTAAGTTTAATTATTGTGAGGCTTATGAGTTATTAGTCAGACGGAACGTCACAAATTGTGATAATCGTAAAACGAGGTAGGTTAGGCTTTTTTTTGACAAATTGTGTGTTATATAACGAGTTATCAAAAAACGAAAAAGAAATGTGCAGAATCACTGTGAAATGTTTTTCACATCGCAGAGAAATTTAACTTCGAATGAAAGGAGTATCGAAAGTACCGCAACTTGGATATTATGCAAATTACCCAATCAGGTAAAAGACAATTGGAAACAATCGAACGTATACCTCGCGAACGATCGAAATTTTCGAGAATTCCCAGTACAAAACGAGTTTCTCGTACCCCTTTAACTGCACGAGTATTCGTGACTCGTTCAATTTGCGACACGACGTTCCGTCGTTTGCGTAGCATCGTGTCGTTTATCGAGGTGGAAGGAGCAGCCGGGCTGGGAGAACGAGGGAAAAACACGACGGCGGCACGGAAGGGAAGGAGGGACTTTTCACGCGAAAAACGAAACGGTCCCGTAGCGTCGTTGGAAGATGATAACTGGAAGGAGCGGGGTGGAGGAGCGTCCCGGAACGAGAGATCGAATAAAGGCGAGTCGAGTCGGTGAATGAAAGAAGCTTGGGTGAAACTGGGCAGCGGGCGTTGCACGAGAGCTGCGAAACGAGAATCGAACGTGGGAGGGAAATCTCGAAAAGGAAGAAGGACAAAAAAGTGTCCTCGGCGCGAATCGAGCGTCCGGCTGACGGATAATTAATATCCGATTCTAACTGGAGAACCGGGGAGAGTCGCGTACGAGTCGCGACCATGAATTTATGGGGGAATATTGGACGTAAGGGGAACGTGTGTCTCTTTTCGACGAGAATCGACGAGCACGGATTCGTTTAAACGGCGCGATATAATTTTCATTGTCGTCGCAGATTCGTTAATTTTGCTCGATTCACTTTGATCTGTACTTGGTAAAATTCGAAGCCAAGTGAAACGAAGAGAATATAGAATATTCTCGTGTTTTGACAAATGGAATTGCAACGGGAGACGTTTAGACGGGCTTGAGTTCTTCAATTTCTTTCACTGAATTCATTTTTAGGTTATTGCAATAAAAATAGAGAGGCAGACGTTTTTGTGATTAATGACGAGATTAAATTCACGAAGAGTAAAGAATTTCGATGTTTACGAATACGTGTCATCCTCTGAATATTTAGAAGAAACGTCAAGTATCGTTGAGTGTCTCGCGTACTGTTGAATATTAACGTTAGTTAGTTTTCGGAAATGAAGGAAATGCAAATCTAATCCTGCGTTGGTAAACAAGGTGCTAAAAAATCGCAAGGAAGGATTAAATACTTTGCATTCGTCCCTTTCTAATTGCAATAATACTTGCAAATGTTGCAATAAACAATGGAACAACTTTGTTGCAACTTCGCCGCGATAAAGCTAAACTAACGTTATTCTCTGCAGTTGAATGTAGATTTTCGAGCTGACGGTAAAAAGTCCACCGGAGGAAAATAAGTCCGTCAAATTTCGACGCGACAGCGGAAAAGTTTTCGCGAGGATGCGAGATCGTGGCAGATCAAAACATGTTTTGGTGCGATATTAATCTAGAGATACATAGCGGCGCGTTGTTGGTCTTTGTCGTATCTTCGCGAAAACGAAACTCTCCCTCGTATCTGCCTTTTTTATTTCTTCGTGGTAAAATTCTCCCTACCGGAAACCACGCCGCGAGTAGCTGGAACAGCGGTTAACGGGAACCTCCTTTGAAGTTTCGTTCGAACGATAAACATAAAATTCAATTGGCAAAGCCTGATGAGCTTCTCTTTGTGCAGAGTGGTTGTATGGTTTTTAATTGCGACGTTGACTGTTGGACGTTTTATGTCGAACGTAGGAAAGTGGCGGAGGGTTGCTGAACTGATAATGAATGTGGAGTCGTACAGCGTGCCACGAGGAAAATTGTTATTCTCCGTCGTTCTCGTGTTTATGTCGGTGGAACGCGAGCGCGCGTTTCACAGTTTGATTAAACGATTGTGTTTCTTTGTGGGGGGGAAAAAAAGCAGGCACGGTAAAACTCTGTTTGTATGAACTTGCCGGGGGACAAGTAGTTTGTACAATTGAGGTCCATGTACACTTCCGCTCGAAACTGTCATAGGACACTTTTTATTTCGAATAGTCACTATTTAATAAAATAAGTAAGTATTAAAATTGTTTAAATTTTGTAAACGTGTGTTTTTACTTTGCAGATTCTTTTTCGTTACAAAATATTATTTAATTTTTAAAACGAATGTAGTTTCAAAGCATGTATAGTATACCTTTAAGATACTACGGAGATATAAGTTTATTGATTTATCTCGTTGTTAGAGATTTTTCGTTCGTGCGTTAATAGTTTGTCGCGTTTAAATAAGTGGTTTCAACGAGAGTTTGTTTAATCAGATGTTGATTAAAATTTAATTTTTACACAAATGGAGTTTATACATACTGTCATATGTTCTTCTTTTTTCATTGGAATTTGAAATTTCCACATTTTAATTTTTTATGAATAATTTCACATTTCCGTCGACTATAAAACGTGCGATATACTTTATACAAACGTACGAGTATATTTCATATGGAAGAAACAAATGAATACGTGATGCATTAGCATACCTTCGAGAATAATTTGTCATCTAAAAAAAAGTCATAGAAATTGAAAACTTCGATGTGAAAGATTTTGATAGAAACGCGACTTGAATTGAAATCCTCCGAATAACTGTGTGCATCACGGAATAATGCAGAACTATATTTCGTTTAAATATTCAGAAGTTAAAATTAAACGTACTACGTGTTACATAATTTGGTTTTGTTTTTATGTGTTTTTATGTGTTTTTGCGCGTTGATGCAGTAATAGTGTACAATTTCTACGTCGTTACACGAAATTGTTATAAACGATGTTGCAAACAAACACCGTAATATAAACACGTAATTTGCAAACCGCATTAAACATAGATACAATGATTTCTTACTATTAACTTACAATATAGTAACTTACATTTCATACATGATTGTTATCATTATTAGACGCTATTAATAATTTTTAAAAGCAGTAGAGGCGCGTTCAAGCTTAGAACAATCTGATTTAACAGATGACGACATTGCGAATTGGTAAAATCGTTCGAAACGACAAACGGTAAAAGAAATAAATCAAATCATTTCTAGATAGTATAGCATAGAGATTTCTAATTTTATTTCAAAGATAAAAGAATGGCAGGAACTTCAAATGTTGTAAACATACTTGGCAAAATGAGAAACGAAAAAAAGAAACTACTAAAGTTCACTAGATTTTAACGTGGATAGATACGGACTGTAATATTCTTCTCGCATAGGTCGATCCAACCATCTCTTATTCCACTCGTCTCCTCCGCGCGGAATTGGACTTTTAACTATTTTATTACGAGCGCCGGATACATACGTATTGAAAGTACATTTTTTTCTATTCAGCAATGAAATATTTATACGATGAGAAATTATTGCAATAAAAAGATCTTTCTTGATCTATTGCAATTCGGAAACTATTAATCTCTTAAAAATTCAAGGTTAGACTTTCGCTTGAAAAATTAAAGTTTGTTTAAAAAAGAAAAAAACATTTCAGAAATTTCAGGCCCTTGTTACAAAATGTTACGATGAAATTAAAAAAAGATTCTATTCTGTCAAAATGGATTGACGAACTCGGGCGTGGGGTTCCGTTTAGTGGCGGAGTGGATTATCGTAGCGAAAGGGTTGAGAGACATTGAGAGAAGGGTTTCAGAAAACCACGAGAACGCAGAAAGGACAATGGAAGTATTGCAGATTTTTAGGTATTCCAGGACGGGACCGGTCGCTACTTCTACGTGGCGAGAGGAGGGTAGATTTTAAATTACCTCGCCTGGGTATCCACCTGGATGCCACCCCGGTTACCAATTCTTTCTCCTGGGCACGTTGTACATGCATTAGCAGCGATACGTTCTGCCGTCTCCCTTCCAACACCTTTCCCATCAACGAATATACCCCCTTTCTACCGTCCGATGTCCCGTTAGTATGTTCTTCTTGTTTGTTTGTTTTCGCCGCCACACCCCTCCTGGTACCGCCATTACGTAGCCAGCGCTTTTTCGTGGCCGACACGGGGCGGTTTTTCTTCCAGTGTTCCTGTTTTCCACTCGTGGCTGTCTGCGACGCTGTTCTCGGGGCTAATGAACTCTGACTGATAAGCTGTCACAAATGACGTTTATTGGCCGGCTTTTTTTTTTTTTCACACGAATCAGCAACGTGCGTGGTACTCTAATCGTTTAAGATGAACAGCAAACGTTGCAACTCATTCTGGTTCGTTTCTACTCGTGTACTACTTTTAGCTGATTTTTTTGGAAGCATTACCAGACGTTTGGTCTTGGAGAATGCAAGATTTTTTGGTGGAGCATTTAATTTGTTCTTGCATACTTTCATTTCAATCCTGCATAGTCACTTTTTTTTTTGACATTAACAGCAGTCGAAATAATTTAGACGTTCGATTTCAAGATACAATTTAATCAAAAAAAATTTTTTGACAAATAAATGAGATGTGTGTTGATCGATTAATTCTGTATTGATATCTTTATTGATGTAGCGCGATAAAATTAATTTTTTGGAAAGGCCAACAGAAATTGTCGGTATCTGCAAGAATGAAACAAGTTACGAGATGACTTTGTACTTAGCTAAACACTTAACACGTATCTCGCTTATTTGAACAGCTGGAACATTAAATACAGCTACAGCCACTTGTACCTTCTACGTTCAACTATTTCTCCTTTGGTACGCGTAACTATTGTATTCCACAAATACAAACAAACGATTGCGTGTATTCACGTTGCAGGGTACAAGTTGGAGTACTTTGCCGTAGCTCGTAGATAATAGAGACCCAAATATGAGTCGATATATTTCAAGCTAAGCACCAACTCGCTCGTATAAACGAGACTTGGCCGTACACTTGCAATCCTTACACAGAAATTCGAGATTCCCGTCAAATTCCACGAATTCTTCGACTACCATTCGTTCGTCAGCAAACCCTGTATCTCCGCGTATCACGACTTGCTCAGCCACGTTTAGACGAGATCTACAACGCTCGGTGGAACATCCACGATGCAACATTCCAACCCCGATATTCCGAATGTCGCGCGAGATCTTCGAGATCACGACGCAACGTGACGCGACGCGCGAACCATCTCGTCTAGCCGAGACGGTGAAGGTGTGCGCTCCTCTCCTCTTTGACTCGCAGCCTCGGTCGAATTAATCACACACGTTCGATGAGAGAGGTTGCGGGCTCACTGCCAGACACACGGCGAGCGGGCGGCACGATTTCAATTTGCCGGTCGGCTCAAACAGGTTCCCCGAGGCGTAGCCACGATGCGTGCGCATACCGATGAAACCTGTGCACACCTGGATCGCATCCGGTATCCAGCCGCGCGCGTTCCTCTCGCGGATCCGGCTCGTTTCATTATTCCTCGACTTCCTGCCAGCAGACTTTCTATTTCCGGCGTCGTTCGGCGGGAAAAACGTAGCCACACGCCCGGCGCTGAAAACAAAAATATCTCGACTCGGTCCTTTGCTCCTTGCAACCATCTGATCTCACATTTACACTTTTTCGGCGTGGTTTCCCTCTGTTTTCGTCAATTTCCGAAACAGGGAAATGGACGTATGAATCAACGTCCTTGACCTGCAAGAAAATTGCAATTTTATCGAGATTTCGTTCTTGTTCCTTCTTTCGAGAAGAACTGGAAGACTCTCACATATTGGAAACGGAGGATTAGGCGATAGTATCTGAGAGCAAAGCGATTCCTCGCTCTTCGTGGGATTTTCCCGTTTGTATTTTTCCCTCGTTTCTTTTTTTTTTTTTTTTTTTTTTGTTTCGTCGATTGAAAGTGGGGAAACGTGGAAGTTTGAATTAATATTCGTCCTGCGAGCACCTGCGTTTAAATTGTAATTCGTTGTTTCACGGGGATTGATCGCGATTGTGGTTTTCGTTCTTTCTTTGGTTTTCTTCTTTTCAGAATATTGGATTTATAAATTGGAAACAGAGGGTTAGAAGGGATCTAATTTGTTTTGGCTTTTATTCTTGTGAATTTGTGAATTGACATATTACGACAGTTTTATGGTAATTTTGAGAAGAAAAGTGTCTTCACTCACTCACGTGCTACACGATGTAAGAATACTTTGGAATGAAATGAACAATGTACTTTGAAAGTAGAAGTTTCAACCTTCAAAAACTTTGCCTCATTCAGGTTTATATTTGTACGATTCGTTTAAAATAATGTTACTAAGGTATCGATACGTGACTTTATTGACCAATTTTTAAAAAATTCTTCGTTTTGAAAATTTTGAAAATGCTCTAACAGAAGGTTTACGTAGCACAGTAGAACGTGTTAATAAAATTTAATTTAAATATCAGTTTAAATATTTACTGTCCGAGGATTAATGGGAATCATTGTGGATACTTGCATATCACGAGCGATGAACCAACCGTTTAAACCCCTCGTCCCTCGTCACTCGAGTAATCTCTCGATTCTCCTCGAGTCGACACGATACCGCGGAGTCAAAGCATCGTCGAGACAGCAGGCCGTTCGCGCGATCGTGACAACGCGATATGCGAGGACGCAACGTCCCAAAACGTCAACGTATCGCGCGAACAGATGAGATAAAACGACATCCCTGACGTTGTACGTCAGTGGTGGTGGCAAACCGGCGAGCCAGTATCCTCTATCGGCTCGGTATTATCTCGGGCACCGTTCGTCGCAAATGGCGCGAACATCCGCGAGTTGCCTCGCTAACTTATCGTCGTAGGAAGTGGCCCACCCATCCACGACGAGTCAACCCCTTAGCGTTTCCCAACCCTTCTCTTTTCACCTTCATCCCCGCCACGAGGCCGTTTTTCCGCTGTATCCGGCGTAACAAGGGGCAAAAGCGTTGCTACTGGCTTTAGAACCTCTTCCTTTGTGAAACACGTACTCTGTTCTCCTCTCTCTCTCTCTCTCTCGCTCGCTCTCTCGGAAGGGAAATCTCGATTTTTCTCGTGATCCTTTCCGCGCGAAGGAAGGGAGGCAAAGTGCTCGAGAAGAGGTTAATACTTCGCGCGAATTGGAAATTCTTGGACGATTGTTTACGAAGCGAGAGAACGAGCTTCGAGTGTTGAATAAATGGAGAAAGGATAAGTAGTGTTTGAGATTAGGGGTGTAAAAAGGAGATTGTGTGGTCATCGAGAGGGTAGTTGTAGAACGGTGGTAAAACGGATAAATTTAAGAATTTAATTTTCAAGACGAATTTTCTATTCTTTTTTTTTTTAAATACAGGACGTTTAAATCGTACATTAACGTATCTTAACCGATGACCAAAGCGTCCATCGCAGACATTAAAATAAAAGTACAATTAAACTAAATGAACACAAACATTTGTTTATATTTTACGAAAGATCATTTAAATCTCACTTATATCTATAAAATTTCTAAATTGTTACAATTCTTGAAAAATTATAAGTTGGTTATTCTGACCATTTTTGTTAGGTTTTAGGTTAGGTTCTTAGATTCTAAGATATATTGCATACACGTCGTTTGAAAGATTTGCACCTATTCTTAAATACTTATTTTTAAGTAATTCAAATCGCTCCATTCTAAATGCTTTAAATATTCCATTATTGCTATTTTAAATATTTTAAATTCTCATTTTTACGTAAGTTCGAATCGCTCTATTTTATATTGTACTTGTACGGTTATTTCGATGTAATTATTGTTATTATTTTTTACTCGAAATTGTTCAACGCCTCTGCGTCTTCACTCCCTTTTCTGATTTAACTCGTTTGAACGACGTCACGGTTCTAACGTGTATTTATCTTACGAATTTCGCGCGTTGGTGTCGTGTCGCGAACAGATTTGCAAAGGTCCGTGATTTGGAAAGAGGACGAAACTTGGGTAGAGATATGCCGGTGATTTGTGGCGGTTTCTTAGGCAGAAGTTCTTGGGGACGATTGTAATGGCAGAGGTCGGCTGTTGGGACCGAGAATCTCCGTTGCGTTGCTCGGTTAATGGAGTCGCTGGTTAAAAAGTAGACGAGTTTTCGAATCGACGAGAGAAATTTTCGATGCCACGTTGTTCGAGTTTATTCTCATAAATCTCGCAAAGATCGACAAAACTTCAGATATATCTGCGATTGAAGCAGAAAAAAAGCTGCTTTTCGCGTTGAAGTTTGAATCTAATATTTCGGTACTCTGAATTTCTCGAGCTATGGATCGTGAGAAAGACGTGAGAATCCGAGAGTTGGTGAACATAGCGGTCATCGGACCTGTCACGAACCACCTGGAAGTTGTAGAACCCGCATCGGACAAACTAAGAGTCGCAGGATTTATTGCAGACAAGCCACTGGTTGTAGAACTTGCTTATCCAAGAGTCGAGAAGTACCCAGAAATTTACTACGAATTTACTACGGATTATCCAGAAATTGTTGTTATCGCTCTTATGCGACGGAATCAATAAAATCGCTAGGAAACACGCGAGAATTGGTCCGTAATTGAACCACAGGATTTAAAAAAATGCAAACGCTGACTTTTAAGAAAATTATTAACAATATAAACAGTTAACAATATGAAATTCTAGTAACACGAAGGCAGATACCACAACAGATGTTAACAACGCTTCTTTTGCGCTTCTTTTCAAAGTGAAAATATTTCTTGAGAAAATAGGATTATTCGAAAGAAGATTATCTGAAGAATGTTACGGGTTTTAATGAAAAATCGAGAACAGTTTTTCATTCGTCGTTGGTGGTCGAATTCACCGATAAAAATCAGCCCTTCCGCGACGAACACCTATGATTCACATTCCATCGAAATTCGCGTTTGCGCGAGTAACGTCCTTAATACTCGGGCGTCATGTTTTATAGGGATCGTGCGAGTATATGGAGGCTGTAAGTTTCGCGCAGCTGCGCGGGTTTCCAGCCTCTCCGGCCGACTACTCGTATTTCTTTAACTTCGTTACCACAAAGAAGCTCGCCGCTTCTTTTACCTCGTACAATATTTTCCAGACGCTTTCCAACGCCCGAGGAAATCTCGGCTTCCATGTTGTATTTTCGCGTAAGAACATCGACGCGTCGTGCGACAGGATGAAGAGTGTCAGGACCTTTGTCCGCTTTCGTGCAATTAATCAGGACAGTCCGTACTTGTCTTGAAGTCTTTTTTTTTTACCATGCGTCGTTTGAATTTCTCGAAAGCGTAACCGAGATTAAACTTCTTTCCCTGAAAATTTGTTCTATTCTGGTTTCTTTGCTCGTCGGAGGTGGAGGGAAAACTCGAAAATGTTTATGTCGTGATGCGTTCTCCGAAGTTTTCTTATCCTTTGATTCTAGCGGTGGATTAATTGCGTTGATACGTTAATCGCACTGAGAATGACAAAACACCTGTTTATTATATTTATTCTTAATATATTGTACATGTATTACAGAACATAGGATACCATAATCAGAATATGAATTTATTCTTATAATTGGTGTACGACATAAATTACTTGCCCATTAACAATAACAGGGGAAACATCGCAACATTTTGCCACAGCGTAAAATTGCAAATTTCAGAAAATACAGCAAACGCAGAATGTAATCAAGCGTGGCCTAAGACCAGGGTTGTTGAGAGTTCCGAGCAAAATGAGCTTTTAATGAGTTTTAGCAAAACACACTAGTCTCTAGTTCTAGTCCGTCCGCAATGTTCGCAATACGCGTGCACGATAGACCGAGCTCAAACTGAGAAAAAAATGGCCTTTCGTCGCGAGTCGTAAACTACCACCTATCGTGCTTCGTTCAAACAGTCGTAAAGAAGTAGTACCTGGTATCGTTCGCTCGCTGTATCATCGGAGCGTACGTAATACATTCATACACGTCGTTTATTCATTCCATTGCTGATCTTGGGCTTGTTATAATTTCAAATTTCCCTCCACCCGCGGAAATGGTTCCGCGTCGTCGGAAGAAATTGCACGAAGCAATAATACAGGATCTAATTCGAGGTAAAGGAGATTCAAACGGGGGGTCTTTTCTTTTGCGAATTTTTAAGAATAAACTGATCAGAGAGACCGGTTTAAGTAGTACATTAGCTTTCAGTGAAAACTTAATTCACTGTCGCTGAGGAGATCCACTTATCCTGTCTAGCAACCGAATACATAATCTCTCTCTCTCTCTCTCTCTGCTGTCCTCTTCCCCGATTTTCCCGTCGTCGACTTCGTCCTTTGCGTTTCTGTCTTTTATCCGCTTTAGCGAGCAGTCTCGGAAAATCTTAGGATCCTTTGGTCCCAGTTATTTCGTCCAGTGCTTCCTTTCCTTCCCTTTTTTTGTCTTCTTCTTCTTTCTTTTTTCTTTTTTTAATCTACTATCGAGCAAAGGACTCGTATATAATAACTAACTGACTATTTGAAATATTTTATCACACGTCGGCACGTTTCGACCTGAAATTTTGTGAATTTTAACTTATTTTTAACTAGATATTTGGTCCGTGCTTTTTATTTCGTTCTTTCTTCAACTTTCTCAACTTCTTGGTGATCCCCTTTTTAAATTAGAAATTCGTGGCAACACCGACTTTCCTTGAATTGTAATTAATTTAAAGAAAGGATATAATTTCGTATGAACAAAATATTACTGAAAATATTGATAGAATAGTCAACATTCCCGACAATTAGGAGCACAGTTTAGAAGAAACAAAATTAAACAAATTTTACAAGAGTAAAATCTGAAATTTGTGCGATAATTCAGATGATCGTATTTTTGACATCGAGAACACAGAGAAGGAGGGCCGTGACAAAAGTAATTTAAAGAAATTTTTCACTTTTTATTTTACTAAAAAGTATAGTTTCATATTAACAGAATATTAATATAAACATATTCTCAATTGAGAAGACTCACAGTGTGACTTTGTTCGAGATTTAGTTCGGTTTCTCTGGAAACTCAAAAGTGAAATGCTTTTAAAAATCTGAGGTGTGCTCGTGTGACAATCCAGGTGATTCAGAATCATTTTTGACAATGGAGGTCACAGCGAGGGGAGATAGGAACGATGCTACACGTACGAGTTCGGCGCCGCGTTGGCTGGTTGTTTTTCAGCCGGTAAATAACGTCGGTTAATTTCCAGGGATTTTCGAAACTTCACGGCTCGAAGGTTTCCCAAATTTCGTCGGCACGGTAATAGCAAAGTTGGCGAACGCGTGTATAGAAGGGACACGAGGAATTCAGCAACTAATTGCCCGGAACGTTAAAACGAAGTGAACTCCACGAAAGCCTGCAACACCCGCGTTCCTATTATAATTCCCTTCAAATTCATCCCTTTCGACACTTTTTCCTTTCTTCTTTCATCAAATTCATTGATCTCTCGTTCATTGATCGCTTCTTCTTTATATTTCAATTTACTAATTTCATAGGGATACCTACGAATGATGTCGTTTTCTTCCATAATTTGAAAAATAGAATGTTTCGTACAGTAGCAAAAAACGTCGTTACTTATGGCTACTCTTAATGTCACTATTCTTGCTGGAATTCAGCCTTTATTTCTTCTAAATTATTGATTTACTGCTCTTGTTATGATTTCCTTGGGATTCTTTCTTCAATCAGTCCCCGTGTCTTACTTGCTTCTCCGATTGCTCGACAATTTCTCGTCCCAAACATTCGATACGTTGGTCTTTTATAAAACAATTATCTCGTTTGACGTCGCTTCTTCATTTTTCAATTTGTTCAATTCGTCACTTCTAAGTAGCTCAACTTACATCTACATAAAAATAGACGGATATTTTCGATACTCTAAAGTAACGATTCAGTTTTAAGATGTAGATTTCAAGATAATGTTTCAATTCTGTTTTGAAACGTTTTGTACAATAGTAAATGGAAAAACTTCATTCTTGGAGAAAGTTTCACTATATTCAGACACTAAATAAAAAGAAAGAAAGTCACAGGTTTCTCCTGTGCTTTGTGTTCCATCAAAGACCAATACTTTACATCCAATACCCTTAATTCGAGCTGTGTAAACTAAATTTTGACAAAGGTAAACTAGAAAATTGCAATTTACTTGTAAATTGTACCACAGACCTTCCCTTCGACCTTCCCTTCTCGTGTTTTGTGTTTCGACGAATGAAAAGGGGTTAATAATAGGGCGATGGAAGGGCACTCGGAAGAGGCAGACGGAACGACAGACGAGTACGTTTGTTTTTTAAGAACATTCAAGAAGCGAGCGGAGTTTTATATTTTTCCAGGCGTATTCGTAATAATGTCTGTCAGCTTGAAGGAGAATCATTATGAGAGAAAGGTGGATTCGCGAGAGAGCCACAGCTGTTGAGAGATCAGAATGTATAAGAGTGACGCGAGGGGAGAGGGTGAGCGCTATAAAAGCGCGGAGGAAGAAATTCAAAGCACATTACATAAACGGGCCGACTCCGTAGAAACACGGAAACTTCGGCCGGGGTTTCAGTCGACGCGTCGTACAGAAACGTTTCGAGCATAGAGACTCGCAAGCGCGTCTCGCGTGACGGATGAAGTCGAGGGAAAGTATCGCGCGATGATGTGATTTTAATTTTTTTTGCTGTCGCGACTGGTGGAAACTTTCGTCGAACGTTAACGCTTACACGAATTGTCGATCGTTAGTAATTTATTGTCAATTGTTAGAGTCAATTACATTCATCTTATATTCATTTCATATTTGTATGAATTATTATATGCTTAGTGCGTGACAATTGAATTTAAAGAGCAGAATTCAGCGTTTCTAATCATTATTTCTAAGACAGTTTCTACATTCGGGGAGAATGCTGGAAAAATTACCCGCGAGATAGAGTGGAACGATACGCAGACCAGTAGGAAAGAGCAAATAAAACGACGTCGACGATTGCAGATAGAAACAAAAGTAGAAACAGAGATTTGTCAAGCGAAGAGTTACAGATAGTACGCGTGTTTCTGACAGATTTCCAAAGTTTCGTCTCTCTTGAAAAATTATATTCCTCTGTATACGCCTTTCTGCTTTTGTTGCTTTTCAACGAAATCACCCCACTCTGGACTCTGTCATTATCACGACATCGTGTCAGATCTATGTCTGCATCAAGTATTTCATGCGTACAATGCGATTTAATTGAACATAGAGAATATCGTTAATTGCAATGAACTTCGCGCGCAGCCAGAAACGGAGAAGAAGAGAAAAAAATTGCCCTCGGCGTCCTCGGTGGCTTGATTTTTATTAAAATTTTGATAACAATTTGGCTATTGGTAAAATTCGATTAATATTTAACCTCGCGGGAGATGGCTAAATTATTTGAGCATTATTCCAAACGACGAATGAATATGTCGTAATGCTCGGTTTACATTTACATTTACATTTACATTTACATTTCGTATCGAATTGAATATCGTTCCAATAGGCGAAGCACTCGATTCTCCCGGAGCATGGGCAAAAATTCGCGATACACGTTATTCTCAAACCGTTTGGCAATCCGATTAAACCGTTTCGGAAACGAATGCCGGTCGTACGGGCCTGGAATTCTCTTTCTCTTTCATTTACTTCCCAG
This sequence comes from Melipona beecheii, assembly GCA_032399605.1. NCBI lineage: Eukaryota > Metazoa > Arthropoda > Insecta > Hymenoptera > Apidae > Melipona > Melipona beecheii. Next base: position 2,183,231 of record JAUCMO010000248.1, on the reverse strand, counting down.
GACGTATTCGTTCCTTTCATCCCCTTCCTCTTTAATTCTCCTCTTTTATTTCCCTCTGTACACCTTCCCACTTTCATTCCTACCCCCCCCCTCTCTCCACTTTTCTCAAATAACTTCTCTCTATACTTGAAGCATCTGCAACACCTTCGTTTCACCCCTTCGTTCTCTTCTTCTCTCACTCCACGTGCGTGCGCGCGCGTGTGTCTCCTGTTTCATCCCGCTTCTTTCGATCAGCCCTGTACAAACACTCGAGAGCAACGTATTCCTGTCCCGCTTCTGTTTCCCGAGACTATTTCCAACCCTCTCGCAGCCCTACAAATAGTCGTCAGCGAGGCAAGACTTCGGGGTTTAGCATCCAAATGGCGGCAATTTGCAGCAGGTGATAAAGGTGATAAAGGTGACACAGTGGTTGCAAGCTTGCTGGCAGCCACCTAACGCCACCAGCTACACCAGCACCCCGCCCAGGGACCGACCGCCTGGCGAGGTGCTAAGCTTCTAAATAGCTACCCCCTTGGCCCTGGCGCGCCCAAGAAAATAGCTGGCTCGAGCGGACGACGCGATGAAGTAATTTTCCACCGAGACGCTGTTGATTTATATCGAAATGTTCCGCGTGACTTTCCCTTGCTCTCTGTGGAGAGTTGAGGAAACCCGAGTTTTACATCGATTGATAATTTAATATCATTTTGTCGCGACACTTTTTTTGGAATTGCGTATGTAGGAAATCTTGCGTACTTATAAATGACCCAAACCCGATTTTTAGATCTGTCGAAAATACTTTTTTTTTTTTTTTTAGAGTTGTGTGTATAAGAAGTCTCGTATATTTAAAAGCGCTTGCTTATAAATATACATTTCCCAGGAGAAAGAAAAATCTCTGTTTAATTTTTCATTTGTATTTATTAATTATGAAGCAGTGAGATGTCTCTTGCTTCCAAAGGGAATTTTAGTAAGTTTCCAATTCCAATGAACTGGATTTTGGCTTCTAATATTACCGACAGAACCTGATAAAGACTGACGGAAGTAACGATTAATTTTAACCGATATAAATGAAAATCAATGAAATTGGACGAAGATTGACGAATACATTGAAGAGATATTTTTGAATTGTATTAATAAAGTACGTATTTCTGACAATTATATATAGCAAATTCGGAAAAAGTTCCAATGATATTTTTATATCACGAATTTCGTGAAATGAGAACGAGAAGAAAATAGTCTGTACGAAAAAGCGAACGGAGGAGTCGCAGCTAGAAAGTCGCACTCTGAAAGAACAGACAAATTGTAGGCAGAAAGAAAGGAGCGTTTTAAGTTCAAAGGAAACGGGTGAGACAGAGGAGAAGGAACTCGTATCGGGAAACAATCGAGACATTCACACAATCGACGCATGCCAATTATAGCCTGTTCCCCGGTTGTTCGTCGAGAGTTTTCTCTTTCCTTCGTTCAGGCTGACAGCTTCCCGCCAGACCGTACGATGACGTACAAACCTAATATCCGTGGAGGTTAGCCAGCTAATTAGGGACGAGATGCCTAATGACCTCGAACGATGCTCACGCTCATAATCTTCCCTTTAACTGATAATCAAACTCGCCCGCAGAGACTCGAACGTAATTAGCGCTTTAAATCGTAGTCGCGCGAATTCCTCGCTCGCGGCTTCTTGCTCTCCTGTAAATTTATTGTAAACCAATTTTGCAGAAAAATTCGAGAGATGAATTGCAAATTCTTGCGATTCTTCGATCGTCAGTTTTTGTAAGACGAGCGTTTAATGAACGTGTAACGTAAGAGAGTGGATCTTTATTTTGCTGTCAAGTCTGGGTTGAAATGAAAGATTGCGTGAAAATGTGACACTTTGGTCGTCCACTTTTCATTATTTAATTCGAGCACGAAGTTTTCTGTTTCCTGAGAACTTACGTGTGCTTTATAATTCAAGGGCGGAAAGTATTTTTATTATTCGAAGTAAATCGGGATATCGGTGAATTGAAAAAAATAGAACACTCCGAGTGGACGGTGGAAAATATTTTTGTATTATCGAAATCTGACGGTGAAAATACTGTTTTGCGCTTTTGAAATATTCAAGTGCGCGAAAGTGTTCGAAATGTGCATATAAAATATATAAATATAAATATACATGTAAAATATTCCCCAAGCACGCGAGAAATTCTCTATCTTGATGCAACGTTTCTGTTTGAAAGGCTCGTTCGTTGAAACGAACCTGCTATCTTATTATCAATGCTACGCGTAATTATATTTTTCAATTATAAAGTCGCATTCCGTCCAAGTGGAGTCGCTTTTTGGTTTTAATATCCTCGGCTTTTAAGAAAATGTCTTGAAACGCAGTTAGAGATTGTCAAAGAAACGAAATCGTCGAGATCCTTCTGAAGATGTAATTTGCAGTCGGAACAGTAGTTGCACGGATGGTTCGATGGTTCTCTGAGGCCAACGTTAATAACACCAGTCCTAATTTAAATTCCTTTGGTCGGTAAAGGATGCTGATTAATCGGATCGTGCTCGCCCATCGATGTCTAAAAGACATCGATCTTGCCAGCTAATTTGGGTAACTGATGTTTTGGAATTGTTCGCACAGTGTTCGAAAAAATAGTAACTTTGCTTCGAATGAAAATTTATCATTTGTTTACATTAATAGGTCTTCTTTGTATCAGCTATAATTTTATAATTGCTCGCCAAAATGAGTATTTTTTTTTTATAAAAATAGTAATTCCAAGTAGGCTTCATTCCGATTTTGATTTTGATAAATTTGTTTCTGAAGATTCTTCAGAAATATTAGGAAATGATTCTCCGTTATTACACGATCTTTAATCACTTAAATTAAATTAATAATCAAACCTAACCTAAACCTAACCTAAATCTTCTGACCTAATATTCTCCTGTAGCGTGTTTCTTTGTATTTGGTTTCTAAAGTTTTCTTCTGTCGATATTTTGTGTTCGAATATAAGTTGGGCAAATAAATATATAAAAATTATATATTATACATGTTATGTGGAAATTAAATTAAAGAAACAAATGATACTCCGGTGCCTGGTAATTGGAAACGATGCATCAATGTTTACATTTAATTTCATGGTTCAGTTTTAACAATAAATTGATGTGTTTTATAAAAGTTAATAGGTAATGTTACTACTATTTCATGACGTAGGATCTTTTTCAGACCTTAATACTCTGAGTATTTCACTTTTCTGCACTCAACTGAACATTGCGGATCCTTCTGATCATTTTCAATTTAAAGTATTTTTTTTTCAAATTATCTTACACGTACGTCTAGTTATATTATTTCTTCGTTTATAGACAAATTCCAAATGGAATTATATCATTGCATGCATAATGAAGTTGTAATTCAGTTTCATAAGCTTCGCGGTATTTAATGTGTTCCCCTGATAATCGGATTTCCATCACGTGCTGCTAACAAATAATTTTAAATGCCACGCACTGATAAATTTTCATGCAAAATCTCTTTACTGTGAAATTCTTCAAATTTGCATTTGACATGAATTTTTCATTTTCTAAATTATTTAACTTCCATTTTGATTTTGACAGTATCTGTGTGACGAATCTGTTTAAACAGAGCGTGGTTAATTTTTGGCATTGAATTTTTCGAATTATTCGAATGGCAATGAGAGAACCAAGTTTGATCAAGATGTTAGCCGAAAGGTATGATGCACGTCTACTAATATCGTAGTTATCACGTGTGATTTGCAGTTGTTCTGTTTACTATTTTGATTGAACGCCGAGGCGTCCTACTTACGTGTCTGATCGTACACGAACCTACACTACTTACGCCGGCATAGTGGTCTATCTACCTTTACTCGACGTGAAGCATTACTACTTTGTTTGCCCTCGCAACAGAAGACGATTACACTTGTTTAAGCATCCATCTAGATTGATGGAATTCAATTTTGAATCTGCTTCTCCTTTTTCGAGGTATATTCTTGTAAATGAATTTTCTACAACGTGGAAAATAATTTCTGGAAATTATTCCCCGAAAATTCTATTACTCCTAGAAAATGATAATTATGTTTCTCGTGCTGTTACTTAGAAATGACTAATTTTTTGTTTCTTACATGTTTGCAGAAAATCTGAAATCTTTCTGCTAGACTTACAAATGTTTCTTTGCTGTTATTTCTTTATGCTATTTTTTATTACTATTTCTGCTATACCTATTATCTAATATTCTAAATTTCCTTGAAGAGAAAGAGAAATAGTTGAAAATAAATTGAAGCCTCTTTAACAAGAGCATGATATTCAAGGGTGAAATTTCACCTGGGTCGTCGACGACCCAGTTTGCTTGCGGCGGGTCGAAGAAAAAGAATGTTGAAACAAACGCTATTTTGTTGAGCGATCGAGGACATCGCAGCGATTCGCAGCGATTCAATGTAAAACGTGAAAGGAAAACGCGAAACGTAGACGTCAAGTTGCGCGAGAAGGCGGTCGCGACGGTGTGAAGCGGGTTTTCCAGCTTTTCACGCGGATACTCCCACGAGATCGGAAGTTCGCGACGCTCGTCTATTCTTCACGACTCCCGAAAGTGCAAAATGTTTTCGAACGCGAGCTAAAATCGGCGAAATAAAAGCCGGTGAGAACAAATGCTTCCGGTAAACTTCTCGAATCTTCACTTCTCTCTCTCTCTCTCTCTCTCTCTCGTTTGTTTTTCCACCCAATGTATAATTTGTATAATTTGAGCCAGGAATCGCTCAAATTTCAGAAATTAGAAATATTGTACAAAGAAGACGTGAATTTATGACTTTTTACGTTAGAAATGAAAGAAGCATCGCATGGTCCAGATTAATATACGTTTTCTCTACCCGATTTACTCAAGGAAGAAGTTCAGTGTTGCCAGATGCGATTACTGCCATCTTGTTTCACCGAAAATAAGCTTATGCTGTTTGTCTAATGGTTAGCTAAGTATCATAAACACAAACAACGCAAGTTAAGGATCACAAGTTCCCTGGAAAATGAACATTTTGCGAACGCGTCTTAGAATGAATAATTTCACTCGGTAGAAGGGAAGAATATTCAAAAACATTTAACTACCAACCTTTTGATTTTTGTCATTACTCGTAAATTATTTTGTAATTTGATATATCGTTTTAATGTTTTAGTCTTATATATTTTTGTTATTTTCTTTTTATACATATTTTGCATATGTTACTCGACAGTAATTTCATTATGTACTGTTTGCAAATTTTGTAAATTCCCTACAAATGTTTTCGTCCCAATTATAAAAATTAATCCATACGAAACCATTTTATTAAACGATACTCATTTATTCATTGAAGCGTTTTATAATTAAAGACTATTAAAAATAAACATTTCGAAATTCTCTTCGTCAGATTGCGGTAACTAAAAACACGTTGTTATTTCCACGGATGGTCTGCGTGCAATTAAAGATTAACATCAAATGAATCCAGATATTTTTAACGTAATTTAGTAATTATCCATCTGTTACAAATAATTCCCTGCAGGCAGTTGGCGCGTCCGAGAACATTTCGTGTGATTAAAATTGAACTTTCTATATCTATCAACTATACACCTATCCCATAAATTAAAGTCCACCGAGAGGAGAGTCCTGGACGAAATTATTTTACCCCCGTCTAGATAACAATTAATCCCAATGTGTTTTTTCCCGACGTTCGTTTGACAAAAGAATCAGCCGAATCGCGATTATCGACGCGTGGCTGATCGATTCGTACAAACTCTCGCGCGTCTGTTTTCATAATTTCGCGGATTTCGCCTGGCCAGCGTTAATTATTAAATTGGAGAAATTTCGCTAGGCGAAAAACCGTGGCTTATTGCGGCGCCGCGAGTTCACGGACAAACTCGAATTGTCGTCTGGCCGCGTTTGCGGGTTATTATTCGCGCGAGCAACCCTCTGTCGAAACGAACGACGCGACGCACTCACCCTGGCCCCCCGACCTCTTTCATTCTCGATTCTCCGCTGTTCTTTCCAAATTGTGTCTCCGCTGTCCCCTTTGAGATTTTGAGAAACTTTGCCCTGCCGTTTCGTAAGCACGCTTTAATCTCGTTGCTTTAAACTGGAGGAAACAAGGCACGCTTCTTATAATGATGCTAAGTTTCGGTCACGCGCCTCTTGTCGTCCAGCTTCATATTTCAATTCGTTGTAATTTTTCGGTCGTAACTTTCTCTCAATTTGCAATTTGCAAAATTGTATTCTCATTTTTGAGACGTTTGGTGAATCATTGAAATTTTATTTCTACTCGCCGAGAAATAAAACAGTTTCTTAACACACTGATGGTAATGTTATAAATGCTTCAGTTTCTTTGAGTTTTCATTCTATTTTTCTTCATAGTAGCAACGAGGAACTTTCTTGACATCAAAATGTTTAAATTAATATATATTTTCTTGATATCAATATATTTAAATTAACATATACAATATATATATATATATATTAAATTAAACTAATATGTATACAAATTAAATAACACACATATTTGCCCCAATATTGAAAGATGGAATTTGAGAGTGTTTAAATAAATTTTAAAAAATTTACAAAATATACTGTGGTTCTTGGTGAATTAATGTCAGAATTAACACCTTCTAAAGATCATTTATCGAATCAAAATCGTATGATTCTCGTGGCATCGATTCGACGCATCTAAAGTTATCTACGCGTCGAGTTAAAGAACAAGGTTATAGGGTGATCATCATCCAATATTTTGGTCGATGAATGCTTAAACTGAAAATGCTTCCTCTCTCTCTCTCTCTCTCTCTGTCTCTTTCTCTCTATCTCAATCTCTTCCTCCCCGTGGAAACTTTAGTGGTTTTGACGTTGCCCTCTGTGGCGCGTGTCTTTGATTATCTAGGGAGGAAGAGGACCGGCTGCGCCGGGATCCCCAACTGGTCTGCCAATTGGACTGTCCAGGCCGTCGACAAATCCCTTCTCTTTAAGACAAATGTTCGAGATGTTCGACTATCTGGAATTGGAATCTGTTTAACGTTGTAGGGATAGAAACGTTGGATGTCAAACTTTCAGCTATTTCCTGGACACTGTAGCAAAGGAGAAACGCCATTTAGATTTCGCTTAATATTTCATCGTTTTCGCCGTGGCAACGTTAATGCGTTTCGTGGCCGGAGGGAAGCAGCGAGTTTTGGCGATATTTGAAGTTCAGTACAGTATTTAACCGAGGAAAGATATTGGCAATTATTCCAACTTTAATTATCAAATTGTCTGAACTGCTAGGTATTCTGAATCAATAACAATTCAGTGGAAAGCGTTTTCTTTTAATTTATAAATATTATAATAATCGCAAGAGGAAATTTGACGTTTATCGTTTACGAGATGGTAGTTTTAAGCTTCGAAAGTTTCATCCGTAGATCCGTAGTTGTATTAAAACTTTTATGCAACTATTTGGGTTTGAATCCATGTTTCGAGGTTTTTGTAAAACAATCGGGATGTAATGTTGATAAAAGTACATAAAAAATACAAAAAAAAAACACGTGAAAAATTTCTTGCACTTATTGAAATACTTTTGCGAGTTGTTCCGATTTTCTGCTCATCGAGTACAGAGAAATGTATCTTCAAAGATTGTCAGAATCGATCAACTCGTCGCGACAAAAATACCGAGTCGAGCAACGAGTCAACTTCGGCGAGCTAATTCTCGAGCAATTAAATTCTAGAAAACGAAATTTCGTGGTCGATCACGCCTCATTATGCGAGTATCGAAAGAGTTTTCTGTTGAAGAGATAGAGAAAAAAAGAGAGAGAGAGAGAGAGAGAGAGAGAGAGAAAAGTTTCGTTTGGCGTTTGCAGTTAATTAATTAAGGACATCGGGGCCGAGTTTCCTCTAATAAACGATGACAAATGAGAATCGATGCGACTCGGTGGGACGCTGGCCGAAAAACTTTCCCATCCTGTGTGAATGAAATTTCGAAATTTCACCGCGTGAAACACGTAGACCTGGCTACGTGTATCGGAGCCCGAAATCCAGTGGGCGGAAGCACGAAATACATATCTCATCGATCATGCTCGCGCCAATCACTTTCGTATCGGGATCGATCAATATTTGACGCTGCAAACACGGCCGTCCGCGCTCCTATTTACAATATAAAGCGATTCACGCGGACTCACGGCCAGAATTTAACGAAAACCTGTCTTCCGGTTCGTCGATCGAGATTCTTAATCACTTGGAATTCACGTTCTTTGTCTTTGTTGATTGAGCAGCAGCGTTTATGCGACGAAGAAGTGGACTACCGTCGCTTTCAGAAACTGCGTGTGCGAAGTCGCTTACCTTATTCTTCGCCAATTTCGTCGAACACACGATCGATGCTCGATTCTCCAGAAACAAATTACAACGAGACGACGCAATGATAAAAATTGATGTCGTATAAAATAATGTCATTTTTCGCTCACGAATGGTGTTCGCGAGAGTTTTGGTTTGCCGGAACCGCCCCCTCCCCCATGAACACCGGGTTGTGGCGTAGAACCAACTCTCCCGAACACGGGTTGCGCCGTGAAGACAACTCTTCCGCGAGCACACTCGTGGCGCGAGGACAACTCTCCCGAACGCGTGCGAGACTCCACGGGCGAGACGCCTTCGCCTTTGTTCCCACCTTGCGCTCGCGACTGCCCAAGGGAAGGGGAACCGAGGTTACCTCTGTGCGTTCCTCGAACTAGGATTCCAGAATCGGTTCAAGTTCCGAGCAATTAGGTTGATCTTTGCGACGCTAAAGCTACCAACGAGGGTATAGCCCCGCCCCTATCTCAGCGTGCGATTAAAACATACAGTCCACACATCAACTAAGACCTCGCCACGCTACTCACGCGCGCCAACAAATATTTACTTCAAGAGTATAAAATACGTTCGACCTTCTATTTTTTTTATTATATATATTTTGTTTCTTCGTTTGATTTTTGTCTCCACGTGTCTGAAGATTCTTAAAATTGTTTCAAAATTATATATCGTTCTACTTAATTTTTTTTCTGTATATAATTCTACCTACTTTAAAATTGTTTTAATATTGCACATTGTTCTACTTAATTTTTTTAATTAATTAAAAAAATCCCACGTATACGTTTGACTTTTCCGCACAATAAGTCAGCAACGTCAGCGTAGAATAATTTTACAAAAACACATTCTGTCTTTGGATACTGGCGTTGAATTTATACACTGAGTTCGTTTAGCGACCGCAACGCTGCATTAGCATTTTCGCGCGGCTTTCATTAAACGGGTCCCGATCTAACCAAAAATTTCCAAGAAAAAGAAGCACAGGCAGGCAAGAGGACTCAAAAAATAAAAAGGAAAGAAAAAAAAGAAAAAGAAAAGGAAGAAAGAAAAGAGTCCGAGGAATCTGGATAAAAGCGACGAGGAATTCCTTCGTAAGTGCTCGAAAAATTCTCGTAAAAGTTTTACTTAAATGCATTTCTCGCATTGCACGTTGTGCGTTCCACGTTCGCCCACGTGACACCCAGGGTTTTAGCCCGCTGTAACTGTAAATTTTTAAGCGAGTCCATTTCCTGCCGCGGCGTAACGACGTTTTTATTATTTCACCTCGTCATCGAAGAAACTGCCACCGAACTCTCGCTAACCACCCTGTGGAAAGGTGGTCTTTCTTTCGTTTATTATTAGTTTCGCGAAATATTAATGCCAACACGTCGAGGGAGGAGGAATTGTTTATCTCCCTCTGGAAACGGGTTATTTATCCGTAAAATTGAATTTTGCGATGGAGAGAGGATGTCGCTTATTTGACTCGTAAATAAGCCAAGCGTTATTCTCAAATGCAACAAAACTCATCGAGAAATCGTTGAAATTTCTTCAATTTGCTTTTTTATTCAGCGACGTCCATTTTTATTCCCCTGAATTTGTCAACTTAGGAATGAAGTTTTCTTCCCGAAAGATCTTTTATAATTTTAAAATTCCCTTTTTACAAACTAAATATCAATTCGTGTGTTTCTTAAAATTTCAATGTCAATCTTTGAAGATCAATTTTTATTGCGTAAGAATATTTCAGAACGGTGAATATGAAGAACCAAAATGAAGAACTTTGCTCCACAATTATTAGTAAATTTTTCTTTCGTCCCGAAATTTGTTACTAAGTAATATATTATGCAACCTGTGACTAATAATATTGTGCAACCCGTGACTGGTAATATTATGTAACCCGTGACTTTAAGCTTCCCTAATAATATTAGTTCAGCTGTGCAAGAGAGTGCCCTCCTTGAAAATTTCGCCCAAGTAATGCTTCCTCTTGTATTATTACTGCCGCGTGAAACAACTCGTATGATTTGTCTGAGCAAACCTTGCAGTTGCGGTACTGATAATAAAAATAACCTGCACAAATGGGAATAATTTGAATAATTCGAGTTGAATTTCATTAAAAGTGGATAAGTGTCTTTTCGCTTCATTCTCATTCCTAAGATTCGTAAGACTAAGAAGACACTAGATGACTGATGTAACGAAACAATTGAATTAATCAACGAAATATTAAATCGGACTCCCTGTCGGCGGGTCGTTTAATTTGCAATGTTTTCACTGCATAATAATCGATGTAAACGAACATGCTACTTTTCAGTTATGCAAGGGAAATGTTACGTTATCTAAATGGCACGAATCCAGCGGCAGTTGTGCGAACGAAAATTTCACGGGACTGTTATTTCAGAAAATTGATATTATCTGCTTGCAAATAATTCCAACTGCTTGATAATTTTTTGCTAATCAGTGAATAATTTCTTCAGGCTGTTATTCAAATTCCTCGGCAATTTCGTCAGCCTCATTAAGTTTCAGATTTTGTCTACTTGACTGATCCGATTATGTCTGCTCGAAACGTTAAGCCTTGCTTACTTATAGCATGTACGATACGAAAAAAACGATTAAAAAATAGAAAAAAAAAAAAAAAAGATGAATCAGATCTACATACCAAGATGTGAATTAAATTTATACTTTGAAACCATAATTAACTAAACGACTTCCTTGGCGTGGTACGCAACAATATTAGAAAAGTGAGAAAAGTACACAATCAAAAATAAGATCCGAGTTGTTCCATTAAATTCCTTTTTCCAAAGATTTATTTACTTTTCTCAGAAATAATATATCATACAGAGTGTCTTGTACTTTTTCTTGGCAAAATTGTAGGGCTATAACCCTACACAAGTGAAAATAGGAAAAATATATTACACGAATTTCGTTTATAAACGCTATGTCACAAAGTTGCAAATACTTTTATTATAATATATATAATATATTTTGTTACTATTAACAATCTGTACGTGCTCCAAGTAAAATCTCCAAGCAATGAATCCTGAATCCCGTGCTCGGTCACTCTCGTCGCATCGCGTGCTTGTTTGTTCATCGAATTTTATAATGAAGTCATAGCATGTTAAAATTGCCTATTGGGCGCAAAGGCTCGCTGAAAATGAAAGGGATCGTTTCTTTGTTCGTCGCATGTTTATAAGCGCGTTCGCCGTCACCAAAGAGCACGGGGAGCGGTGGAGCGGCTGTAGGGGGGGACGCAGTGGACATATAATAGCATCGTCGATTGTTCTTTGTATCGAACAAAGTTCGTCGAACGCGAAAGGGGTGGGTGAGACCTGATAAAGGGTTGACGAAAGGGCTGCCGTACTTTCTGGCTCGTAGCCCAGACTACGTATCTGAATGCAAATTCAATCGAGCCACGATGAATTTTGCAATGCGATCTTTGGGAAGCCGAGACACGGGACAGGTGGCGTCGTTGATTTCACGAAAGATTTCTAGCTAAGTTTAAGGCAATGTTTATCTTGGATTTTCACGTAGCTCTCGTTTTCGTTTTATCCGCCGATCGCTTAGTTTATTCATTAAACGAGGAAAGATTTGAAAAGATTTTGCCTGTAATTAACAACAGCTAGATAGGACAACCGGTCGTTAATTCGTATCGAAATATTCTGCGTATGTCGTTGTAGTTAAAATAAATACATTTTATACTTATAATTGAAGGGTTAGTGGCAGAAAGAAGACAGCTCCACTTTTTGTTACGTATCCTACCCTCACCGAAGAAGCTGATCTGAGCTTCACTTGGGTAAAAGAAAATTGGTTTCAAGCAAAAGTTTATATCAACGTGAATATTGCTTGGCAATCAATTTGCAATTCGCAGCGATTGTTAATTGCTTTTTCGCTTGTTAATTAAAATTACCGGAAATGAAGCTACTTCTTCATTGCAGTTCACTTCAATTATGTTCCTGTCTAAACAGAAATCAATATTGATTTTAACAAGAGTACTGGTACCTTTTGAATAATTGTAGAAAAAGAAAGTCTAAATGCGTCATGTTAATTGGTTCGGTTGTCCCCTGGTGTTGAAAACAAGTGATATAATTAATTATCTGACTGCCAGAAGTTATTTCTCGGTCAGTAGATTGCGAATATCTACATATTTGTACAAAATTTAAAAGCCGAAGAACATACGTGTACGAAAGATGTAAATACGAATAATATATTACGTGTGAATATTTAGAGTGTACATAATATGCAAAAATATACAAACTGTCGAGGATAATGGATTTTAAAGTGTAAAGGAGATCTTTATTTGAATTTTATTCCAACTGTGTGTGTTCGGTAAAATATAAGTATGAATTTTAATTGTGAGGATTTTCATATGAATTTCTCTCCATGATACATAATTGAAACGAACATTAAATGCACAAAGTAATTTGGGAAAATAATGTAAAAGTCGAATAAATTCAAACAAATTATCGAAACGTCTGTTTGCTGCATCATTGGTTCAACACGATCATCATTGGCTTTCGAAAGTCTGTTAGTATTGTCGATCATCTTCTGAGGTACTAAGATTTCTTAACGAATATCAAGCTTAATTTAATATCAAGATGCCTCGTTCTCGATCTGTGAGAGTTCGTCGACATCTTGACAAAACGACGAGAGAAATATCTCAGTCCAATTAATGAAGTGATTCACCGATTCGTGATTTATCTACGAAGATTTTTCTATTTGCTTGTTCACGAACGTTAGGCGAGGTGTATGAGTTTGCAAAGGAACAATTTATCTTTACGTGAAAGAGAAACTGCAATACCAAGCGGACGACGTCGATCGAACTGGCAAAAAAATTCCAAGAAGATTATGTACACGAAAAACTGATGAATTACGCAAATATTATACGGCACATGGCAACATAATTAACTGCGCTGCAACAGCCGTGATTCGCTGTCGCAACTTTTCTTCGGCAAAATTCTGAAATGTTTGCACGTTCCACAAGGGAGCGACAGTATTTGCCGACAACGTTTCATGTTCTTGATGTACTATTTGTATATTTCCTTCGCATCGTCAGAAATATCTGCTCGTCGTGAAAATCGTGTACACCCCGACAATTCTGTGTCGCGCGAATCGACAAACTTTTCAGATATTTTTCTAATAACTTCGCAAATATAACTAGACTGCGGATATTTACGCAAATTCGTGTCTCTGCGAACGCGATTGAAAAGGATTGGGATCCAAACGATTGAACGTATTGTACAGTTGTATCTTTAAATTTTTGTACGAACGCGTGAAAAATTTAAAGCCGCGGTCGAATTTGGAAAAATCGCGAAAAATTAAGTTCGATTGTGCAATAATTTAACCCTTAAATGGATTTTCAATTTTAGTTTGATAGCTCGTAACTTTCTTCGTAATAATAAATTTTTGAACAACGATGAGAATCGTATGTATAAGCGCGGGCGAGAATGGTTCACTCGAGGATCAAAGTTCACTTCAAATTAGAATTTTGCGACGATCTTGAAACTTTAACTGGAAACTGCGAGTAAACTCCAAATTTTATTCGACCGGGGACGAAATGATCAGAGAGATAAAAATTTATCGTGAATGTCGCAACACGTAGTATTTAGACGCGTTATTTAGACAAGTGAAATTTCGACTATCGACGTATTAAACTCTGTCTCGGGTTGCAGACAATATCACCGCATCCTTATGCCATGGAGTTATACTGGCAAGTTAGGAACTATGGCAAACGTTGTTGCGATCGCGGAAGACGAAGTTTATTCGTTCGGAGTTAGGAAAATCATTTACCGTTGGTGAGTCACAAAGTGGAGGACTGGAAGCAGATTTTGTAAAAGCCGCCTCTTCATTCTGAGTTATTTCCCACCTGAATACGCTACTTTGATATCGATCGGGACATAATTTAACGTCTTGGGAGCAAAACCTTCCCGGGGACTTTCAATTTTTCATTTTAAAGCGGTTTAAACGTTATTTATACCCTTTTAATGAAAGTACCTCTCCTACTTCCGTAATATTATCACGTGTTTCAGCAGACGTAATATTAAATTGTAGCATTTGACACATTGGGAAAGGAATTACGCGAAAGTCTTCGAAATTGATCAAAACGCTGTTAATGTGATAATAATAAAAAAAGAAGAATGCTTTTCAGCGATGTTTCAAGCTACGTAGTTTTGTTTTTTAAATATACATACAGAGATGCGTCTTACCTTGCGAATAAATAATTATGACGAATTGCTGCCAGTTAAATATCTGAAGTTACTTTCAATTGGACTTGTGGCGAAACCTTTTGCGTTATTAATTATCAATTCGAAATTAACTTCAACAGAGATAAGAATTTTCTTTATTTTCTTCTCTTGAAATTCTTGGATAATCAATGAATGTAACTCTTCCTCATCTTTCGTAAATTCGCTTTGAAATTATGAATATGTCCTAAAACAGGATTCGATCTCTCTGGTATAGCTGTTCCTTTTCTTTCATTTTGCACTTATCGTCAGAGATTCAGTTCGTTTCTTACGTGAACGCGACTCTCGTCGATTTAACGCGCCTCCTCAGAGACATAAAATCAAAATACCAAATAAATTGGCTTCATTTCGATGTTGATATTTGCCGTTAATTCACAGAAACATAGTAACTGTACTGGTCGTAAGTTTCAGCACGACCAGGCTCCTTGTTGTTTGCAGTTCCTCGATTGGCACCGTACCTGTACAATCTCTGCGATAAAAATCTTTCTGTTAATACTGAACTTGCTTCCAGCCGAAGTTCATTGAAATTTCAATGATAAAAGTTCAGTACTTTCGCAAATGAAATTAAAAATGCCATAAAAAAGTTTGCAGTTGTAAAATGATTCGAATTACTTATCCGTCGTTGTTACTTTTATGACAATTAATCGAACTTTTAAAATGAAAAGTGTATTAATGTATCTATATATTTGTGTTACAAAGTTTATAATTCATATTTAACTAGTAATCTAGCACTAAATGATATAATTCTGACATTGCAACAGATAATTCTGGAAATTCTAAAATTTCAATAATTTAAGATTATATTATCGTGCTTAGCAAGATTCATGATACGTGCATGTTGTAGCAGGAAGGAGATATCTCCAGGTATTCTTTATACACTTCCTGTTACATATCTTATTCCACAAATATCTCATTCCAATATCTTATTCCACAACTTTGAATTTACAAATTGGATTTTACAAATGGATTACCATTTGCACCAGCACGTTTGAAACATTACCTGATTTTTAATGTCCTTAATTAATTAGTTTGAATGTTCTTAATTCTAAAGTTACTCCAAAGTGAAGTTTCCTTACTTGCAACAGTCTCTTCAGAGACACCTATTTCTATTCTCAATTAATTAGTATTAATATTCCTAATTATAGGAATTTTAATATTTCTAGTTTCTCATTCGGAGACGTCTACTTCTAATATTCTTAATTAATTAGTTTCAATATTCCCGATTCTAAATCTAAAGTGAAACTCTTCCAGCAGTCTCCCCGTTTATTTACACATATTCATATGTGTAACACGCATTTAACATTTAACAACGTAGCAGTAACACAAAGCAAAAATCCAAACATCAACCTAATCCTCGTTCGGAGATGTTTTCGCCTTGCACGCGAAATTCCAAGAATTTTGTCATTTCGAAGATGAGGCGTGTTCGAAGGTTTAAACTAATAACAGTAGAGGTCGTTTCCGTGTAAATAAGGTCGTGTGCGAGTTGAAATCAGTCGTAGTTCGTACGCCGCGCGTGGTCCTTCGTTCACTCACCGTTCGGAGACTTTCCGTGTTAATTCAGAGTTCGCGATGCCTGTTGTACGTGGATCTCGCGGTCGGTTCGTCGTGTTCTAACAATGAATTATTTGACCGGCGACAGTGACGTTTTACATCGCGTTTTATTCGCGCGCAGTCAGTTCGTGCGGTGCGGTGACGTTGCGTTTTGTGCCTTGCCGCCTAGCTATTGATAAGTTATGAGCTTGGTGCCACGTTCGTGTTGCATTACGGCGGAAGCTGGTAAATAATTTTCGGCGTTGCCGACTACTATTACGAGGCACTCCGGCATCCCGAGGTAGGAAAATTATCAAACCTTCGTTTTTGCCAATGTTCAATATTGTAATATTGTTTGTCTTTCACGTTGGAATGTGAGCGTGTTGATTTGAATTGAGATGCATTTTTTTACAATTTAACGATGGTATTGCCATCAATACGTTATTAATTGCTATGTATAGTCAACTATAGTCAATCTATAGATACATGTATACATAATACTATCAGAATTCAAATTTTTGTCAATAGTCTATATAGTTTGTAGATAAGAATGAGAACATATTAGGTTGTCTGATAAGTTCGTTCGAATTATCTTAATGATGATATTAATGTGCATTATTTGGTTGAATAATATCGTCTTTTTGTTAGAAAAAATTGTACGTTTTTTGAATTATACCTATCCTAAACTTGGCCGGTAAAGAACATCTTCAGTGTATTGAGAAAATTAATATTCCATCGTTAATAGCGCGATAAACTTGTAAAATAAAGTTGCTCAACAATCATAAGCTCCGTATCTTTCGCAATAATAAATAATTCTTTTAATATTTTGATATTACCAATTATATTGTCAGTTTCATATTATACTTATTATGCTTTAAATTTCTATTTCCATATTACGTGCCTTATTCGGCACTGATAGATTATGTATGTATATCCTCCACTGCAGACGACATAAAAAACAGTTTCTATAATGGATACTTTTAATATTCTGAAAAAAAATGTAATGGCGAGCGAATTTATCATACAATTTAATATTTACTGATTATTTATAGATTGACTGATCAGTTCGTACAATTATTTTTACGATTTCATTTCGAGCGTGATGTATTATCGGTTATTTCATCTTCTTATGCATAGGTTGATGTAATATTTAGTGAAGAAGAATTATCGAGTAGGGATATTTCAAATGTAGAGATTTAATTGTAGATACATTGCGTATTTAAAGATTTCGAGGAAAAATGCCACATTTTTTTTTGAAGCTCTTTCATTTCTGATAAATACTATATTCTAGGATTTAATTAATGCAATACAAATTCAAGTTTCTCCGAAATGCGATGTTTTTTCACGGATTCTTATTTTTTTAATACGCAGTTCACGTGCCATATCTACGCTAAACGTACCAACGCTCGCCCAAAATAATTGCTTTAAAAATTTGATTTAAAATTCTGCATTCGTTCGTTCATTTAACTCTTGCTTAAAAAAGTGAGAAAATTTAATTTTTTTTCATATTGTCCGAAATTTACAATTATGGCAATTATAGTGTCTTAACACTTTGTGTCACAATATCGTGGTTGGAATTATGGCTTGTCGACTTGAAAGAAAGAGCAAATATAGTCTTGCGGAATTCGAATTCGAATTTTCAATTTTAATCCTTCAAACTGATCGATAAATACAAGTTCTGCGTAATAACTATCTGTATGATTTCGACGCTCTGCGTCTGACACGACGTTACAACAATAACGTCAGTTGTGACAACTAACGTTTGCTAAGATTAAGAGAAGACCGAAGAGAAAATCATAAAGCGAGAGGTTAATCCCTCGATACACGTTTCACGTGTCACACGTGCGCACGTACGAAACCGCGATCTCTGACGTCGAACTGTGCCCACTGCGCGAACGTGATCGAACGCGTCGCGATCTTTCACACGTAAGATATACCCGGGCGCGGTCGCGATTTCGCACGAAAGCGGTCGTCCATCCCTTGGAACGAAATCACACGGTTCAATTTCACGGGTGAGGGCGCTCCACGCACGTGAAATTCCCCGCCGCGCGATATATCGGCTGGCGGCACTCGAACAGCAAGATACTGGCCACGGAAAAATGCGCCGGAAAGGAATATCGATAATTGCTCGTGAGGAACCGATCGACGTTCACTCAATAGCCTCGACCCCGTTTGTTCCGAGCACCCCGCGCCTCCCGCGTCTCCCGCCTCTCGGCGTCCCGCTGTGTGTGTTTGGCCGGAAGCTAATAATCCGCCGCTAGAAACCGAAATAATACCGATCGATCGAAAAATGACGGGGGATTAATTAAAAATCTCGGATTCCACTAGGCGATTCCGGGCGATTTTCAATCGATCCGCGATTTAATTGGGCAGGCATCGTATTCGAAAAAGAAACGAAAAAGATGGACGAATACGTCTACGGCTTCTGCACTCGGCAATCCAGCTTTCGCTGGATTTTAAGCAACGCGGATTCCCAATGAAGCTGATTTTCTGCTTTTAACCATCGTGCATTGTTTCGTTGTAATTGTATTTTCGGCTGTTATTCGGCAGCTCTGAGTTATTATTCCGTTTCGTTTGATTTCCCGTCGATATTCGTTCCACTTTCTGCGAGTTGAAATGTTTAAAAAAATACGTCCCCTTCCCTTTTTTCCTCTTTTTTTCCTTTTGAATTTTTCTCGTGAAGGATTTCTAATTTTCGCCGTGACCCTTTTTTTCCCTCTCTCCCTCTCTCCCCCTCTCTCTCTCTCTCTCTCTTTCTCTTTCAGTTTTCGTTCTTTCTGCTGCGAATTGAAATTCAAATAAAATTGGTTCTTCTTTTTCAATTTTCGAGGGGTTGTTTGTCCGCTCTTCTTGTTTCTTGCGCGCTTTCTCGCGTGTCTTTTGACAGAAATCGAAACTACGTTGAAAGAGAGAATCTTGCGCAGTATTTAAAAATATTTCGTCTGTTTCTCGCTGCTTGACAAATGGAACATCCGTCATCGGATGGCGGACAGCGTACTTCCCAATTTCTCAATATACAGAGAACAAAAACGTGCGTATTTTCTGCCAAATTTCTCTTTTGACTTAAAAATAGAAGAAGGGAACAAATGGCGAATTCGTACAAATGAATAGGAGCAAAATAGTCCGCCGCGGGGAAAAAAGAAGCGTAAAGAATTTTCCGTTCATACCGTGAATTAAATAGTTGCATCCATCTCTTTCACCGTTCTCTACTTTTGGACACGAAGTCTCACTCGGTATCGAAGCCTTTAAATCCTAATTAACGAGTCGCCATTGTTCCCTAAACAATCAATCCTTCCATCATTTCCTTTTTTCCTGACCCTGTTACGAGTGAATCGTAGTTTCTCAAAAACAAAAGCATGATTTTATGCTTTGCAACAGAAACGGGGAACTGTTATTTTCTTTCTTCTTTTTTTCCCTTCTTTTCGAAACTTAGTATAATCTTTTTACGCGGAAAGTTGGGCGAAAAACTTTTTTGCTCCCCGGGTATCGGAGTTTATTAAAAAATTTTCTAATTAAAGAACAAATTCGCACGATATTAACGAAGAAGAGATACACGGCATAAATGAAAATAACAATAATGCCGCCTCGATGTAACGTTACCTTATTGAAATTAATAGCACTGATATTAATATCGCTTTTGTTTTAATATGAAAGAAGAGCGGACAATTACGAAATGGCAGTTTACGTTACGAACGCTGATAAAAACCTTCAAAAAAAAAAAAAAAAAAAAAAAAAAAAAAAAAGAAAAGAAAAATGAGAACAAGTAGAATTAAATTGAGAGGAACTGGACTAGAATACGGGATTAATTACACTATGTACAGTATATAAATATAAAAGATACGGCACACGTGCAATATTTATGGAGCAAGAATTTTATTTCTTTCATGTCGAAAGCAGAGTAAAAGAAGAATGCATTTCACAAGGAACAAAAATTTAAAATTCTAAATTTTTAATTTTGGAAAAAGGGGGAACGAAACTAGAAGTTTGTGTGAAATCAAAGTTAATCGGTGCAAATTTATCTATTGCTATGTTGTCGTAAATTTAACGTTTGCTCGAACATCGTTGAAAGATCATAACCGGCTTGTGGAAAGCAAACACTGAAAAGTTTTCTTATCGATGTCACTGTTATTGTTGCTTTTAAAAATTCTAGGAAAATATATATATTTTTTGATCGCGTGTGTAACAGTGTTATAATTTATCGCTAATTTAAAACGAGACTCTGACGAAAAAAAAAGATCGCACGAGAGAAAGAGAAAGAGAAAGAGAAAGAGAAAGAAAATACAGAGATTACACGATTCGAAAAGGTGAGGCAACTGTCCCCGGAAGTGGGAAACCAGAGACCTCTAAGATCGTGTGGGATCGAAGCGCGTAAGATCGAATGCGCGTCACGTATTTCGAGACACGCGATCGAGTGTCGCGGCGACAATTTGTTTGATTTATCGACGCCCTCGACACTCGGCGAACCGTGACGCGGCGACACCGCCACCGCTGCCATCGATACCGACTTGCAATCGATACCGACGTTTCCAACTAAAGAGAACTAATCGCGCGGTCATTCCGCTCTGTTCCACGATTCGAACATTCGAATCGAAGAAACCCAGTTGTCCGAGATAAACACACGTAACGTTGCCATCCTCGGCGATTTACAACGATTTCCTCGTCCTCCGCGGACTCTGCGAGTCCACGGTCTAGAATGGAAAAATCCAAGGGATCGTTACTCGAATTCGTGGAGATTCACGGTCGCGCGAGAAAGATCGGAACGATTTTCATCTCTCTCTCTCTCTCTCTGTCGTATCTTCCTTTCTCACTCCTTAAAATTCCGTTTTTCTCACGTGTCCACGTGGCAGTTTAACGCAAAATCGATTTCAGATCCATTTACCACGGTTTTATCTTGGTCGCGACGTTTCAGTTGACTGGAAGGTCTCGCGCGACTCGAACCGTTTCAATTCGATCTCGTTCGGGAGGAAACGTGGCTATTTGTGTGTAGCGGAGTATCCTACGCGTCGATTACTACGCCGTCGTGTAATTTATTTGTGATTTGAATGAAACACGAGAAGGGAAAGAGGACCTGTTGGGGGCCCGGTAGCGAGTCGCGTGCCAGGGTTCGTTTGTATCGCTTGGTTACCAGATCGCGCGAATTACTCGCGGAAATAAACGATGGACCCAGCGTGAAATGCTTCTGGTAAAAATCGTATCGCTAGTCTGTAACATATTTTCGACGATTCGTGCGCGATGACCGGCTGATTTATCGGATTCCGCTTTGATAGATCGATGGAGGAGGTGAACGTTCGTAAGAATGAATCCGCCATTTGCTATAATTTTTTTATCGGGTCTGTCAAAACGGTGCTTCTATGTCAGTTTCATATGTTACAACAAATGTACAATAGTACAATATAATTTATAATATAATTTTACTACTAATTCGAGTTTTTTTTTTTTTTTTAATAAATTTATTAAGGAATTAATGTCTATTAAATGTATTTCAATTTTATATTCTAGTGTCGATGTTAAATGACAGTAGAATAAATAGATTATTTTTAAATGCAAAGAGAAACTGTTTTCAAATCTCAGAGGCTGGGCAAGACTCGTCATGCGTGAGGAAATAAATTTGAAAATAAATTGAACAAATTTAATAATACGAAAAGTTTGTTCAATAATGAAAATTTATAATCTATCATTTTGTCATTACTTTGATACAGTGCCCCGTAACTCGTGAAATTTCAATGTGAAAACACATTTGTTGCGAAACAACAACGGTGCAAAAAAGAAACGGAGGAAAATAGCAATTTAGCACGAAGGATTAACGATCGAGTCAATATTCTGGCGAAATGAACGATCAATCCTGTTTATTTATTTCGGAAAGGCTTTCCTGAAAAATTACTTCCAATCGAACGGTATACACCGTTCCCGATTGTTTCGATAGACGTATTTATAAAACCGTCTACTGATCATTCTGTGTGAAATTTAACCGATCCCTCCATATGCTCGAGTTTTTCCATTCACCGCCGGCACACGCATGAAGCTGCCCCTTTCCACATATATCCGATTATAAATTGAAACGAGAAACATCGTGCGTGTATAAATTAAATCGTCCGTTTCGCCGGATTGTTATTACGATGAAAAGATCGATTTGCAAATAACGATCTACAAGTTGCGTTTATAACGGCTAGCTAAACGTTGTTCGCCGGGGTTTATTTCACGCGGAAAACAAAAATTCGAGAATTTAAAATAGAAAAAAACAGCGTAGGGAGAAAAAAAGTCGAATCGGCCATTCAACGCTGTGCGCGAATAAATAAGCCCCCCTCGATATTGCTTTTGTAGCTGAGAAAATCAATAAACTTGTGAATTATTCCAGAGAGAGAGAGAGAGAGAGAGAGAGAGAGAAAACGGCTCGAATCGTGGCGCAAATCCGTCGTTGGGTAAAAAAAAAAAGACATAAAAACGATTCGGGTATTTTATAAAACGACCGATGATTTCTACAATTTATTCTCGTAACAAATGACCGAGGTTCGCCGATCAAATTGTGTGCACGTGATTGTACGTGCGTCTGTGTTTTCTTTCTTTTTTTTTCCTGTTTTCATCTATAGGTAAACTGCAATCACGAACGAGTAATTCCTTTTCACCATTAAAAACGAATTTGTAATTTATTTTATCACTTTGTTCGACTTTTTTTCTCGACAATTTTTTGTTTTTGTCTTTAGGAAGTTCAGATCATTTTTCCGCACTGTTTCTGATTTAGTTTAGTACGCTCAGTCGATAGCGACGATCTCGAGATCTTCGACGAAAGTATTGACAGTAATGTCTTTCGTCGAAACGAATAGCTCTGGCTCTTTCTCTCTCTCTCTCTCTCTCTCTGTTCTTCAACGTTCGAGTTAATCTCGACGGCCGTACAATTTGCCACGTCATTAGCATAATTAGCGGCTGAGTAATTTCTACTTAACACTCATTTCGCCGGAATTCCACGCCGTGCACAGTTGAGAATCGGACTTTCATTCCGTTGTCAAACATTGTCCGAACGAAGGTTAATTACCTCCTTTGTTTCAGAATATATCGCTTTCAGGATAGGATCGTTTGTCAGGAGAGAGAGGGGAACAATTAATTTCAATTAATCGAGAATCAACCAAAAATTCCTCTCTCAATTTATAACGAACGATTACTTCTGTCACGTTTGTTCCCGTAACTATTCTAATAATTCGTTCTTATTATTTTATTATTTCAAGTGGCATTGGCAGGAAATATTGTATACGTAATTTCGAGTTAATTACTTGAATGTCAATTGATCTCGATAATCGATAGAAATAGAACGCAACTTCGTTTTGATTGACGTAAAAGTAGAAATTGAAATATCGTTGTCTTCGTTAAATATTTTTATTATTAAACGAAGGCCGCATGTTTTCTCTGTACAGAGAAATTAATTTTACAAATTATCGGTAAATTTGAAAGTCAAAGAATCAAGACTTGTAAACGGTATTTCCCAGTACGATTCGTCTCACTGAAAAGCCCAGAGGCAACTGTTCTGACTAGGAAACGAAGACGACTTTTTTGCCATAAAATTTTATCGATATGCAAACATTTGAATCGAATAGAAATCAAATTATAGGCGCTGTCGCTCAGTACCAGACAACGCCACTCCTACTCGAGGTCTACCCCACACCCCCTCACGAATCACGTGACTCAAATCAACCAATCGCTAATTTTCGTTGCATTAGCGTTGCATCTGAAGAGGCCCGATTTTCTGGATTACGCTAAAATCACTTTCGGTGATAATAAAGCTTGAAGCTTACTGTTACGATTATTTCAATATACTTTCCGAGAAATGTACGCCGTAAGTCGCTAGATTTAAAGTCTGCTATAGCCAAGGGGTTGAGATACGATAGTCGTAAAAAACTTTGAACAAATTCGGAATGACGTTTTCGCGGCTGTATTCGCATCGTTGGTCCAAACGGAGTCTTACGCTTCGAGCTTAAACAGTTTGTCTGCTAGGAATCGCGCACATGCTTGCAGCGAGTGCCGTTGCACATCAATCAGCAACGACGCGCGTCGAAGTTCAATTTGAAGGTCAATTTGGAAAATAGGTATCTCGGGCATGCTGTAAATCCCATTGCAATGCAAACTAAATCACCGTTGCCAGACGCTCAACTGCAATTCTATACGCGCATAAATCCTACGGGGGCCGCGCCGCCTGATATAGTTGGCGGCTTTATACAACGCTGCGGATATATCGTTTCTCCTTCTCGCAATTGCGAGAGTCAGCGAGAGATCCTCTCGTCGCGTCAGAATTTCTATCGCGATAACAACTGATTGATTCGAAGCGGCGCAATATCACTCCGAACTGAAAAATCCGGTTATAGAGAACGGATCTCGTTCGTTGTCGGTCTCATTCGTTTATCCAACGGAATTCGACGATACGACGTGTCAATTGTGCTTCTTTGGAGGCATTCTCCGAGTTAATTTCCCCGTGCTCCGTTTCTCGAGGGGTAAAGATTTCGTTGCGATAGATCTCGTTATTACCAATATCGAGATGATATGTGTGCGTGCAAATTGGGACGGCAGTTTATTGTTCTTCCTTTTTTTCACAGTCTCGATTAATTTCTTTGCTGCGATTAATTAACTGAGAAATTTTTTATCTTAAGAAGTAAAAGTCCATCGCCATAGATTTTGACTTGTTATATATAACATAGACTGACAATCGTCGAGATGACATGTTAAAATTGAGATGACAATTTATTTTTCTTCTTATTTTTTACAATGTCAATTAATTTCTTTACTGCGCTTCTTAAAAAGTGAAATTTATTGTGATGAATTTTGACTTATTACATGGACTAATGTTGGGATGGAAATTAATTGAGAATGATAAATAAGATTGGGAAAACAATTTATTGAGAAGTAAAAAAGCAAAACCGATAATTTTTCGAATTATATATATATGTGAATGATATGTAAAAAATGTGTTACATTTAAAAAAGTGGAGATAAGCTTGAGATCTCGGGAACGTCTTCACCTAAATAAATCCAGTAGTTGTCACAAAATGTGTCCTCCATTGAAATGGAACAAATATTTTCTCGAATAACGAGTAATTGCGCGAGACACAAGATTAAAAATGAGACGTTACATTGTCACAATTGTTAGACGAAGATTAGATGTGTAATCGTGCATGTCGTTGGCACGAAAAAATACCGTGGAAACGTATCCGTGTATCTGCGTTGTGTGCGGAGTGTGTAAAAATCGATAGGTTCGTTAAAACCGGTTAATTCCATTCGTTCCTGGTCGAAACTGCCAGCAGACCACGGGCTACTTGGAATTTCAGCTGTTTCGCGAGTAACGAATTTCTCTGGTATTCCGTAATTTTCCACCTCCTACACCCCTCCCTTCCCTTGGAAGGGAACTCGCGGAAACTTTTGTGCATGCTCGCCTCAAAGGTTTCTCAAAAATTACCATAAATTCGCTGACGCTGCGCAGGAACGTTCACTCGTATTCACTGATTGAATCCTAATTTTCCACGGGAATTAACCTAAAACGGTCTTCCCAGTTTGAATAAAAGCAGAATCTCATTCGCGTTTATACGAGATGGGCGCGCGCTAGTCAAAATATTTCGTTGCAAAGCCGTCGAAAAGTTAATACCGGCGGCAACGCTATTAATTTTGATATTTTGAAAATTGTGTTACTCACATAATGAAACGTCCTCCTCGTCAAGTCTTGTTATCCTATTCCGCAACTAAATGGAACGCTTCTTTTGCTTATTTTCCAACAAGGAATTCGCCCTCTCGACCAGTTCTATTTTTTTTTAATACACAGTGAGAGTCGAACAGTGAACGTACGTACACCTAGCGAAAAGTTCATAGTAATAAATGTAAAAATAAAATGGAATAAATACGAAATATAATAAATTTGTCATATATATTAAGACTGTCGTGGTAATATAGTGGTATGTAATATTTACGACGTTTCAAACATGTATATAGATACACATAAAGACGAAAGATATGGAATCAGACACATTTTATAAGTAGTAATAGGTATAAACAAATTTTATTACGATTTGGCACAGTATGCTAATTTTTGAAGTTGGAGAATTGTTAGAAAGATCACTTTTGTCAACAGATTCAGATATCTTAAAATCGAATTTAACTGCAAGTGTCACAAAAATGTCGAAAGTGATCGAAAATTGGTTTGCTGTTACGTTTCAAGTCGACTAATTCCCCGTGACAGTCTTTAGGTTAGTCTGTATGAACTTGAAAATTTCTAGGAAATATTATAGATGACTTTCACACCCTCTGGATGTAAATCTTTTATTTTTTCTCACTGTAAATCTCTTTCTTCATTTTAGTTTCTTTTTTTTTTTTTCATTAAATCTCTATAAAGTACGAGAGATGGAACAATGTAAGAATCTTCAATTTGTGGATAGCGATCGACTGTGTTTAGCTCGTGCAAAGGATAACAGCCTGATTGAAAAACAGAGGGTCGGCGGATAATTTCTCTTTTCGATCACTGAAAGCTAACGTTCCTCCTAGTTGTTGGTTGCTTCTACACGTTTCTCAGACTCTCTAGCTAACCGTGGACTGGCTGTCGAGGAAGTATTTGCAGGCGACTGTACAGAAACCCAATTTAGTCTGCGGTCGACTAATCCTATCCTACTACATACCATCAGTCGATAGCTCGAGCTAGAACCTTCTCTCACCCCTTGTTTCATCCCTTCTTCTTCTTCATCCACCCTTCGTTGTCTCCGTTGTTGCTGCTCGTATGTTCGCGTGCAGCTTGTTTCCACGATTCCTTCGAAAGCGTTCGATGCTTGAGACCGGCATTGTTTTTTTTTTTTTTTTTTTTTTTTTTTTTTTGAGAAGGGCTTTTCAAATAGATCTTCCGTTTTTTAACGCACATGTAGGATTTGGAACGGATAGCTGAAAGAAGGAAAATTCTATCGTAAGAGAATATAAAAGGTATATTATTACAGGTTGCTATTGCAGATTGGTATTTTTAATCGAATGGAAAAATTTCAATTGGTCGGTACTGATTGATACTGATAATTTTACAAGAATTAATTTATTTATTGACGATTTGATTTATTGGAAATAACATTTATGTTCCTTCTCGAAAATAATATTGACACGTATAGATATCAACTTCAGAGAATCCAAGAATAATCTAATTATCAGATCAATATCAATCAGCGCAAGAGCGATTGAAATTTCAGAAGTAATTTAACAAATCACGAACCGTCTGATTATTCTGTAAATCTAAGAGAGAAATCGATAATTTTTCCAAACTCCTGGCGAGAGAGAAATTTCCAATTTTTTTCATTCTCGAGAGTTTATCGATATTTTTCGTTGGTAAATGATCGCGCAGGAGGGGAGCTCGGCCAATATGTACGCGAGTACAGACGCCCGAAGCGGAGACGATATAAGGGAGCAAAGTACGAAGACGGGCATAAGGACCGAAAAATGTGGCGTCATTGTCGGAATATAAACCGATAGGGCATTGGTTACACGGTCCAGGCCACGGTTCAGACACGGTTGACGCGACATAGTTCGCGAAACGTTCACGAATAGTTTCGCCAACAATTTTCCTCGGCGTTTTATGGCCGTTGCACGAGAGAATCGCCCTGTAGTACGTGCTACCAGGTCCGCATTGCGTGCTTTCCTCTTCGTGGCTTTCTCCTGCCAGCTGGCCGAGAAAGACGGAGAAAAAAAGAAAGAGAAAAGAAGAAGGAGGGAAAGAGCGACAGAGGGGGGAAAAAAAGAACGGTTTCGTGCGACCGGCGGGGTTTAATGACGCCGAAGAACGAACTCGGGGGTGGGGAATTTATACGTTTATGCATTGAATGAAACGCGAGCGTTCTCATTTGGCTGCGCCAAAAAATGTGCCACGGCGGTGTCTGGTCTTTGCTACGTTTGATTTATACCTATTCTTCGCAAGTCTCTTGAAATATATGAGTCTCGTTAAAATTCGGCTACTTTTTGAAATTAAGATCGTCTTGGTAGCGACTGCCATCGATATTCCAACACTCGGATCGAAATTTCTGAAACAGAAATTGCCAATATCGTTCCGCAAGTGTAACCTGGTTTCTTTTTTTTAGAATCGAGCTTAAACTGTCTGTCAAAAAGTTACTTTCCACGCAAGAATCAAGGATAATCCTTCCGCTATAGGATAATTTTACAAATTTTCCAATACGAAATTACAAATAATACGAATCAACGTTTAATTATCCCTATCAAAAAAAAAAAAAAAAAAAAGACTCAGCACAAAGAAAGCAACACTCTCGATAAAATTCGACGCGTGTGTACAGGTGGGATGTTAGAAACGTAATAATTTGATGCGGATTTCACCGTCAGTGAAAGCAACGAGGCAAAGTGATACGAGTGGTCAGACAATCAACATGACTACCGGCGAATTCCTAAGTGACGGCAAATTACAACATGGAATTTTGCTTTCAGCGGAATCCAAGTGGCTGCTGGTATCGCGTACGCGTGCAAACAGATCGTGGAACCGTTGCAAATCGATTAACTTATCACAGACGTCCCGGTCTCTTAACCAATTGCCTCCAATTATTCAACCGGTCAAACTGTAACTAACTAACTAACTCGTCAATGGTTCACGCGTTATGCACTTCGGATCGATCGGATTCGCGTAATCGATGAAACTGATTAGCCGGGACGGTTAATAGTTAATCGAATAAATCGATCAAGTAATATTGTGGACCAACCGATTTGTCCTCATAACCTGTGTGGTTGGTCTCTAGTCTGTAATTGGTTGATCGCGTTAGCCAGAATGAATTGATCGGTCCGTTCGCGTGGACCGATTGATGTTTATTGATCGTTCTGTTTGGACAACTCTTTTTCATTTGCTTCTGTTTCGAGTGGCACGCGAATTGATGAACTTGACTAGAATTTGGATGTGCATTTGTTGGTTGGGAAATGTCGAAGCATCGAGCAATACTTGAAACATTTATTTCGTTGTCAGTGCGATACGAATGAAATGATAAAAATAGACAATACTAAACTATAGAACAAAATTATCACGTAATCATTATGTAAAACTAATATTAATACTAATATAATACTAATTTAATTGAAAGTGTTTCTTGAATCGAGCTTTTTTTCTTTATTGTTGTGTAAAAGATTTTTAAAGAATGCAAAAAAAAATTAATTTAAAATAATTTTTTGAGTTGAATGACTTTGTTAACTAAACGTAACTTTCTTAAATTTGCTTCAATCTACACGTTTCTGTTTTGCTTGCGAAGCGTTTGATTTTTATGATACAATACATTCCTTGGTAGATGCGTTTCATACAAAAATTCTTCTTAAAACTTAAAATTTAAAAATTTTTTAAAAGACCGCAGCGCGTCTGAGTTAACGTAACGTTAATATAATACGCGAAATAATTGCGTTCCACGCAAACAGGGGAACGAGATCTCATTTTTCAAAACTTATTTAATTCCATTAACGTGAAAATTTATCACGCTCGGCAGCATTCGCAATTCAAATTTTCTTTTATTTATTTACCTCAGATCTTGTTCCTTGAGCAAGAATACACCAAGAATTATTAACATCAAGCTGATAAAGAGCTTTTTAAATTAAAGCTGTTTCCTGGCATAATTACACTGCGGCATGGAGCAAATCTCAACGTAAATACAAGCTGGGAGGGGGAGACGAAAGTCTTGAAAAACATGAAGTCACCGCGAGGCTGGCATTAAAAATGCAAACCATCGACTCGAGAAATTTGTTTTTCTTTACACCTGGGCATCCGGTGCCCGGAGATAGGGTCCCAATTTATTGCGCTGCGAGGCAGTCAGTCTCTAGAGCGTGTAACGGAGTGCAGATTTCTTTTCGCGTTGTACACATCTACTTCTTCTCTAGAGTCGCGTGGGTCCTCGTGATCCTTATTCACCTTCGTAGAGTATAATCTTTGTTAAAATATTTCATTTCTTTTTAACGCACAATTTCACGAATAATCTATTCGTATGTAATTTTTCAAGCACGTCGAATGCTCCAAAACTTTCTGCATTTTTTAAACGTCAACTCCGTTTGAGTTCGCTGCGTTAGATCAACAAAGTTGCTTTTTTTTTGGGTTTGGGTGATGTTGTGTCACGTTATATTAGTATCTTGCGTAAAAATTTTTATATACAGAGTGTTCCGAACTTAAACTTGATCTGCGCATAAAAAGAAGAAGAAAGCGTTGTATAAAGTTTGCCAGGAAACGCCTTGCTACAAAGTTGCAAACAAATGTTGCACGTACGAAACAAGTTTGCGCATTTTTCTTCGCCATTTGACTCTTTACTCGAGGAATACTTTTTGAAAGTATTAGGAGAAGAAGCTGATTTTGTCAATTTTAAATTACATTTAAAATCAAAATTATCAAAATCATAATTATTGAAATTTAAAATTTAAAATTACGGATTTATTAATATCAGCGGGAAGTGATTTTCCATCCATGTAAAATAATAATAACAACTATAAAAATCTGAAATTTCACGGCGAAGCTTTTCGTAGAGTTACGCCGCGTTACATTTACATCCCGAACTTTCACTCCTCTCGTTGCAATCTTGCCATTTGACGAAATTACACAGGCAAGTAACTTCGTGGAACAAACCGCACGCGCACTAATGCATTTACATCGTCAGCGAAGCAGGGTTGAAAGTTGTGACATTCAATCGTCGTGAATCATTTCATAGCATTGTAGCGTGCTCCATCTCCAAGTCAAATAACCGTACGCGTTTCCCGTTTTCGCCAGTAGGAAGGGAACACGTTCCCTGCCGGTCTCGCGTTCGCGACTTCTCGTCAGACACGCGCGACTGTTTCTCTTACGAGAAACTGAAAACGCAGTTTGGATTCCACCGGATGAGGAATCCATTTTTCAAAAGGCTGGCGACGCGCAAAGCAGATCGAGATCTGCAAGGGTGAAGACAACGACAGCGAACGGGTTTAACTCGTTCGAAATTGTCGATTCTAGGCAATTTATCGGACAGAAAATTGCCATAGTTGTAGAAAAAGGCTTCTGAAATTTGCAAATTTGAAATTTCAAGGCGACACGATAATTTTCGCGATAATTATTTTCATTATTGTACATTTTCTGCAATTTATACCGTACATATGTATTCATCCGAGAGAAAAAAATCAAAGATGAATTTCATCTTTATAAAAATGAACTCTCATCTTACGACCTAGAACGAAGTAAAAGAAAAGATTCGTTAAATCTTTTGACAAGTAAGAAGAAATTATATTATCACATTGTCATAATTTTAATTCACTCGTGTACAAAAACTCGATATATTGCACGGAAGACGTAAGATAATTTTCGACGATGGATGCAAAATTCTATAAAAATCCGATTGACGTCTGAAGCTGATCAGTCAACTGTGATATATTTCAATTACTTTGTTTCTTTCTCGGTCAGCCGAGTAGCTAGCCACACCACGATCTAAAGCTGTTCACTGTGTTTTCGAGACCCTAAGTCGAGACCCTTCTTCTCCCTAACTCTCCTCCTCCCCCGGCGAGAGGAAGTAACTCGGCCGAGTTTTTCTCTATTTTTTCCCATTCGCTTGTGCCGGTCGGTTCTCTCGTTTCCAACTTTCGACACAATGCCCTTTGAATTCTCGGCAGCCGCCACGCAGAAGGAGGCAGTGTAATCTAAAGTTCGAAGTCTCGATTAACGAGGAGTCGACGGAGGGAGGGAAGAGGAAGGGGGCGATAGGGGGTTGAGCAAGAAGGAGGGCGAAAGATCGCGAGTGACAATAAGGAAGGGGAACGATAGGAAGGATTTGGAAGGATCGTCGGACGAAATAATATTTCCAGCCTCCGCCTCTGGCGCGAAGAATTCAGCGACGAATAACCGACTTGAAAGTTGTATGCGTCCTTTCAGAAATATTCTCCTCCACTTTGGCACCGTTCTGTAACCGTTCTCGCGCCGAGCGGCGCGAACCCATTAGCCAGTCTGTTGTATAAATAAAAGAAATTTGCATATTCGTACATGTTTGAATCGGAATTTCTTTTACATCGGGACAGTATACAGTGGCTGATGAAAATATTCACTTATATAGTGAGACGCTCTTGTGTATAAGTATGTGTAAAAGTATATAAATATTTTTGTTTAAAAAAGTAGGAATTTCCGAAAAAGTATAGCAGAATAGTTTAACGATAAGACACTGTATTGTAACACTGTATTAATCTTTGAAATGAATTTGAAATATCTATTTTTGTGGTTGACTTGCAAAAATTTGGAATCGACGTAATATCAGTGTAACGTAATTAATGCAATATTCTCGGTTTAGAGCGTCCTTTTAAAGTTCCCGTGTTTCAAAATAATTACTTTTCAATTAAGTTACAGTTATATCAATCGTCAAAATCGATCTGTGAGACACTTACTCTCTACCAAAATCTGCAACTAACGCACGATGTTACATCACTGATTTGGAGCATTTCTTGATCTTCATCTTTCACTCAAAAAAAAACTTTCAAAATTTTCTCACGTGAAGGAGTCACCCCCTTTCGCGGATTCTGAAAGTGGATGACGGCGGCAATCAGTATCGCCGTTATTATCGTTATTATCCTTACTAAGCTGAGCACTCGTCGCCGAGACCCTACCCCCCGGTGGATTCTCGGAGGAATCCTGGAGGAATTTATCGGGGTCCGGAATACCGAAGCTGGGAAACGGGGCCGGTTCGGCCGAGTAAAAACGAGAGGTACGAAATAACGGTGCGCGATCTTATTTCCACCGAGGTATTTGCATGAGCTCGTAGGTATTTCTGCCACCGGGGAAACGAAGCCGCGGCCGGAAGTCCTCCAGAGCCAAGGCAAGGAAAAAGATTACGTGACCGTACGCGTTTCACGTGTGTACGGTCACGCCGTATGTATGACCCCTGGTCTGTCTGGTGGCTGGTCACCGGTATCAACGCACCGATCGAAATGATCTTTTTTAACCATTCCCGATGGCATTACGTCTTTGGATCGTATTGGCCGGCTCTTCAAAGTTGCCGCTTTTAAATTACTGGTTTTGCGGATGGATAAGGTCGCCGACTTCCGGTTAGGTTCTCTGTAACGGTTGCCCCTCTCTCTCTCTCTCTCTCTCTCTCTCTGTGCTCGGTTTTATTGCTACTCGTGGAATTGGCGGAAACGAGGGAATTGCGTCGGAGCGGGAAGGGTGGGTGGTGGGAGGAGGGAGGTTGGCTGATGGTTCAGTGTGTTGCGTGGTTGCAGCAACGTCGAGGTGATTGTAACAGGGACCGTTGAAGGAATCGACTTCGATTTCGTCTTTCTGGAATTTCGTGCTCCTTGGTTGGATCGAGGGGGGTGGTTCGGACGATTTTCGCTTTGTACCGTTGTGCGATTGGGTTATGTTTGGTCGGTCTCGCAAGGTTTCGCAAGGTTCTTGTTAAAAACGTGAAATCGTGGAAAAGCATTGGGAATTTAATCGGCAACGTGTTCCGCTTTTTTATCTGCAAAACTAAGTTCGATATTTCGAGATTTGACGAGATTTCCACGGTTTCATATCTGATGAGAATTCATTTCTCGAACGCTTAGATCGCTACTTGATATTTTTGGTATATTTACAATTTCGAAGTGAAGGAATTCGTACTTGGACGTGGATAAATTCAGAAAATTTTACAGAAGGGTAGTAACGACGTTTTTAAAGATTTTTAACCTTTAAGATTAGAGAGGATTGTTCCTGGTAGATCTATAATTAAAATTCTATATTTTTTATATATTTTTATTATATTCGTCCAAATTATATTCTTCGATTTGATCGAGACAATGACGTAAAAATTTTACGTATTATTGCAAATACAACCCTGCTACGATCCTCCGAGTTTTTATATTTCAACTTTACACTCAGTTCAGCAAACAGAAAGGAGTTACAATATTTTCATAAAAATATTTGGCGTAAAATTCAATCGAAGAACCATAGCTACGTACTGGTAAAAGTGCAACAATGCAACCGAGCATCGACACAACGCACGAGTGCCAGCAGAATTAAAAAGAACGACCAAGTGGAAAATAGAATGTCTGACAAATCGCCGAGAGCGCGCGCGCGCGCGCGCCAACGAGCCTTCGGCAGGCAAGCGGAGCCTTAAAACATTCAAAAACACGCGCACGCCGTATTTTTCCTCAGTATTGTAAACGTATCAGTACCTCAGATGGAGCGAGCGTGGAACACACTCGGCTCGGAGAAATTACAAGAAGATTTATTTGCCGTATCGAGCGAATGGAAACGCGGGAGAGGGATCCTGGTGTTTACCGGGCCGCTAGTTCTCGATCCATAAACAGTGGCAGGCGATCGGGAAACGGGGAAGGGGTTTCTAACCTGTGTTTCGCGACTCGTAACGAAGGGTTGACTCGTAAATTTCCGATTTGCTCGATCGGCCAACGCCCGCGAGCTTCGACCTCGAGGATAATCCTCGTTGGTCGGTTCGGTTCGGTTTCATTGCTGCCGCGATAATAATTATCCTTGGGGGGAGAGGAGGTGGAAAACCAACGACCGAATCAGAAACCGTAGTTTCATCCGTTGGAAACTGCGCGCGATACGAAATTGCCTGCATTCCGGGACGCGATCGCCGCGAAATACCGTGTGTGTGTGTGTGTGTTGCGCGCAAGGCAGGCGGGACAAGGTCCTGGTAGAAATTATCCGGCATTTCGAAACCCTTGGATTACCCTTATCGCGCGACCCGAATTCAAGCCCCACCATTCCCGAGCGGATTACCAGACCTCCCGCGCGTGCTAACATTCCGGAGAAATCCTAACCTGAAACATCCTGTGGGGGAGGTTATGGATACACACACGGGGCGGAGATACACGCGCGTCTTCCTATGCGAACAGATAGCGGCTGTATAACCGCTGGAATTGAGAATTGCGTTGCGTATATATTTGCGTGTATCGCACGAAGCTTGCGTGCGTGTGGAGAGGAAGCAGAAGAGAGTAACACGCGAACAGGTTTGTAACGCGGGTATCGCACTGAGAGAAATGGCCTGTGTGTACGTGCGCTGGTCTACACGGGGTGGCTGGGAACTTTGGAGTACGTGTTGGCGGCGATTTCAAATGAAACAAATGTTTTTGCGCAAGTACGCGCGAGTCGCCGAGTGGACTAGTTTATGACAGGGTCGATCGGCCATAATACGTAACATAATACGTGCTTGGCTTCACTTTCCAAGATTAGTCTCGATCCTTTCCAAACAGCGTTAGTCAGTCGTAAAACTTGACTCAGTCTCGAGTACGATACGACGACGAGGAATCTTTATCTTTTTTCTCGGCGTTACCGGGCCCATCCTAATCCCACGGATGAAGAGAACTCAGATATTACCGGGTGATTTGTCTCCCCCTTCCAGGAAAGACCGTATTTTGGGAAAAATGCAACGCTTGGAAGAGTCAGTCGTTCGAGAAGATCAGAGTCCTAGAATCAGCCTCCGAGTACAGTTGATCAGAGTCTTACAATCAGCCTAACGAAGGGGTGAAAAGCTACCTTCAAAGTTGGAGGCGTGGAACATGTTTTTTTAAATATCTCGGAAATTTTTCTACAAATTGACGAAATTATTGTATTTTTAACGACGAATTGAACGGTGTATGCCATTTTGCGAAAAAACCAAAGCAATATATTTTACTTGTTTTTATTTTCCCGAGTAAATGTTAATAAACAATACTTTCTTGAATATTTGTTTATGAAAACTACTGTATATTCAAGCGCAAATTGCGGATAAATTGGAAACGTGTAAGAGTTAGAATTAGAGAATCGCTCGGTCGTACACGGAGTTTCATAGAGATAATCCATCTCTCAATTGCATTAACAGCGCATTATTATAGAATCACTCAGATCGATCGTACCGTACCAAAGCATCAAGAATCAGAGAGGAAACACGTGTCACGATACACACGCGCTTTGTTTAATAAACAAGCAGCCAAAATACATAGTTTTCTATCATAGAAATCATACTTGGTCCTTCGAACGTTGCACTCTTATGCAATAACCAGTCATAGTTTTATTATCTTTTTTCCTTGAAAATCCACGATATAAAGTTTGATTTTGACAAGTTTACGCGTAGAAGCGGTAGAGCGAGACAATGATAATTTGCAATTAGAATGAATGATCGAGCCTCTATATATTTGGCTCGATACAGTGTTGGAAAACACGTAAAAGTGATATTGAACACGAATACTGTTTTTCAGAATTTATCTTGAAACTTACTGTAATTTATTTCCAACTTTTTATTATTAACTCTCTTGTTACATATACTTCTTTGAAGATAACATAGACAGAGAAAATTAAGTGTGGATAATTAATCTTCCTTCACGCCCCAGAAGAGTATTCGCAGTCGTTTAATCACTAAAAAAAGAAAAGAAGGAGAAAACAACTTTTTTTACTTTTCGCGTTTGAAACGTTTGCAGCCACCGTAATCGTGAAAATAATTTTCGCGTGCGCGCTAAACGCATGAAACAGCGCGACGATTGAAATTCGGGCACCCCGTAGATGGGGATGGAAACACACGGCGGGTAAGTGTAAGTGAGAACGTACACAGAGTGGCTGGGATTGGAACGCGCAAACGCGGCAGACGGAACCACTCGTACGCACTCGTAAGCGCTCACCAGCGGAGGGGAAACGGAAATAGAGGCATATGCAAACGTATGCCGTCAACGAGGGTATTGTCGCCGGTCCCGTTGGCGTTATTGGATTAAATACACTCGAGTATCCGATCGTCGAGACAAACGACCGGCCGCAACGAAACCACGCTTGTCATTCGTAATTGGCCCGATGAGCAGGGATCATTTCCGGCTCGGTTGCTTGTAATTCGATCCAGCCAATTGATCGACTCTTGTCTTTCGCCGCGTCGGGATTATCGTCGGCTTTTTCTCTCTTTTTCGAAAGTGATATCAAAATTTCGCGACTGTCGCGCGGGAACGATCGCAGGGAAATTTATACGACTCCAGTGGAATGAGTGAGTAATTAGTCGGACGTGGAATATATTTCGTTGAAATATTCTTTTTTCTTCTTTTTTTTTTTTTTTTTTTTATACGAGGATAAATAGAAAAAGCGCGCAATAACTTTTCCCCTTTACGCGCGGGGGAAATTTATGAACGTTGTGTGTACAAAAATTACAGGAGAATTAAAAGCTTCAGCGAAACGAGTGGACAATTTGTCACCCGTGGGATTTACTTTCTCGAGATTTTTTATTATAAAATAAAATCGCTCCTTCCCTATCGACTGAAAGAATCCAGATGATAGCAGGTGAATTGTGTCTAAACAGATCTACAAATTGTTGTTGCCATTATTGTTATTACCGTTGTTACCATCGTCGAGTAAGAGGATTGAATCGACTATAGCTTAGCCGTGCCAACTGCACTACACATCTAGAATGTCACGGTTGAAATGGTAAAGCGCCTGGAGACGTGTGATTAAGATTTGCGCGTTAATTAAAGTGATTTGTTGTTAATCGACACTTTGTGATGACGGTCGATTTCTTTTATGAATTATCGATCGATCAGCTCGACTGATCGGCGTCGCGTTGGCAGAAAAGAGCAAGATAATTGGAGATTACTCGCTTGATTAATGCGTGTGTGAATTTCATATTAGATCGTATATATGTACCTTCCTACGTACGCGAGTAAGTAGTATGTGTGCAGGCATGCGTCAGACATACAGATTCGCGCACTAAGCTCAATTCATGCATCAGGTTTACATACAGTTGGTAGCAAGTTCACCATACGATGAACACGTGATGAATACTGTCTATGCTTGATGCTGGAATGTCATTACCGGGTTTCCAATGTTTCACAAGATTTTGAAAACAGGCCGAAACGTGTCTAGAATTTAGAAATTCCCAGTGTGCGGAATTTAACGGTGGTATTAGACGTGCAAATTAATTCAGTGCTTTTAGACTTAACCTAACGTTCAATCCTAATTTAAATTCAAGTATTCTTCCGTCTTACGTTTCGAGAAAATTTTGAAGCGTAAGGTGCCATCTGCGCTTCTTGCGCGATATTTCCCAGGCTCTCGCGATTTATCAGTTGAATAACGAAGACTGCTTTCGTGGTAAATCTCCCGATCCTTAGGAAAAATTTTTACCTCGTTTGGAAAGACGCTGAATTAATTTACAGTTACGACGATAAAAAATTTCTCTCTCTCTC
Source organism: Melipona beecheii (assembly GCA_032399605.1). NCBI lineage: Eukaryota > Metazoa > Arthropoda > Insecta > Hymenoptera > Apidae > Melipona > Melipona beecheii. Next base: position 2,145,135 of record JAUCMO010000248.1, on the reverse strand, counting down.
TCTCTCTCTCTGCCGATTTCTTCAAATTTCTCCAACTCTCAAGTTACGACAAATCGTGAATATTTGTCAGTTCCTTCCCACCGACTTTTCAAACCATTTCCATCGACCTTTCGTATCTAAATTTCAACAAACCAGAGCTCACGCACGCGTCGTCTTCTCTTCTTTAGTTGCCGCCAATCCCTTACGCTCGTGTAAACCGATTTCCTTCACCGTTTTCCCGATATTTCTGCCCTGTACTCAAACCTAATAGCGGAAATCTGAACGTAAACGTAAATTAAATGAACGCAAATTAAATCCCACGTGATTTAAGATAAATATAAAGTTTATCAATTTCGAAATTAAAGAACACCGAGTTAAAGAAGTCCGAACAATAGAGAGATAATAGAGAGATATCGAATTCTCTCTCAAGAGATATTTTATGTCTTGAGGCTTGCGCGGCTAAAACAAACAGTCCCAGATCCAGGCTTCGCTGCGACAATCGCACGAAGCATGCACGAGGCGACAATGGCCCCTTAGAAAATCAAACAATGAGACTTTCTCACTTCCAGAAACGTAACTGATTTGTTTTTACCAGTCGTTTGAAATCCTCGCCAATCCCCCGTTCTCGAGTTGGACAAATTCTTTTCTCACCTGTAAAGAATGTACAATTACGCAATCACACACTCGTACAATTCTTCGTACGTCTTGCTACGTACGTCTTCACTACCGAGCGTCATTTATAGTCTTCAGGTAGCACCTTTCTTAGGGATTTCGCAGCTCCCCAGTAGGCAGTCCGAGGATCCTTTGCGCCTGTGCCTCATATTTTTCCTTCAATGTGAATTTTATTGTACTACCGGCTGTGTTTACACGCCAGTGATTCCTCAGCGTCTCAGCATCTCGCGAGCGCAGTAGTTGATGTCTCCTCGCCATGTCAGGCAACGTTCCCTACTCGCGAATTCCAGCCACCGGAAATATAATACGTACCTCGAGATGCTAAATAAAATACGTGGAGCGTGCCTTAGGTGGGTCCGCCGCGTTATAATATTTCGCCAGGTTTCCGCTTGGCGGGTGAACGTGCGCGCCCCCAAGTTGTAAGGGTTTCCTCCGTGCGGCGCACGGCCGCCGATGTGCAAATACACATGCACCCGTGTTTCGGGGGGAACGCGCGGGTCGCGCTTGTACATAAACACGCGTTGAATACGTAAACTCATCCCAAACAGCTGTGCGTGTCTCAAGCGTGGTGCGGAACTCTCGCGGGCTCGCGTCCCCCCGGAAATGGATACATATGCGTGCAAACGAGGGAATTGCCCGTTGGTCCAATTGGCATTATTGGATTAAATACACTCTCTAATGCAGACGGACGTCTAAATGGAAGTGCGATTGTTGTCTGTGGTCACGCGATCCACACGATCGATACCGCTCGATACCGAGGGGTAAATCCTCTCCTCGATACGAGAAACTAAGCTTTTCTCTCCCTCTCTCTGTTTGTCTTCATTTTTTCGTTGCTTTTTTGCCTTCTTTCTCTCGTACGTCGACTGAGAACGCTTGCGCTACCTGTTCCCCTGGCTCTCGACTCCAGCGAGTTTCCAGAAAATTTTCACGCGCGTGTTTTCGCGCAAAAATATACTCGGGAAGTTTAGTTGTGGAAGTTGTCGAGACGGATATTGGCACGGTGGATGTAGAGTGATAACGTACAATAGGTGTCGAATTTTTACGTCGAGATCTCGCGTCTCTTTTTCAAATATGCGCGAAGAACTTCAGAACAGAAAATTCATGCTTCCTTGGATGTGAAAAAATTTGTAACGATAACGAGAGATAACGTCAGTTATCGAGTCGAAAATATTTTTTATCCCAGCAATATTTCTCGTCGTTTCAGTTAAACTATCTTGCACTTACTCGGTACATCAGATCGTTCTAAAGGTTGTTACAACCGAGGGACCGACCTACTTTGTAAAAGTAGTATCGTAAATACCTTCAACCCAGCAGGGATTAAAACTTCGACTTTGTAAATTCTACTTCTGTAATTCTTCCTTAATCTCCCGTGATCGCCATCCTCCGCGCGTTTCATCGTTCGTCATTCGATTATTACGTTAAACCACATGCCCGTGGAGTGATCGTCATCGGACAACAATAACACGTAACGAACATCCGATCGCCATCGTCTGATTGCAACGTTCCGATCCACGATACCTAGCGCTTCGCTAGCTGGGTAGAAAATATCAGGATGAAAAAAAAAAAAATATCTGTCGGCGAGGAAAATTGTTATTCGAACGGTTTCCATCCTCTCCTCGCCGTTTCACGCTCACCGAAAAGCGGCAGAGTCAGTTCTTGGTCAAATTCATACCGAATCGCGACTATTTTTTCCTTTCTCTCTCTCTCTCTCTCTCTCTCTCTCTATTTTTTCTGTCACGACACCGTTTCGTAACGGGACCTCGAAAAACTCGGGGCTACAACGTTTCGAGTATATACATGTAGAAAAACATAACGCACCGTATGAATAGTCACGGTTCGTGAGAGCACTGTTAAACACCGATGAAACGCGACTCGAATGGAAAACGCGGCTCGAGGTGGTCGACGGCACGTACATACGTGTCGTCGACGGGGGAATTGTTGCCGGCTATTGGGCCCTGTTAACGTTATTGGATTCTGTACATTCGAATAAGCCATCAGGCGGGCAAGCATCCGCTCGAAAATCGTATTCGTTACGCGAACAGTCACGCGTCTTTGTTATTGCCGTGCGCTGCCTTCTTCGTCTGCCGTTTCTGTAAACGTATTCACTTTGTAACGGGAGGGTGAGGGACGTGCCACCGCGCTTCCCGATACGAACGGGAACGGGAACCAGTTACCGGGGATGGTAAGGTAGAGAGGGAAAGAGCCGACTTGTTTTACAGATGAACTTCGGCATAGCTCGGATTACGGGCGATTCGCGAGGACGGGCGCGGGGCTTCTACGAACGTGACGCTGGGAAAATTGGCTCGGGGAAATCTCTGCCTTCCGGTTTCGTTGTCCGTTCGCAGCGTACGTTGAACGTATCGAGATCTTTGAGTATTTCCTTGGTTTTTTTCTCTCTCTTCAATAAGAGGTAAGAGAGAAAAAAACACGATTGTTTCGAATCTTGAATGATTATTTCTGTCAATCAAGTGCCGGATAGTTTAGCAAATTTTATTTTTCGGATAGCATGGGATAGATTTTATTAGATTTCTCAAATTTTACTAATATACAGAATGATTGTTACTTTTTTATTGGACAGCTTGGAGTGGAGACATGGTTTTGATTGTTGTTTAGAATATTTAGTAGTTTGTCAGTTACGTCATAGGGTAGCTTTTGTTACATTTATCAACAAACGCGGTTATTAATTGTTCAAAATATTTAATTGCTCAATTGGTTAAGATACAGGAGAGTGATGATTTGTCCCACGAAGGTTCAATCAATATATTATATATATATATATGTGCTTCAATTGCTTAAAGTTCCATGAGAATGTAGGTAATAATAATAAAATTTCCTTCCATGTTAAAAGATAGAAAAGTGTTGCAAATCGACTATCGTCCTCAACAGGTTAATAGATGACCCTTTCGAGATTGTTTGCCACAGCATGATCTGTCCACGTCCGAACGCTTCAGCGGAAACTGAGGATCTAACAGGTTCGCCGGAAATTCGTTAATAATTAACGAACCGCTGTCGTGACCGATCGTTTCGCTTCCGACGATCGGCCGGCATATATCGGCGAATAATCGCGGGGAAATAGAAAATTAGATTAGAGCGAGTTTGGCACGCCGCAAACGAGCAATTACAGATCCGGTAATTCGCGCAAATGAGCAGGATGACAAAGCTTGTGCGTTACGACGAATGGTAAAAACACAAACACGAACCGTAATCGCGTTACTCGGCGTGCACTAGACGGGCTCCGTGGGAATTACATTAAATTGCCGGTGGAACGGGATTTCGCGGGGTACAGGAAGCGGCTCGAGGGTCGCGGGGAGGGGGAGGGGGAAGAGAGTAGCCTTTGTGGCCGATGAATTCGTTTCCGTGTAATTAGAAGTGCGATGTGCGGTTCGGGGGTGGAAATTTTGAACGAGCCGGGGCACTCGTCCGGCTGGCGACGAGTCCGCGGCAACGCGCGACGAATTTACAAGCGGCCCCGGTTGCAACTGACGGTTTTGTCGTTCAGCGTGCGCGCGTCACAATGTTTATCGGATTAAGTACACGCAACCGATGACGGGCCAGAGGGCGCGCGTGAAACGCGCGGAGTCGATTATTATCCGCGAATAATCGCCGGATCCTGATTGTCGGTGACTTCGCGCCCCGTGAAATTCGGGTTAAATTCCGCGGCTAACTCGCGGACAAATCGTGTCGTCGTTTGTTACGTTAATCCATTAGGGGCGCGTTAACGCAACGTATTACCAGCGATTTGTTCTTCCGAGCAGTTTATGTCGTCAAATTCTGTGTTTTTTTTCGTTTCTTTTTTTTTTCTTTTTCTTTTACGAAACCGCGAATGTTTCAAGAAATTAAAGTATTTCATTTTAGTATTAAACGCGAGTAGATATTTTGCAGAAAAATAATCTGTGTCACTTGTTCTTGAGAAGAAGTTGTGAAACATTTTATGTCGGTCATCTGTCAGTTATTAAAGTGTAACAAAAGTGAAAAGAAATTCTTACTTGTTGATATAACATAATATGATATATATATATATGTTTTTACTTATTTATTAAACGTATTTAGCAGGATAATATTCCAAAATAATTTAAAATACGAATGAACTTGAAATATAAGAATTCATAACTTTATTTAATATATAGCGATCTACCTATATTTTGATGATATTTTATTATGAAATTCTGTATCATGTAATTTTGTACGTTATTTAAAACGTAAAACGATGTAGACATTCGATACGTTATAAATTCAACTTCTGAATACATAACGACTAAAGTAACATCTTACAACGCTATATATATATTTCTATGTATAATTGTCCCAGGAGTAGAAGTATTCTCACGAAATATTTGGACAATAAAAGTCAGTCTGTGTTTCCTCAATGCGTTCCATCTCAAAGTGTAATCTATCGGGAAATCATTTCGTAGCCGATATTGTTCTTAGCACGCGGGTTAACGCTCCGACCACGTACGGAGCCGCTTCACTGGCGCGCCATTCAACCTCGATTTTATTCTCACCGTCTCGAATTTTACAATGTACACGCTGTGTACACTGTGCGAAGAACGAAGACACGATTGTGTTAAGGTGTACGTCAGCAATGGGAGTTATCGTAGTTCCCGTTGGGATTATTGGATTAAATGCACTCGAGTAACCGATCGTGTAGACGACAAACGCTAACGCTTCTTGTTGAAATGGGGTTTGTCATCTGCAAATAGTCACGCGACCCTGGTTGTCATGATAACTCAAACACTGTGACAAGTTGAAGGCGAAGCACACTCGAGCTTCGCATGGGTGAAATTCATCGCCGAGGCATGCCTGCCGGTAGAGAAACGGCAATGACGCTCGTGTATGGATTATCGGAGCTCTCCCCGAAGAATCTTCAAGACTCATTCTGACAACTCGTTCCAGTAAATCAACACGTTTCGTTTTTACGTTTTTTTTTTTAACAATAAGTAATCAACAGGAAGAGTTTGCAACGTTCATCGTATCAATTATCGTTAAATAACACGATAGAAAGAGGTAATCTTATTTTTAATAAAACGAATCTTCAGGCATTTCTTCGATTGGATGTAAAGTTCATTGGATGTAAAGTTATCGAATCATTACGGTTAGCTGGAAAATTATGTATACCGTAGCAAAAAGAGTCTTTTTTCACATTTGATGTGACTAAGCTAATAGTCTCACTTTGATCGTATTATTTATTCATTTACTGAGAAATTGTTACTACCCCCGGTGGTATAAGTTTTCGATCAAACACGAGTTCATTGAAACGTATTCATTGAAATCTTTGATGTTTACGTAAACTATCGCCATAATAGGAGATAATAGGAGATAATAGGAGATAATAGGAGAAGGCAGTAATAATGAAATAACTTAGTCTCACGAGGGGAGACGGTCAGAAAATAACCGTGATGTTTTTCGGTCTTGTACTAATCGCTTTTGTTTGGACGCAACAGTTTCGCCGGGGTCCCCAGTGGAAAGAGCAACTCCGCCGGAAACAGGTGCGCACAAAACGAGATAATAAACCCTGAGACAAAATCCTGTCCGTGCACGAGGCAAATTTGCTACGAACAATTAAGATAAGCAAACGAATCGAGAACGTAAACGGCTGATAGTTAAGGGTGTGCACGACAGTCTGTTTCACGGGACGTTCGGGAACGGCCAGTAAAAGGGTTACGGCCGACCGTCTCGACGTTGGTTAATTAACATTCGCCACGCGTCCATCCCTCTATCGCTCTTTCTCTCTTTTATTCGCTTTTTACTTGCTCCGCGTGCCTATCTTCTCGTATCTCGCGATATTCACGGTCCCTGGCCGTGTTCGAATTAGAATCGTTGTAAACGGAGTCATTCGGTAACTGATCGGTTAGATAAATTGAAAATCGCGATTACGAAAGTGCAACAACGTGTGAAAATTTATCTTGTGATTCTTTTTTTCTTTTTTTGTGATAAATAAATTTCTGAAAATAAAATTTCTTTCGTTCTTGAAGATAAATAAGTGTTACATAATTATACAAATATAGGTATTAACCGAATGTATATATTTATCATATAAAATTATTCATACGTCTGGATTATTATTCATCAAGTATTAATAAATATTTGCTTAAACATTTTCATATTTCTGTGATCAGACAAGAAATCGCAATGTTTAAATTGCGAATGTTTGTGCGATTTTATATTTCCATAGAGATGATTCGAAAGATGATTTCATTCATCTATTAAACATTATGAGAAGTATCGTATATTTTTTTGCGTCGTCATCAAATGTTTTGCAAATACATAAAAATCGGCAAACTAGTAATTATTATTCGGCTGGATATTAATTTGACGAAGAATGATAACGAGCTCCGACAAGTGTATCACGGGTATCAGAGTGAGTTGAAGTTTCGTTGGCTCCGGGAACTTCGTTTCCTCTTTGATATTACACTTGACCGGCAAACCGGAAGCTCACCGGTGGTGCATCGAAACCACCGATTGGCACACGTGGTGACCGGCCAATTAACGCCTTCTGCCCTCGTGAAAATCGACCGACCGAAACTGTTTCACTGTTCAGGGCTGTACTTAGGGATCACATAACCCTGAAGCTCTTGCGTCATCCATTTTCTTTTACACGTAATACAGTCAATTGCACATCTGAACTGGATAATTTTAATATCAGACACGCGAACATTTACATAATACTCCAATGAATTTACGATATTAAATTAATTTAATTTCGGACGATATTTCACAAATGTTACAAACTATGATTGTTACGATTGTTACATGAAAATTTCACGTAACGCGTTTAAATAAATTTAAGAAAAGTTCTTCTTTTTATTGTAGCCTTTCGTTTCTTTCATTTCTTTCGACGTTTATTTTTATATTCTGAGACGAGACATGGGAGGTACGTGATTTCCTCGTTTGTTGTAGGTATCGAAACGATTATTAGAAAAATTGTGCAAAAATTATTTTTAAAGAATATAAAATAATAGTTAGTGCTGGCTCGATTCGAGGCCACCAGGACCCTCGTTATCGTCGTACTCGGATTTTAATTAACAAAGTGTAATTGTTCGTGCGTTGTTCGTTAATTTCTGCGAAACACGAACTTTCTTTTAACGTTTCATTCGCGTTTATTTTTATTCAGTTTCTGTACAATCTTTCGATATCCTCGATCTAAATACCATCTGGTTAAATCCTTTGAGGCCGGGAATTTGAAATTCTCTTGGTGAATGCGACACCAGAATTCTTCCATCGGGTTCACCGTTTCTCAAAGGTATTTTTAAAAAATGCATGAGCCTCTTTGAGGTTTCCTTTTTTCTACGTCTCGCTCTTGATTCTGATTTCCTCCTCGTTGATCGCACACTATGTCATTAGACGTAGAATTAGGTATAGAATGAAATTTTTTCGTTCAAGGGTTTGGGAATATGTTCCGTTAAAAGTTATCTCGGTAGACTGGATGATAAACGTTCAAATTTGATTTTCTCGAAAACGAAGCATTTTGCAAAAAAATCTTATTCTACATTTTTTACTCATTTTCGTACCTCCAGTTAATTATTCTTTCCTGTCACATCTCGAATTTATTTACTACACGAAACACCGAGAAATACAATACGCGATATCTCTCATCACGTTCGTGTCAGAATTATTTCTGAATGGTTCTTCGCCCTGTGTAAATGCGAAGATCACTGAATGGTACATCGTTGAATTCGTCTTCGTATTCGCTTTTACACAATAAGAAGAAATATAGCACACTAAATTTATCAAATTTATTAAATTTGTATTTCGTTTAATAAATCCTATATGGAGGTAATGGATGATTGTTCCATAAATTTTGAATCTAAAGAAAGGAAAATCCCTAACGTAAGAAAGAGCGCTTACGTTAAATTCCCCGTAACGAGCGATACAATCAGTTCCAGCATCGAAGCACTTTGCTCGTACGTTCTTTCTTATCTCTTCAAACTTGCAAAATAATCCCCAAACCGTTCAAAACGATGTTCTCTATTCCACGATGACACTCATGTTCAACCTCCCTCGCCCTCTTCGGCTGCTCCAGTTTCGCCGTTTCGTCGAGGACACGTCGCGTCGTTGTCGCGACGATCGAGCCACCCTCCGGCGTCTGCGGTCCGGCCGTAAAATTCAAAGCGGGGGTGTCAGTTTGGCAGCATCTCGGGATATAGATTCCCGAGATGGAGGGCAGCCGAGCCGACGACCCGTAAAAACGCGCGCGAACGTTCGGTTTTCTCGGCGGAGACACGCTCTCGCGGAAAATAGCGAGGAGCGTGGCGACTCCGTGGTACGCTCCTCCGTGGCTAGTGGATTGCTAGAGGGGCCGGACGGGGCTAACTTCGTTCAGGGGTTAGCGGTGATTCGATTTACCTGGGGAAGGCCAACGGGCCAAGTGTACAACACGTTGCAAGCCGGGACAGCAATATGTAATCCACTTTAACCGCACACGCTGTCTCGCCCTTTCGTTCCTCTTGGCCCCCCAACCCTTCCCCGTTTGGCCGTCCACGTGCACGCCAACCTCCTCCCCTTCCTCTCTGCTCTCTGCTCTCTGGTCATCCACTCTCTTTCACCAGCGACCTCTGACCTCTCCGTCCCGTTGATCCCGACGAGGCTTAGGCATCGTGCGCCAGCCTCCAGTTTTCCCTCCCGCCGTTATGTTACCTACCCACCGCTGGGAAATTGATTTTCGCGAAATGCGAGCGCACGGGATGGTAGATTAAGAGGGATGGTTGACGAACAGCCGTAGTGTTTCTAGAAGGGGATGATTGCGAGTGGTGCCGTGCATTACGAGCCAAGAGAGTGGTGGAATTGCTGGAGAAATGCGAGCTTGTCGTCGAGCGATGTTGCTTCGAATTTGAAGACGTTCTTCTCGTCGGATTGTTTCACGGCGATTTGACTCTTTCGACAGCTCGACAAGTTTATCTACGCAGACAGCATAACGCGGATTTCGGACGTTGATTAATATTTTATCGAGCGTTTGCGCAGTTTGTCGAGAGACGCAAAGAAGAAGAGCGCAAAGTACGTGCATATTTTTTGCTTTAGTTTCCCGAGAAAAATTTTACAACCTTGTTGTTGCCATCGCTGTTCCGGCGACACGTGACGATGGAAGCTTCACCAAGTGTCAACAATTTTTACTGCATCCGTAACTGAAGAGCTCGTTGAAACAAGTAAGAGCAAGATGAAACCTGCGTTTTACACCTAATTCAATATTTATTAACGCTGTACGCGTTAATTTCTGCAGATTTTTTCGTCACATTTTGGAAATTATAATCGAGTGTAATCCGCGCGTCGGAGATTCGCAACAACATATGCGCGTATTTTCCATTAACTTTCCACGCTTTCGCGCGTGTGGGACTATACGTTTATTTTGAATCTCGGCGTAGTGCAGATTCGAGATACCGGCATTACAGACAATTGGTATTGCTGCAGTAGCGGCAGTACGTACTTTTGGAAACGCGTAAGACTAGCACGTGATTGAAATTTTTATAGCGCTGTTGCGTTCCGCCGCGTTTTCCAATGGCCACGGCCAACGTGCTGGAGAGTCTCTCTTCGCCTGGTTCTTCGTAACGACGCGAGAGCCGGCGAAACGAAAACCCAGCTGAAGAAAAATAAGCAGCGTGAACGCGAGCAGTATTAATAAAGTCCGGTTCGCGTGGAATTGGTGAGTGATGCAATTAGGAAATAATCCACGGGAGTAAATAGAGAGGAAGTGGAAAAATCGTCTCGAGACACATTGGTAAATTTGAGTTGATGGTCATAACGGTATACTCGTAAAGTTTGTTTCTTCGTTTTTCATACAGTGGACGAAAGGAAACTCTTCGTACCAAAAACGAATATTGACAGAGACTGTGCAATCAGTGTTGACGCAAGATGGAATCTTTTTGTCGTACGAAGAATAATTAAATAATGGACGAAGAGACGTTGAAAGAAAAGTGAGAAAATTGAATGAAATGACGAAATTTACAATAAAAAAAATTGTAAAGTGAAGAATTTCTTGACTTAATGAAGGCGGAGAAGGAGATACGAAAGTGGAGCGGAAAAATAATAACGACGATAAGAAAGGAAGGAAAAAGAAGGAAAAGGAAAGAAGATACTGCAAGAAACGGAGAAACAATCTTTCCGAATTTCACGAAGCGGAGTGAACCTGGTCACGAGAGAAAAAGGGGACAAATTTCACGGCAATTATTCTGTGTCCTACAGATTAAGAATAGATTGTCCGAGATATAGCGACCTCTCTGGTTGATCCAGCGTTATAAATGAAACTTCTCGCAGGTGGTTCTTTCAGGCCTACGGTATGTGTGTGTGTGCGCGCGCGCGCGTGTGTGAGAGAGAAAGAGGGAGAAAGAGAGAGATAGAGAGAGATAGAGAGAGGAGTGGCCAGCTAAAACGGATTACATATTGCTGTCCCAGTTTGCAACGGACAGCGCACACTTGACCCTGCTGGTCGTCTGGATAAATCGAATAGCCCCTAACCCAAACGGAATTATACTCTCCTTTCCGGGTGATCCTCGAAAATTAAAGGAGCACCTTTATCCGCGAAGGTGCCTTCGCAAAAACTCGAGTTTTTCCTCTCTCTCCCTGAGGAAAAAATCAACTCTTTTTTTATTCTTTTAATTATCATTATTACGAAGTAGATTTCGGGGAAGATCTCCACTGTGTATTCTGAATTGAAGGAATTCTGTACTTGATTCGCGCATTAATTGTTAATTGTAGTTTTTAAAGTGGTTGGTCGTTAAGGTATACAAATTATATAACGTGTTATAAAAATAAAAGAAATTTTTTAATTTCGCTTGCAAATCGGAGATTTCGGAGATTTGAAGATTTGAAAATTTAGTTGAAAAATGTGAACGTGGAATTTCTTTATTTTGAAACACTTGTTGGTAAAAAGATTGATCGAAGAATGAAAACAATTGTCATTGTTCGTGGAATTAATTTCGATTGAACGGTCGAATTAACAGGAGATTTTCTTTCAATTTTAGTTTAGAATTCAACGGAGTACTTTCCTTGATTATTGAAAATTTTCGCGATGTTTATTTGCCTCGCGTTCTTCGCCTTCGATCACAATTCAAACGATAATCCACCGAACGATTCTTAATGGCATGGAAATTTATGAGACTCGCGGGCCGAGTCACGGGGCAAAGTTCACGATGTTAGGGAGAAACGAGAGGAAGAGAGACAAGCTACACGCTTGGCAACTCGTAAATTCTAAGCAGCTTAGTCGCGACGCTCGCTATTCAATCCCTTGTTATGTTCTGGTCTCACAGATTGCGGCTGTAAGCGCAGCTCCCCTCCCTCTTCTTCTCCTCTTTTTCCTCTCTCTCTCTCTTTTTTTTATTTATTAAAACTTGAGTTAACTCCAAGAACATAGAACATCGAACCTGCTGAGAAAGAATAAAAGTTCGCGCGAGTACGCTCGTAATCTCATTCGACAATCGGTCTGGGTATTGCGGGAAATCATCGCGCTGATACAGTTTCTAAAAGCTATTTGCGATTAATATATTTATAGAATAATTTTGCACAATGAATTTGCAAATTCAACGCGAGTTTGATTGTATTTTGAGAACTAACGAGAGAATGTTATTATCAAACTACCGCATGATGATTTTAGCGTTAACACGTTTGTCTTTCTTTCAAAAATTGACCGATTTTCGCGCAAATTCATTTACACAAGCTACAATTAAAAATAAGGATAAATAGAAATTTTTATTTCCTTGCGAATTGATTAACTTCAAGTGCAAAATATCCGCGAGTCGATATTCTTCTCGAGCAATTAAGATTGAACACTTCGTGTCAGTTGAAGTGAAAGTTGTCAAGCGCCAACCTTTGCTACTAACAGATTTCAGTCTCTTCGAGTTAAACTTGGCGAATTAGGATCGACATTGATCGTCGAAGGTTCTTCAAACCGTTGATTTCGATATGGATTTCAAATTGAAAAGTCGACGATCGCTAATTGAAGAGATTCACGAAACTCGTCTACGGACTAATCTTCCTGGACGTTTATGAAATTTACGCGTTATTCTCGGTTAAACTTTGAAGCACTTCGATCTTCATTTCCAACAAATATCTGATATCCGATAAAAGTTTCGTCAATTACCACGACTGTTGTCAAAATATATTGCATTTTAAATATTTCCTGTCAATTTGCATTTACTTTTAAATGTGAGAAACATTTCAGTCAATACCAAAATTAAGTTCCAATAAAGATGTTTTTAAAAATTTATGCAAATAAAATTTCTTTATTGAAATAAAATATTTCTCTCTTTTAACCAGCCGAATTAGAAGAGATTTACTTTTAAACTTTTTTTCTTTGTCCATTAACATTTTGATTTCAAAAAAGAAAGAAATCGTTGACTTTGGATTAAGATCTTTAAACACACCATGTGACCATCAGAGCGCTTGAACGTTGCGCTTGAACAAATATGAAGGTCGTCGGAGCTGGCACGAGACGTAAAAACGAAATCCGGCCGAGTCGAGCAGAATTTGACTTGAATGTAAGTCAAGTTGTGCCGGTCAGTTGTTGACAATGTTTAAGCGTCCCTGAGCGTAGTTAATCGCGAATCTAATTGTAAGCCACGCGTGGAGGAATTGTAACGACCGGGGAGTTTCTATTTCGAGGGTCGTTTTAGGGTTGAACGAACGCGGCAATTCCTTCATGGAAATTTTCGGTCAACCGACTGGCTCTAATAATGCATTCGGCCAGCGCCGTGCAACTTCGCTCGGGTTTATTTTGTACGGGCACGGAATACTGGGAAATACAGCGAAACATGTGAAATTGAAACGTCGAACTAACGTTTCTCGCGAATTTAAAAATGAGGAGGATTAAATCGAATAAAAATACGAAGTAAAGACATTTGCGTCAAAAAATTGGAAATACTTGGAAGAATAGTGTTCAAAGTTTGCAAAATTTCAAATCCAAATAGTTCAGAATAGAGTGCAAAATTGAGTGGCTAAAAATATTTTGTAATTAATACGAGAGAGGAATGCTTTCTCGACTCTCGTGATTATACACTACCGTTAAAATCCTCTAACCTAAAAAGCAACTAAATATGATAACTGACTGACGTGATAATTAAACTGCGGATTTTTATTTTTACGAAAATTTAATTGTAAGAATGTATATAATGTAGTACAAGATACGTCAAATGTATGAAATATATAAAATATAATCTCTAGTATATTTAATACAATAAATGAAAACAACCTCGACATGCTCATCAAGATCTAAATTTGCATGCCTGCATTCGCAGCCTAGTGGCAACAATAATTCTTTTTATTTTTGCAACATCAAATCAATCAGTTGAACGAATTTTCGTTAACCAAATTCAATAAATACGGAAGATTCAATCAGAAGTTTGGATCATGCGCGGGCCACAGAGAGAAATTGTACGTTTCTCGATGTTACTGCGGAAAGCGAAATAAAAGGACAATGAGTTCGGTTTATGGCTGAAAGAGGTTTATTATAGAGGTGTAATTGGAACGACGCCTGGAAAGCACTTGTCGTTGAAAGGGTGAGACAGAACATGATATTAGTTCATTTTCGTGTCCTAGTGTCACCGTACCAGCGCGTGTGTTTACGAGGTTATATTTACGAGGCTGTACGCTACGTACCATTCTGACCTGATCCTCATTTTCACTGCCGTCCGTGCAAACCTAGCTCAATGGCGTAGAACCGGCAGGTTGACTAGAAATGGATCCGGTTTCCATGAAATGGACCAGCCGTTCGAACAGTTTCGACGCAGTTGGAGCCCATTTTTCTAAAACTCTGTGGAAAAATGTCCCCGTTTTTGATAAAAAAAAAATCGTCTCCGGCGAATTTTTGAGGATTAAATTGTTTTTTATTTTGTTTGCTGGATAATTACGTTGCTTGAGAATTGCAGCGGACCTCGCGAAGTTTTCATTTTCATTATTATTTGAAGATTATTATTACTTTGTCATCGTTTTAATACAATAGAAATTGGTATTTTAGGGTATCTGTAAAGAATTTTAAGACCCAGGATGCTGCTGGAAGGACTGAAGGAGTGTGTGAAAGGAAGTGAGAAGAAAGGCGATTGGCGTTTTCGTCTCGGAGTCACTGCCTAGACTCATCAGTGGGGCTGATGGCAGCGATTTTCCTTACCCCAGAAGACGCTATATAACTACCCGCTAAGGCTGGGCCCGGCACCCTCCTAGCGGGGTTCCGCATGCTGCTTGCTTAACATCGGAGATCGGTAGGACCTCGACGCTAAGCGCGCAGCCACTTGCGGCTTGTGCTAGTCGAGTGTTCGAAACTCGTAGTCGAGGAATCGTAGGGCCGCTACAGTATAATGTAGCTTATTATAATATAATATAATAGAATTTAGTTGTAATAGTTAATTTAACATAAAAATTATTAATTATAATAATTAGTTTGATACAATAATAGTTGTTGATACTAAAAGCTAGATGATTTCATTTGAAAATTACAGACAGACTCGGTGAGTCTTCATTTCGATCTACTTTCAATTGTCTCTCTTGCGAACTTTAACATCTCACAGTATTGACAGATTTGCTATCGAGCAAATTATATTTATTTGTGAATTATGATTCACCTCTGTGCAGTTCCGTTTCCGTTTCTATTCTCGTGTAATTCCATTTCCAATTCCATTGTCGTTAGAATTCAAGAATAACTTCTGCCTGCTAAATTAACGAGTTCAAATGTCGAACGTAGCAGAAATTGGGTAACATTGAAAAACATATTATAGATCGGATAGTACAAATTGTACGAGTTTGTCCTGACTTCAAACAGGATGTGCGCATACAGCCGGAAAATTTAGCGAAATCGTCGAGATACATCCTCCAGGATTTATTGCGACGAATGCACGACGTTACGCCACTGTTCCGTCTCTCCCGAATAGCGAGACCGTGCGCAAACATATGGGTGATTATTTTCACGCGGCAGGCATCACGCTACACCGGGGCACCGAAATTATTCACAAAACATTATCGCGTTACGTGATCCTGTTGGCTGGTGAATTTAAACATTTAAAAATCACTTCGTCGATAACTTTTTTCCTTTGCACGTCGTTTTCCAACGACGAGTTCGTTCAATTTTTTTTATCTCGCGCGAAAATCCACGGGATTTTGATACGAATCCAATAATTAATTAATTACCAATAGTTGCAGGGATTTTAGGCTGATACCATCTAACAGGGATTTCGTTCGAGGACTACCTTCTTTCGTCTCACCCTAATTTAAAACTTTTTAATAGAGAGTTTATCGTAACAACTTTATCGCCGTCGTTGATGAACATGCTTGTTTCGCGCGAGGTTTCGGCCGATTAGTCGGTCCGCAAGATATGGTAGGGTTAATTTTATATAATACGGTTGCCAAATATGAAATATTCCCTACAATAATATAGAAATATTTTCCTCTATTTAAAAATTCCCTTATTTGAATGATTGCATCTCGCTATTGATCTTCTATAATGAAAAGATTGTAAATTTTTGTGCATTTATAGGAAATTTGGAGGAGAAAAATTGTGTAGAATGTGTGAGATTCATACGTAAAATAATTTTCAATCGAGGTTCTACTGTCTTAATCACGTACTCAAAAAAATTCTGGTAGAATTTTTATCTGTAACAATATACATGATTGCATAAACAAGAAATTTGTTTATAATAATTAGAGGATATAATCAGCGTAAGTTACGCTGATTCACTAAAATCGATATGTGCCATGCAAACACCTTTCTGTTAACTTTCAATCGATGGAATAGTTTATCAACAATCTTATCGCTGTAACATAATTATTTGGATATAACTAAAATAATTGAAGATGAAACGTATAATAAACTATATATATATATATATATATAGTAATATAATACAATAACATACAACTATAACATATGATGACTAAAATACTAAAGTACCGTCTATAATTTTGTCAGCGAAAAATATTGTAATAAAATATCGTACTAAATTTATCAATTTCTCTCAAGCAATTTACTCGCACAGAGTTAATCCGGAGTTCCATTGTAAAATTCGAACGGGACAGATTTAAAGAAAAACGATCGAATCGAATGCGTGTAAATATCGAACGCGTTTCCAACGATAATTCCAAAGATATATTTGCATCGCTGCAGAAAAGGAACGTTCTGTTGTCGCGACGTACCAGCTTATTGGCGAAAAGCATTGCGACACGGTTAACTCTCGATATTCTGCCTGTGATTGCTTGCGAAGGAAGAAAGAGCACGCGCGCCGCGATTAAAATTTCATGATCGTGCTTCTTCGAGAGTGTTGGGAAGTTTCGCTCGGTATCGACAAACACACCATGTAAATTTTATCTCGTCTCCGGCTGGCTTTCTCGATCGAGACCAACGGGCACAGAGATTGCAATGATAGAAATAGACGAATTGAACGATCGAAAGATATTTCCTGTGATTCGAAATATCACTGTAGAATGAAAATATGCTCGGCGAAGATATTGCGTCTCGTGCGAAATATTTTTGGAATTTCATTGGAGCTACAACTATCGAGGGCAACTATCGCATATGTCGTGTCTGGCTAGTGAGAGGCTATTCTACTTATTTATGTGTTGAATTTAGATGTTGAAAGGTATAAAGAAGTGTTATCTTCAAGTGTTATTAAAAAACGTTTCTTAGTAATCTCACGATATTTTTATTTCCATATTTTTCTACATTTAGAGTCAGTGTAAAAAGAAATTTGCTGAGAAATTCACTTTATTCACTTTATTGGATTTACTAAATAAAAACAGAAATCTTGAGCCATTTAACATCTATTATCGTTATTAATAAGATTCGAAATAAATCTGAAAATCTGAATAATTATTTTACGTACGTATAAAACTTGCAGAAACTTCGATACGAGTATACATATATTTCGCAGAGATCGCAAAAGAATAAACAATTAGCTATTCATCGTAACACTTATAAATCTCGACAGGTTCATTTTTATTTTGATTACAGTTAGTTTATATTCGTATTATTATTATAAATATGAATCGTTTGCGATAAATGTCTTGCAACTTCTAGATTGATTTGAAATCGTATCGGTACTGTGACAGTCGTCTGTCGATATAAATTCGTTGAAATCTTTCACAACGTGTGATGCGAGATTCCTCGAGTTGCTTTCGTATCGTCGAATGATTTGCAAGTGCTTCGAGAAAGCTTCGAAAAAGTTTGGAGGCAAGAATAACAAATAAATTCCCGCGTGCGTGCGAGTCTCGTTTCGGAGGCTGAAACTTACCCCCTTGTTGGTGAATGCGCGTCCGCCCTTTCCGTGCAAATGAATCATCCGAGTTCGCCGCTTCGAATAACCCCGCCGTGTACAAGAATCCCTTACAATCGCGTTTTTGAAGTTACCGGGGACGATGGAAGTTCCTTAATGCGTTTAAACAACTTTCCTCAACTGTCATTCGACGGTTTGAACGGAAGTTTGCTCTCTTAGTTATGTCTCTCGAGCTATTATTCCACTACCCTCACTGTTGGAAAAAAATCGCTTTTATTGGTACTTTACTCTCTCTCTCTCTCTCATTCTCAGATTCTGTCTTCTGTTATTTTCTTCTTTGTTATTCCTCTACTTTTTTTTCTTGCACGCCCGTCCGTCGAGGATATTGAAACTATCAGGTAAACAAAGGTATCAGAAAAGTATCTTGATTATCCGTGAGAAATTGCGTCTGCTAGATCTTTTATATTTCTTCTTAGATTTTGTTTTATTCTAATATCAAATGATTTTTAAAATTTTCATTAATCATACAATACGCGATTAGCTCTTCCTAAATTAATTTTTTAAAAACCGAGAAAATGAATTTGACAATTGCGCGCGTAATTATACGATACATCGGTAATTTCTTATAATTGTAATTTTACAAAAGGACCAAGATTCGTTTCAAGCACGATTTTTGTTTGCGCAAAGCGTGCAAACATATAATCGTGTGAACACTGTGGAAGTTTGCGCGTCGCGGTTCGCACATTAGACGAAACCACTTGCGACTGCGGTTTGACCTCTCAAACTTTACGCATTCTGATCCGAAGTCTGAATCGAACCGCGGTTTCCACTATCGGCCTTCCAATGGCTAACGAGAACGGAACCGAGCCATGATAAACACAGGTATCTGATTCCCTAGTATAATAACATTAGGTCAACTGCGTTAGAAATTGTTTGCCAAGAGAAAATAAGATAAACCTCGGTGATGATCGTTTCGAATGAATTTCTTTTTCACTCTTCCGATACTTGTCAAAGGAGATTTCTAAATGATATATTTTTCATTAATAAT
This sequence comes from Melipona beecheii, assembly GCA_032399605.1. NCBI lineage: Eukaryota > Metazoa > Arthropoda > Insecta > Hymenoptera > Apidae > Melipona > Melipona beecheii. Next base: position 2,126,256 of record JAUCMO010000248.1, on the reverse strand, counting down.
CTATTATTATTACAAAAAAGTTCCGCCAACTGTTTTATCATTACATTCATTTTCATTGCGGCGATATTTAGGATCTTTTTTTTTTAAAGAGACTACAGCGTTGTTTCTTTTTCTCGTCGTATTTTTCTGACAAATACGAATTGCGATGAGTTTGTTGAATCGAATAAGGAGGAATCTATAAATAAATAAATCGACAGGAGAATACGGAGGAAGAAATCGCGGTTTCTGGCGGCATGATTTTGATTGTATTATGGACTGTAGCATAATCACGGGGCATCCTATGTGGTGAGGCTAAACCGCACGATGAGCTACGACACAGTCGCTTAGACCACATCATGGACTAGAGTTGGAGCATAGCGAGCTGGGTCACGTCACCGGCTGTATCGTGGCCTATAACGCAATATCGTAAACTTGGGCTGTGGAAAACAGTCACATTTTCTTAATTATTAATTTTCCGTCGACGTGTTCCTATTATATAAGCTTACAGAAACCGGTAGCGTAATCACCGCACACAATATTCAGGTGACATAATTCGAGGAGGATCGTACGAAAATTTATAAAACAAAGACAGAATCGTTTCTGTATATCATACAGTGAATAGTGAAAGAAATCTGACAATCTCTAATCTCATCTCTCGCGATTTTATTTAATCACCAAATAACATAATAAATCAAAAAATTACAATTACTCTCGTGTAAACACGCGGTGTCGCAAATTCAGCTGCTAGAAAAAGAAAAAAAAACAACTCCTCTCAGCGTCCAATCTCGTCAATTATCAAATCAGGGTTCAAAGGCACCGCGACTTTATTAGAAGGTGGCAAACTCTGGCCGCGTGTCCGAGATCTTCGCGACGATCCACGGAGATATCGCGCGTGAAAGAAGAGGTGGAATCCGCTCTAAAATAGAGTCGAGGCTTATCGCGAGGCATCTTTCTCTGGCCGGCCTGTTTAAAGCAGCGAGACCCGGTGGAATCGAGGGCTTTCCTGGCACTCGGGAGAGTATTTTCACTCCCGATCGTCCTCTAATCCCATTGGCTGGACCCAACGGGGGAGGGAAAAGTGGAGAGAGTGGCTGGTCTGTTCTCCGACTTGGGGTGTCGAGATCGTTTGATTCGGCCCTGCGCCACCGCCTGCGGCCGATGCTCGAAGAAAACGGTCGACGATGGCGAACGACGGAGAGAAAGAGAAATGAAAGAAGAAACCCGGGGTTCAAAAGGGGGCGAGCCGTCGAGTAAACAAAGGAGGAAATGGAGTAAATAAAAAGCAACGGTCGAGAGAGAGAGAGAGAGAGAGAGAGAGAGGAGGTTGAGATTCGTATAGCGTGCTTGTGTGCACGTTTCTCTGCAATTCTCTCTCTCTCTCTCTCTCTCTCTCTCTCCTCTATCCTTTGCTTCTCCTACGTACACAAGTTCGTACATTAAGAAAAGCAAACTGGCGGGAGAGCGTAGCGCCCCGGCTCGCAGACATAAACTTCCACGATGCATCCAGACCGGGCCTCCACTCGAGAAAAAGAGGGAAAGAAAGTCGGCTAAGAAGCGGCCAAGAAAGGGAAGAAGAGCCGAAGGAAGGAAAGGAGGGGAGAGGAGAGAGGAGAGAGGAGTAACCGGCAACGATAGCCTCGAAGAGACGAAGGGGGATGGTCGTTGCCTGGAAGAAGGGATGGAAAGTTGCGGAAAAGTAATCCGAACCGCGAGCTTTATAGTTTTGTTTATTCCCTCGCATACAATTACGCTGATGACGTGGCGTAAACCCGGCTCAGACCCTTTATCCTACGACCTATTCTCTCCACCCAACCCTCACCTCCCTCCGCGCTCTCTATTTTCTATGGCATGCTGGCGTTCGCCACGCTTGCAGCCACGTTAAATTGTCCACGATGACTGGTGGTTTATGCTCATCTTGTAAACGAACGTTCTGTTTGGAATCTCGACTGAAACGTCCACGACCCAGAGTCAGGTGAAGGGATTTCGGGGTGCTGCTAGTTTCGGGGATTTTAACCGAAGCGGTTAACTGGGATCTGTGACAATGCTGCAATATATATTGTTTGTATTAAAAATTTAGAGAAGGAAAGTTTGCGGTACGATAAAATTCACATTAAAGGAAAAGCAGAAAGGATCCTCTAACTTTCCGGGATCTGCAAAGTCTCTAGAAGGAATAAGGGTGCTACCTCGAGACTATAAATAACACTCGGAATTAAAGAAGGGAGTTGATTGAATTCTGTGCGAACGAGCTGCAGCGCTTTGGAATAAACGTCGAATTGCACAAGTGTATAATTGTATATACATCTTACACAATATATATATTTCTTACACTTATACATTTTGTAAATTGTGCGTGATGACCAGAGGCTCACAGCTTTCAATTCGATGAAATGAACTAAGACATTTATATAGACACATATGTATTATTTATAGTTATCAACTACAAGTTTTGACCTTTGAAAGTGTAAAAGATCTTTCGATCTGCCCTAGCACGCGAAGGATATTAAAATCGATACACAAAACTTCTCCCATTTTCCTCCCCTCTCTCCTCGTATTCCGCCCTCGAATTGATTGATCTGTTTACGCAGACTTCACGACACGTCGCTCGAATTACTTACTACAACAACGTGCTCCCGTGGAAACTCGTGTTCTCGCGGTGTTCGAACACTTCCGGAGTTCGCGGCTTTTGGAGATTCGAGATAGGAAATCAAGAAAGCTTGAGCAAACCCTGCTGCAACAAACTTCCGTTGTTTTAACTAGTTTCCCAAAGATCGACCGCGCACAAAGAAGGACCGCGCCGCCGGAATGAGAACTATTTTGCTCTCTTGAGAACAAAATATTCCGTTATCGCGTCAAGCCTCGAGTTAATTCTGCGAGCTGTCCGTACACTTCGAAACCCGAAGTGCACGGGATTGAAAATCAACCGCCGGTGTATCTCTTCGTCCGATATTTGCATTAAACACTCTTTTCTTTATTCGGCGATTCGAATAAACAATTTTAGCGTTATTCTGTATTTTACGTTGCCCACGACAAAGACTCGATCGTCTGAAATATAATTTATATTCCTAAACATAGAAAATTTAGAGTATTTGATGTTATGTTGCATTTTAAATTCTAGTAACAAAACTAAATTAAAAGTTTTAATTCTGAAATTGTTACGATCTCGAGTGTCCAATGATAAATCAGTTGAAGAGTCAAATAATTAAATACGTCATTCGAACAATTCATTTAATTCAACATGGATCAATATCAAAAACCTTATCGATGTTGAAATCAATGGAAGATCTAATTTGAATTATTCCGCTGTGATCCAGCGAGACCAATTGGACACCCTTAACCCTTTCAACAAAGAAATCCTCGAACCATCTCTCCGAGATGTTCTTTCTCGATGGAACCGTTTCAAGGGGGGGGAGGGGGGAGAGTCTACATTTGTCAAAGCTACAACCTCAAATTGCGCTTTGATTCAAATAATACAAACAAGACACGAAGATAGTAGGGTCGAAAAGGGTCGAAATAACGGTGTGCCGGAAGCGATTCGGCTAACTTTTAGCAGCGGAACCACGCTACTCCACCGTTTGAATAGTTAGCAGCCGCGGATTACTCGCCTAATGAATATCGTTTAATTCACGACGTATGCCTCGTAGTCGAGGAAATTGTATTCAACGCTGCTGGATGAAACGCGTCCGCTTGATTACGCTATCTATACCCTGTGCGAGGTCAGCTGCGCTCTACTCTCACCCCCCCTTCTCTCTCTCTCTCTCTTTCTCTTCCTTTTTTCTTCTTGAAGTACGCTCGTCGACTTTTTCCCTCCACATACTATTCGGCGCGAGAAAAATGCTGGCCGAGAAAGTTTTTACGGGAGGAGACATTCAACCGTTCCCGTTCGAGTTACGACGCGAAACACCGTGCAAGACGCCTCTATTAATCTTGCGTTATAAGTGGTCGAAGAATTGTTTTTCGCTGAGTTCGCCGTTTTTAAGAGACAGCTACTTTTTCCCGAAGTTTTGCCTTTTTCTTTTTTTCTTTTTTCCCTTTTTCCGCTCGCGCTCGCGCGCAGGATTGTTTTATCTTCGGTTTGGGAGTTTGGGGGTGGTTGGAGATTCGAGTTGTTTCCAAAGTTATTCTCATTCAACTGCGTTCTCTCGAAGCGTAGAAGGGAACTGCACGCGTATGTACACGCGCGTGTAATTTTATTTCGTTAACTGACCGTCTGGCTAGGAATTTTCCTTCTTTGTTAAAAAGTGCGAGAACGAGTTAACTTCTTTTGTACACGTGTCATCACTGAAGTTAGTTCGCCAAAGTTAGTTTCAAGAACTAGCAGAAACCGTTCGTTGACCAAGTAAAATTTCAATTATGTTCTGTTCTTAGAAACCGACATTCCGTTAGCGCAACGCTTGCTTTGAAGTCTTTGAAGGATAAATTTGTATCACGAAATTTTATCTTTTGTAAGAAAAAGAGTTTATTTGAGCCAGTATCGTTATTAAAGAAATATCAGTTATCTACAATATTTACACTGAAATGTTTCCGCGGTAAAGAAGAAGAAAAAGAAAAAGACGCGTAGGTAATAATAACAATAATATTCGCAGATCGATTATGAGGATTGCAAAACGTTGGCCACGAATAATAGATAGACCGACAGACCGCGCACCACGCCTAAGTGCACGAAACGAAACAGGAGGGAATGCGACGCGGCGTTGCAGGGGCAAAGTGATAGAGGGTTAGTCAGAAAGGGTGCGGAAGAGTTGCCCTATGCGGGCTGAATTGTAAACCAGCGTGAACTTTCTGCCTTCTTTTCTGGTCGTTGCCCGAGGATGGGACGGAGGGGTCGAGTGGGAGAGGCTTCCTTCTTTAAATTACATTTGACCACTCGTTTGGGCACCCTCTTTACTCTCTTTCTCGCTTCCTCCCCCTCCACCGTCGCGTACGAGGTCGTTCCGCTCTTTCCTTCTCCGTTTCTTTCTTGCACGTGCAGCTCTTTCATTTTACGCCGACGGAGAAAATTTGTTTTGGTAGCGCCTTCTTGCGGTAGTTTCAGTTTCGTATTTTATTCCACGCCTGGAATTAGGATTATTTTCGGTGAAAATAGGACTGAAAGGTTGAGTGGAGTATTTGTATTTTTCTTTTTTTTTTTACCGGAGATTAATCATTTTTATTACGTTTGTCAACATATTGTTTATTTACGTACATACGTGTTATTTTTATTTCATCTGCAGAGTTTTATTTCCCGAATTTAAACGAATTTTTTTAGCAAAAAAAAAAGAGAAAAAATATTACAAAATTAAAATTCGACACCAAATGTTTTATTGATGCGAGCAAATATCGTATATGTAAACGACGCAAGTAACGACGTATTTTCCATTACAATACTTTTTTCGTGTGCTAACAATTTCGCGTCATTCATTATAATAATTATAAGACAAAAAATAATTTTCAATTTCATTGAGAAGAGAGAGCTTGATATCGGCGAATAATAAAATTAATAACACTATATAAACTTCGAAATTTCAATTCTTCGCGCTGGTTCTCTGTGTGAAGTTACTACTGTTGAATAAATCTTTTGTTTTAAACTTACTTTGTAAGTAAAAATCACATGGTAAAGGGAAACGCGTAGCTACCTGTTTCATATGTAAAACATTTGTTTATAACTCTGTAGCATGACATTTCCTGGCAAACTTTATACAACATTTTTTACTTCTTTTTACGTGAAAATCCAAATGCGTATGAAAACATTATATATATATATATTTACATTTTTATAGATAAATAGGTGGATTTTCATGTATATATTTTTTTGTGGATATTACTGCTAAAACTTCATTTGACGGTCAAGATAGAGTTCTAGTGAAAATAATATTTTTTTTCAGTTCGAAATAACACCACTTGTGCCCAAACTTTCTTTTCGAAAATTCTACCAGCTACGTTCCCCCGAGGAGTTAAGTGAAGAGTAGAATTCTAAAACGATTAGCGTTCAAGTTCTACCACCTCTTCTGAATTTACTTTCGACATCGATCAACATCTCGATGTTCTTCAGACTTTAATTACATCCTAATTGATCACTATTGAGCGCGAGTCAAGCCAATTAACTCCATCGGGAGATAAATTGTTTGATCGTTCCCGAAAGGATCCAGTTATACGAGCAGAAAAAATTACAAAATCGATAGACGGAAACGAATGATATAAGTATATCGACAATGGTGGATAAATTGTTCATCCAATTCCTCTGTTAATAAATTATAAATAAATTATTCAATAATAATAATAATAACGAAGGTGGTATTAATCAAAATATAATATTGTTTATTCGTGGAAATGCTGCATCGTGGAGATCCCAATGTGTCAATAGAATTAAATACATATCGGCAAGTTCTTCAAAAGTTTTCACGCAACTATAATCGCACTGGGACTCGACGTTACGACCTCGAGTAACGAGGTAAGAACAATTTCACGAATTTCACACGCGAGTTTCCCGTCCCGACCACGCGTAAACGACCGCGTTTCATACTATCAAAACTCCGCGCCGGGAACAGGTTGTGTAATTTTCTGCTCGAGATCAGTCGTGTATCAGACTCCAATTAATAACACGAAAATGTTTCGTGCGCCGGTGAGTCCGAGCGTGGTTACAGGCATCCCCGCTCAGAGATACGGTCTGCACGGTTAGTTATAGACTTATTTGATATGCCCGTTGATAAAAGAAAGGCAGAACCGATAGTATCTACACCGTTATTTGCCCAGTCTTATCTGGTCGAAACAGAGAGAGAGAGAGAGAGAGGGAGAGAGGGAGAGAGGAAGGAAGTAGCAGCGATCCGGTGGACTGTAATTTCGGTAAGGCTCGGACGATCGATATCGTGTTTAATCGGTATCAGGCACACGTGATTTTCATTTGTATCACGTGATATTTACTTAAATTATCGAAGGACCGCGGCTTTTAATTCGTCTCGGCATCCAGCCTGTCTGCTGGATGGACAGTTTTGCCATGGTTTTTCCTTAACCCTCGACTTTCCATTCGATTCACCCTGTCGCGCCAGTTCGAACCGGCTGCCACGTGTTCACTTTCCCTCGCGTCGAATTAATTCTCGCGTACCGACAGCCACGATTCGAATTCGATCGGTCAAGTTCTCCGCCGTTCTTTGCCCTCCTTATTGAAATTTCACTCGCGCCTGGGTTGACGCCTCGTTGAGTCAATACCCATTATATCCGACACACGGCTACATCGACGTTTGTGAAAAACATTTTTGTGAATTTTCCAAACCGTAAATGTAATTGCAACAACGACCAATCTAGACAACCAAGATAAAAAAGAAGAAAAGAAATAGAAAATTCTGAAATTCTGACAAATAAAGAATTTCAATTCACAATTTTTCCATCCTGTCGCAACATTCTATTGTTGTTCGAAACAACATCGTCGTCCATCCATAGGCTCGTGATTCGTTGTTCCACGGATCGTTAGCCCCTCATCGGAAACCACCCTTTCCGATCACCCTCGCTCGAACCCGCCATCCGTCGAATTATTAAACGGCGAACCATCAGCAAGTATTCCCCCATGTCCTGCGATTCCCTTCTGCTCCAATAATCCGACACCTCGGGGTCCGCGTTCACCATGAATTATTGAAAACTCGCTGGAAAATTATTCCTACCGACCAAAAGGGCAATTCACGATCGCGTCTGTCGGCCGTGCGTGAGACGAAAAAAGAGCTGCTCTCCCCTGGGGAGAAAGCAGCGCCCGAGAGAAACAGGATAATGGACGACGAAGACGGAATCGTTTCCACCGATTGCTCGCGCAACAAGCCCGCAGACAATTTGTCGATCGAGAAAAGCGCAGGCTCCGGTGATTGCGCGAGTTTCGTCGACTGTGTAAACACGCTTTCGATTTCTCGAATCGTCGTAGCTCGATCGTAGTGAATCGTAGCTGCCGAGCTTTGAGGAAACGGTGTAAGAACAGTCAGTTCGAGTCGCTTCGAACGATTCTCTCGACCGGGTCTTGATCAATCTCTTTTTCTCTGAAATTTAGCAGTTGTCAAAGGTCTCGATTTTTAATCGTAGAATCAGAGAGGTAAATGACGAAGCTTTTCAATTACATGCAAATATTTTATATATTACAGTCGTCAATATACGTACACTCTGCAGAGTGTTTGTTGTATAAAACGTTTGTTAAATTTTCCGATCTTTTTTTTTTTTTTTAAGACTGTCGAAGATTCGGGGGTGTTTGTGGTACGAGAATAATTTTCGTGACACTAATCGAACGTAATTACAATATCGTGAGACGAGCATATCAAGTACGATCGTAAAACTAAATTACGAATTGAAAAATAATTCGAGTTGGTTTAGGTTAGGTTTCGCTCAAAGTAAGCGGACAAATATTCCCAGCCGTTGAATCACGTTCCACTTGATAATCGTGCAAATATTTGCGCGTGTAGAACAAAAAGGATTGAGCGAGATACGCGATTTTAACTGAAACGATTAAGTTTCGTGTTTATCGTACAATGGAATCAGCTTCCCCAAGAGCTACGATATTCAAGGATCTGCAAATTGAGGAGACGAGTAATAAAGTCGTAAAACGGCGATGGCGAGAGGGGAGGAGGGAGAACGATAAACGAAGTGAAAGGGGGATGATGAAGAACGGAAGTGGAAAATATTAAAACGTGCAAGGAACAGCGCGAGATATAAGTTGCCGAGTTAAGATGGCAATTAAAAGCGTAATACATTAGACCCACCGTCGCGCTTCTTGGATTAATCCTGTTTCGTCTGGCGGTGGTACACGGATCGCGCGTAGCAGAGAGAAGAAAAGGGGAGTGCAATTTTAATTCAGCGTTCCGCGAGATCTTTTTCGCGTGTAAACCCTGCTGGAAGCGTTATCCCTCCTAATTCTGCGTATCGTTCTTCGTTGAAGGACCCAGACCGAGGAAATGAAAGAGAGGAATAAAAGGGAAGGATAAAAAAATCGTATTACATCTCGTGATCTTTCTCTAAAACCCTCTTTCGTTCGTAACGAAAGAGGGGACGTATATAGAGGGGAACGAGAGAGCTTACTATTACTAAGGGGCTCGACCCTTGTGGACAGTGGCGGAGTTTAATTCATATTCGCATCGCGGCTAAGGCAAAGTCCAGATTAAGAAAACTCTCTGGATATTGCAAGCGTAATATACGACTCGCTTGCGTCTGAAATTGTATTCATATTTCCCCGCGACGCGACGCAGCTGCGTTCCCCGGCCAAGCGTTCGTGATCCACGACGGGGCAGGCGATCCTGCGCGTCGTTTGTAAAATTGGCCGTCGTTGCACATGATTTTTCGTGTCTCTCTATCATTTTTTTTTTTTTTTTTTTCCTGAAATTCACACCGTAGCGAGAATTAATTGACTTGGCTGTTCAAACGTTTCAACGTTTCGTCGAGGCGGCGCATTCACTTGAATTGTGAATTATTAACATTTGAATTAACACATTTGTCGATATTGATATGATTGAATAAAAGATTCAAGGACGCGTTGAAAGGGGTTTTTAATTAGCGTTTCCGCGTTATTTACCCGATACCGTTTAAATCGCTTGAAAAATTTTATTACCGGAGATACATATTTATATTTTATGTTTGCACACGTTGCAACATAATTGTTTCACTGTTGTTTCACAGATATCGCTGAAACCTGCATCACGCTTTCCGAAATTATTATTTTTCTATTTATCAAGCACACACCGCGTAACGAATTCTCGTCCGTTTACCTTATATAATACACATTCGCGTTCTCGAGCATCCTATTTCAGAAATATACGTACTAGAAGCAAGGATCGAACAAACGGATGAAACTGTAGCTATCGAAATTTCACAGCGGTGAAAATACACTCTTGCAAATTTTATTTCGAACTTGGGAGAGTATTTATATTCTTTATATTCTACATAACGTTGTGATAAAATGCAAGGAATTGAATCGTTACTCTTAAACGAAATTATCCGGTACGATTAATATCAGTTCTCTAAATACGATAGAACATCCTGGAACTTCCATAAAAATAATATAATGCAATAATAATAAAATACATAACAATATCAGAAATAATGTAACAACAAAAAATCAGTTCCAACAGATTTCTATCGCACTCGCGAGCAGGATGGAGAAATGAACCAACGTACAAAGCTACAACTAAATGAATAAAGGGTCTCGTATGTTCCGTGCAAGACGCCAGAGGGAGTTTTTCTCGTAGGAAAGCTTTCTGACAAATCTATTAGCTGATCTCGAACCGAATCGACTTCTTTCTTCTCCTCCTTCTCCTTCCTCTCGCGTCTCTATTTTCTCTCTGTCGTTACAACGTCGCGAAACAAAGTCAAAATAAAAAAACTGCACGACTTGCAGCCCAGTACGATTCGTCTCGCTGAAAGGCCCAGAAGCAACTGTTCTGACTAGGAAATGAAGACGATAGAAAACAAATTACAGGCGCGATCGCTCAGTACCAGACAACGCCACTCCTACTCGAGGTCTACCTCACGCCCTCTCACGAATCACGTGACCCAAATCAACCAATCGCTAATTTTCGTTGCATTAGCGTTGCATTAGGGCACCTGAAGAGGCCCGATATTCTGGGTTACCCCCGCTGAAATCACTTTCAGTGATAAAAAGAGAAAAAAAAAGGAAAACGGAAGCTTTCTTTTCGCCAGATGAGCGAAAGGGTGGAGAGGGCGAGGCCGAGACAGGAAGGAATTTGACTGACGCGTAGGCGATGTTCTGGTAAATTTCTGGCGAGATATATGCAGAAGGCAGCGTGCGCGAGCTTCCTGTTGATTACGTTTTTTCACGTCGGCCGCTAAAGAGGCAAAACGGGCACGTTGAGTGGTGGCGGGCGGGATCAGCGTCGCCATTCACGGCCGTTCGTTCAAGCGAAATGCGAAAAAACGCGAGCGCGGGAAAAGGGAAATCGTATTACAGTGGGGGCGCGGAAAGCAAGAGGACGGGGCTCTCGCCGTCCCTTTCACCCGTTTTCCTCCCGTCTCGGTTCATTTCCTCGTTTTAGCGGACGTGTTCCTTTCGACTCGCGTGTGGGCTCGCTGCCGAGGCTCGGCTCAATCATAATTAAACAACTGACAATTCGTCTCAGCCGCCCGGGATGGAGGGAAGGGGAGGAATGAATGGCGTTTGAGAGGCTCGTTCAGGTCTGAGAAATATTATATTTGAACGCGCGCTCGCGAATGAGACTCGATATGCGTTTACGAAGAAACGTTGGACGGATCTGGGAATGAAAGTAATGAGTTTGCGTGCTTTACGCGAGTTGTTTTTTATATAGGAGATGGTTTAAAGGATATACAATTGAATAGTTACATAAATATAATGAGAAGACGATAAGAATTTACGTAACAATGATTAGATAAGAATTCTTCAATTCTATAAATAGGAAAGACGGTTGAAACGAAGATTGAATCGTACATCATTTTGCAAATCCACGATTTAATTACAAACGTCTAATAAACTATCGAATAACTATTGCCATAAATTTCTCTTTGTCTGATGACAAAGTAGTATTGACCCACGTCTACTAACCACGTATATAAAGGCTACGAGTTCTCTAAAATCAAGGAAACCCCGAGGACACAATAACTCTGTGTTACGCAGGCAATTTCTTGCATGATTCATGCGTAGAAATCTCGCGTTTTATGACTGTGATACAGCGTCTACAAAAAAAAAAAAAAAAAAAAAAAAGAGAAAGGAAAAGAAAAATGAAATCAAGGAAATAAGAAAGCGAGACAGAGAAAGCAGGAGTATGCCCTGATATTTCAACGAGACGTTTTATCGACGTCTATCCGATATACGGAACACCGCGAAGAACGTTCCGCCTCCGGTCGTAATTATCACTGGCAGATACGTTATTATCATTGGTGGGGTATTGATGGAACGAGCCTAGACGGGTGGTGCTGCTTCGACGATTTCTCGCTTAAAACGTGGAAAAGTCACGCGATCGGACGCACGAACCGAGGGGAAGCCGAGTTGAAACGAAACCTCTAGTTAACAGGTTCGATGCGTTAGTTTGCCCGGTTGCGTGTTTCCGCTTCTCGAAGTTTGCGGCTGCGTTCTCGAATTTCGAGTACCGAAATAATTAGTCGATGTTTGCGATTTTGTGGTAATTCAGGCAAGACGTCTCCAAGGAGTACCAGGAGTGTCGGTGCTGGCTTCTAAAATTTCAGGATTGTCTTTCGGAAAGTTACCGTCTTGATAAATAATTAATCAACGTTCGTGTTGTATGTATTTTATTATTATAATTGTATTACAATTAATTTATGTTATATGTGTTACAACAATTGATAAGAGTAGTACATACATTGTACTATTGATATCATATCATATTATACAATGTATATAGTAATAATGTAATATAATTATACTATGTCATGTACAATATAATATTAATAAAAATGTTATGTTACAAAATATAGGTGCACGGACAAAATCCTGTGAAATAGGATTTTCTAACAAACACAGAATTTTTGCATTTTGAATATTTTTATATTCCGTAAGGATATTTAAACGCTTCAGTATTAGAAATGTCACTTTCCAATTTATTTTTATTATCTCGGTCCATTTTTTCTTAAACGTTTAAAAATCATTTTCACTTGCAAAGTGACACGTGTCTGCAATCATTTTTCTTTGTGAATATAATTTCGTCAAAACAATAAGAAATGTAAATGACGCGAGTAAAAATGCGTCAATATTTTTATGTTTGTAATAAGTTTGTTGTCAAGACAATCGTCAAGAAATATTCAGCGAAAAATAACATCTTTATCAAAAATAACATCAAACTCGATACACTTGGATCCAGTCGTCTAACTTCCCTCGAGATCAACAATTTCTCCCAACTACTTGAACAATCAATCTCTCGAACACGGATACACCTCTCGTCGAAATTTCTCGTCCCCCCTCCGCTCGATCTGTCGAGGAACATTCTTCGAAAGGGGGTGAACGACGACGTCGTGTCACGCGGTCGTCGATGCGTCTTCCGGTTCGCAATTTCGCAGCGAACGGTGTTAAACGCACGCGACAACAGGTGTGGCAATTTCGCAATTAGTTTTCTTATCGCGGCGAATAAACGAATAATACTGAAGTTACAATGCCGCTGAGCGGGAACACCCGCGGCGTTAAAAACGGACGGCGGAAAGCGCTGGGGACCGAGAACGGAAGTTACCGGAGGAAGCCAGCGCCATCTTGGCTAATAAACCTTTTTAAACGTCGGTGACGAAGACCGAGGAAAGGTGTAAGATGAGGAGAAACGCCGTTCGTTTTATCTGGCGTCCCGTCGTGGAATTGGAGTTTTAATAAAGAAAGAAAAAGAAAAATCCGTTAAGGCGTCCGCGATTAGTGAACTTTGAGCTGAGTTTATTACATCGACGTAATTTCACTGCCATTTCACTGCCATTTCACTGCCATAGTTTCAGATTTTCTGCGGGGATTCACGGGGTAATTATTTAGAACAGGGTAACATAGCATCGTCGATTTCCATGATCTTTTTTTTTTTTTGTAGCAATTATGAAGAGAGCGATGTTAGAAATTTTCCAATTTCTACAAATTTCGGAAAATTTTGGTATAAAATGATATGAAACGTTACGACGAGGTAATCTAATCTCGTGTTGGTTCTTAATGGATTGAGTTATAAACTTAACTATTTGTATTTCTAATTTGTGTAATGGGTTTCTCTCTAATGGATCTGTTATTGAACAAAGCAGTAATTTATTTATATATCGCTTTACCGGTCGGTTCTTAATGAATTAATCAGGATAGAATTGAACCAACTTCGTACTAACGTTGTAATTCATTCTGTTATTTTAATTCTCAGCTGATGTCGTTGCAATAGTATATATTTATAAAATGATTTTCGGTCATTTTTATCACATATACGTAATCAAAATAAAGTATACAATGCTACGCGTGACATACATAGATACATACATACATAAAATTTTACTTTACCCAACTGTTACCCTCGTAGTAGTAATTTCACTTGAAATGACGATCTACGTACGAGGGTTTAAAGTCGCGAATACTCCATTCGCGTGCTGCAAGAACTCGTGCAACGGTAACAAAAACTAATATTCGCAGGGTGAGAAGGCGCGAAAACGTGGGTCACGGCAGCTATCTTCGGGCCAAGAGCTAAGCCTCGGTTTAATCCGACCATAATTTCGCCATTAAAGTTAACAACGTCTCCAACGTCCCAGGCAGTTACCGCGGCTCCTCGCGCCCGGCTGGCTGTCGTTGAATATAGAAATTTCGGTTAACCATAATTGTGGCGGCGCGAGTCGAGCCGACGATCTCGCGCCCCGCGCGAAAATTATTAATTCCCCCTCGCGTGCGTTCCGACTTATTCTCGTCGAGATCTCGTCACGCGCGGACCGGATAACGCCGGTGAGGAGAAAGTACACGGAGAGGAGGACGGAAGTGGCAAGAGGGCCACGCGATTAATCCGCTTTGCAGACTTTTCAACGCGCGACGCCGCTCGTTCGAGTGGCTTTTAAGCGTATTTGCGTTTCCTTTCGATGGAGTCGATGGGGCCCGGTGAATTCAGACGCTGCAAAATTGGACGACGCCGACGACATGGTTGCTATTAGGATTGCTCCGGGAAGGAGCGACGCGTCGAAATGTAGTGTGGAACGAGCCGTAGAAATAGTAAGGCGAGTGTTTATCGAGCGCGATACAATTTTAAAGAGAGTTTTTGAATGTTTGACAGGATTGGCAGGATTTTAGTTGAGGCGGTTCGCGAAAGTATTGGAATATTTATTAGCTTTTGGGTAAATCTATTTGTATTTGTATTTTATGTTGTTTATTCTTCGTTTATATTTCGCTGCGTGCTAATTTCTGCACAATTTTCGTGCAGACGTTTATTTACAATATTTATCACTCATTTATTTGATCATTGATTTAATACATGTTTTTTTACGTACAATGTATTAAAATGCCGCGTGCAAGGAAATCAGTATTGGAAATTGAAATTTCTATTTATTTTGTGCACGCAAAACGCACATTCAAATTTTTCGTAATAAGATAACAATTATCGCGATTGCATTATTTGAAATCGATCTTGTAGTATAAAATTACAAATTGCTTTTTATACCTGTACGAGTATGAAACGAGTTCCTCGTAAAATTATTACTATTATTGCTTTCTTAATTAACTGCTAAAGTATGAACTACTGCAAATAATAAATAAAATAATATAATAAATATAGTAACAAAATAAAATAGCACAAACTAGAATGAAATGGTGAAAAATGTTATCAACTCAAATTATTATAAAAATTTGGATCGCTATGATTCTCGGCCTTTTAATATTTACGTACAGTATCCGTAATGCAATTTCTTGAGTGATTAGTATTTGAAACAAAATAGATGGTGTTGGGAATGGAGAAGAGATAATAGATAGACACTTGGTAGAAACTGGATACCGAATTTATTTCTGTCGGATAATATACTTGGAATTCCCCGAAGCACTGTCCCAGACCACTTGCGATAGAAGTTCATAGTGGAGCAATATTGCATGGGCTAAGCCTTTGCGATAGTTAGTAAGAAATTAATTTGATCTTGGTTCAATCTAAAATTAATTCTGCCCTCGAGTAACTCCCCCTAAGAGCTAGTATAAAATCGTGACCGTAATATCTGAGATTACCAACTGTCGAAAAACGATCAAACTGTTGTCATTATGAAATTTCGTTCAGTCGAAGATGGACTTTCAACACTTTTTCCAACATAATCGGTCCTCGAAGCTCCGTTACGAGACAGACAGTCGTCGATCGAGGAAATTGTAGCATTCGAAATTCAGATTACATAAGTTTAGAAGAGAGCTTTTACTGTTTAATGCAACGCGTCGTGAAAAAACAAACGATACAATTAACTCACATTTATCAAAGTTAATTTCTCTTCGTTGAACTTCTCAATCTCACGATCGCGTTTTAACTCGGTCGACGATTTAACAATCGAGCTGTCGACTTGATTCGAGTTTGTTCTTTGGAACACGTGCGAAATATTCTCGAACGGGTAGCGGAGGAAATTGCGAACAGGTTTCGCGGGCAAAAAGCGTAACCGAGGGTGAAATTACCGCGAAAGAAATAGAAAAGAAGCCACCTTCGTTCCGTCGTTTGACTTTTTCTTTCCTCTTTTTTCTCTTTTTCTCTTTTTCTCTCTTTCTCTCTTCTTTCTTTTTTTTCTTTCTTTCCACGTTCCTCTTTCTTCCTTTGGCCAGGCTCGCGTCGAGTGCTCCAGCACGCGTCAACCGTACATGCATTCGGTAGAAACGGTTTTCATCGACGAGCTGTTTGTTTCTTCTCTCGCTTCGCCGAACGGGCCGCGCTTCGTTTCTTCCTCGATGTTTAACAGGGCTTAGTTACGCCGCTAGATAAACGGCGGCAAAAGCGGTTCGTATCCCTTGGTTGCGCAATTCCACGCAATTAAATAACCCTTTCGTTTTGTCTTTCTTTTTTGTTCCGACGTTACACCGTCCCTTATTTTCCCGCGAACCTTTGACCGTTCGATCGCTCAACAGAAGGTTCGCGCCAGATTTCTCGTTTTTTTCTTCCTTCGCGTGTGTTCTTTTTCGTATCGAGAACGGGGAATGGCACGAGCGGAGTTTGAACGAGTTGATTTATTCCGATCGATCTCGCAACGTGGAAATTTCTTCCTACTCCTTCGGAGATTCAACTCTCCGCTTAATGAATACACGATCTCGAACGTGAAGATAAACTCGAGGTAATAAATTCGAAAAAGTTGAAGGTTATTTTCGTTAAAAGTTCGATTAGTTAAAAATTAATTACTTCGAAATTCGAAACCGGGTTACATAATCTGATTATTATTAAATTAACTTACGTCGGGATCCAGCGACTGACTGTGACTGATCTAACAATTAGACATTAAATGTCGTTTCTTGGATTCTCTGAAGTAAAGTTGATATTCGTGTATCGATGTTGTTTTTACAAAGGGACACACATTCACATATTCGTGTATCGTGGCCACGTGCGTACGACTATTGGTTTTCTCATAAAAATAGATGGTGCAAATATAGCTACGAGGTACAAACGTGATTAATTTTTCCAAGCGTCTGTCCGAGTCCGTTGTAAATCACGTACGCACGATTCGCGTAGACTTTCCAATTCGAGAATTGAGAGTTAACCGTCTGGAACAAAGGGAAGCTGATAGGTAAAAAAACTCTGATTTAATCTTCTCTTTCTCTGAAACGAGAAATGAGAAAAGAAAGAGATAGAATCTACACACGAATAAAAAAAGAAAAAGAAACAATTGTTTCTGTCCTTCTTGTTATGCCCGTGTTATCTTTCCTCACTTGCAATCCTCGAGGTTACAGTACAACTTTCCAATTTCCTCGATATTCCTCTTCTTCCTCTCGAAAGTTCCCAAAGTTCCGCCAAGGAAACAGAGAACAATTAATGTCTCCGTAACGAACGCAAGGACGCCTAATTCCTACGAGCGAATTACGAGAACATGGGAGCGGGGAGGGGAATAGAAAACGATGGTCACGGCGTTGGGAATCGAGATAGAGGGCACACACAGTACGGAGAAGCGTGGGAGATTGACAATGGGAGAGGAGAGAGGAGAGGAGAGAGAGCAGAGATCGGGACAGGCCGAGAAAGTTTTCCAATTTGAGGCAATTAGTTTGCCGGTGCGAGGTTGGATGGCATGCATCCAGATAATCGAATATGGGTCACCGTCAGAAGTGGAATGGGTCGCTTTGGTCAGACCGAGAGTCTGACGACCGTGTTGGTGGCGAGAGCGGAAAGCTGTGGATAGGAAGAGAGAGAGAGAGAAGCACTGAACGATAGAGCGAGCGGAAACGACGCGACGCGAAAGGGAGAGGAGAGGAGAGACGTGATTTGACGTAGTGCGCACGTGAGTCACGAGAGTCACGACTAGAAAAGCCGGGGGAGAGTTCGAAGCAATAATTGTTCGAGGGAGAATCGAACTATTCGATACGCTTAGGGCATTAAAACGTTCGTCCACGGATGGAACGCGGAGATGATTTGCATATAGAAAAAACGGCGAGGAACTTTCTCTCTCTCTCTCTCTCTCTCTCTCTGGCTCTCGAGAGCGGGCAACGGCCGACTGTTTCGAGGCGGAAAAAGTAATGAATATGGAAAGGGACGCGGTAATGCGGAAGATAAAGTGTTCCTCGTGGAATGAGAATTCAATTATGAGGACGTTGAGTGCTCCGAGAGACGAGACACTCTCGCTCGCTGAATTTTAAGCGATTTAACGATTACCGTTTCCGATCCGATCTCTCATCCGCGTTTGCAGATTTCTCTCCGTTCTCTTCTTTCCTTTCCTTTCTCGTTCTTTCTTTTCCTCTCTGCACGGCGTGCGTGCGTGCGTGCGTGCGTGCGTACGGATGGATGGATGGATGGGTGGGTGGATAGAGCGCGAGGGTCTTTTTCATTATTTCTACTTTTTCCTTTTTCAATGGGAGTTCGATGAAGGTTTTTACGGCGGGATCGACGGGACCTCGTCGCTGTTATGTTTAGGAATCCTATCTCGTTTTTTCAGAAGGCATACGAAATTTCACGGGCTTGGCGAACTGTTCGGTTATTCCAGGTTTTTATCGTGCCTCCCTCGCGATCGTTGCGTGATTCACGGATCGGCTCGCGCAAGCGTATAGAAAAGTATATCGCGATTCTCTCGATCTGAAAGCTGATTCCCCACGATTTGAGAAATAAATTGTTCATCGTAGCATCATCGTGGATACGCAAGTTTCTTCAAATTTCGCGAAATTACAGATTTCTAGTTAGAAGGAGGAACAAAGAACGTCGAAGAAGTTTCTTTAACAAGTTCCTGTTAAATGTACGAAACGCAATAACGCGATATATTCGTTCGTATAATTTCCCGAACGAAAGCGGGGAGAAAGTTTCGAGAGCTCCAGTTCCGTTGTTGAGCGCAATTTCGATTCTGTATCACCTGCGGCGATCGATTGATCGATCATTTCTCGGCGCTAAGAAGTTCAATTGATCGATGCTCTCCGTAGCTTGATGGAGCTTTAAAGTTTCCGCCTGTGTACCGGAAGTTTCTAAAGATATGCAAGTTAAGAAAGTGGCAAATACCGCGCACGAATTAATTAATTCACCGTGCCACGCTCGCGCGAGCAAAAAAATATCTCGGTTTGCGTTTCAGGCATACAAATCCATCAATTTATACTTTTAATACTTTAATAAGTATTGATTTATTGATTTGTCACTGTGTCGCAGTGAAATAATAAATTTAAAAAAACAGATCATTTTTACATATCTACGTACTTTTAAATTCAAGTCTGAAGAACATGAGAAAGTAGGTTACGTAACAATATTTAAATTTATTTATTTACATTTTTCTAGTCAGGTCTGTTCATTATTGTACCGAGTAATTCAGTAGATTCAGATATAATAAGTTAATAATAATTATTATAGTATATTATAACAGCCTATAATTATTTTATTTGTTGTTAAATGAAAGAGCAGATTTATTATTTTTCATTTTGAACATAAATGGACGGGATTTTCAATTGCAAAGGTCTCGAGACGAGAGACGAAGAAATATGTAAAATATTCAAAGTACAGCATTCCCTGTAATAATAATATTTGTCACGCGAAGCTATTTCTTTTCACTGACGCTCGAGTATACGTGAAAAACGTACTAATCCTGTTATTCATTTATCGCGCGCAAATGAATCGCAAAGTTCGAATGAAATACGTAGCGTAGTTGCCGAGTTGCAAACACCTCGATAATAGTTTGTCTCGTTGCTTCGCAGAATCCGAGGCCAGTTGGGACGAATGGTGGACCTACGACGGAATTTCTGGTAAGTCTTTAATCCACGTAAATCCGTCGGTAATTTCACTAACAGAGGAAAGATCCTCCGTGCGCAAACTCGTAAGATCGCGAGACGTCAAGAACGAGAGGGAGATCTCGCCTCTCGCTTTTAATCTCCGCGTTGAACAAATATCGCGAAATCGTGGAGTTAACGTGTAACGTGAAACGTGTAACGCGTAGTAAAGTTGAAAAACGAAACTGGAAGAGAGTTAGGGGGGGGGGAGAACGTGGTGTCCGTTTGATAAGAACGGAAAAGAGGATTTTCCATCGCGAGTGACACTACGTCACTGACTCCGCTTGATTTTGGAAAATCTGACTCCACAAAGGAACTTTCCATCAATTTCCCGAGTTGCCGGGTAGAGTAATCATCCGTGTAATTGCGAATCGATACCGATCCGCCGCGTCTGCTCAGAAAGAGAAATTAATCGGGACGAATTAATTTCCATTAATATTCGAGGATTTCACGATCGATTGCGTCAAGTTCGTTCGAGGACGATCGGTTTCCCCGTTCGTTTTCGAGAACTCGGCGGAATAATGAGATATCGGAAAGATTCCGCGTTAAAAATCACTCTTTCCCCTCCGGTTGTCCGTCCGGAGGTGAGGCTAATATTGAAAAAGTTCTCTGACGAACTGATACGCGACTGTATCGAGAAGTGCTCCGTGCTTACGATAAATCCAGATTTAGCTTTCGCGTGGAAACTCGCTTGTTTCCACTGTCTCAGTTTATCTGTACGAACGATACGAAAGCTTTGTCTTTTCTTCTTTTTTCTTCTTTTTCGTTATTTCACTTTTTTTTTTTTCTTTCATCGTGGCGTATTCTAGCGAAATGAACTTCACCGATGTGTCTCGCAGTGATTCAAACGTTACGCGTCAACTGTTGAATCGTTCTCTTTTTTTTTGTTCTCGCGAACAATTTGAAACTTCAACGAAGACCCGTTTCGCTCTCGCTCGAGAATCTCGGGACATCTTCTATTTGTGAAGCATTCAGCATCCGACGAGGTTAATTCTGAGCGAAATTTTGCTAAATACGTCAAAATTCAACTTTGTTAAAAATTTGAACGTTTTAAAAGCATTGTTAATTATTGCTTAATTATTTAATTTAAATCCAATTTCGAACCAAACGTAGCTCCTGAGTGCAGCGTAGAACTTTCTGAAAATATAAAATTAACGTTATCACGTGCTTTTGTGTTTCATCCTTTGTATAAAGTATAAAATATACTCGATGTAAAGTATCGAAACGTTTTTCAACCTTCAGTTCGTAGAATTTGATTTCATCTGTTTTTCTCTTTCAAAAGAAGACAAGCGAAGATCTTTGAAGATCGATCGTCCAACGAATCCACGCGAGTCATAATTCTCGAGATAACAAGGAAGAGCTCGGAGATTTAAGTAACCAGAGACAAGAAAATCTGATCAGTTTCCGCGATGCGGCGGTGTCGGTGGCGGGGTGTCTCCTAATTTTCTTAATTTTAAGTTACGACGCCATCGAGTGACTCGTGGCGCGCCGGCACGAATTTTTTAATCTCGCTACACCGGCGAGTTTTTATTAAAAATAAAACGGCCACCCGATAGGGTAGGTAGCGAGCCTCGAGAGCCTCGAGTTTAGCGTTGTTCAGCCATGTGAGCCAGCTGCCACAAGAGAAACAGTGCCGTATATATACCGGGGCATCGTTCCTCCAAAACCTTTTCCGCAAAATTTTCCGTTGCGCTCCTCCGGTCGAATTTCTTTTTATCCCGTGCGAACTTTCCCACGCTCGTCTCGCCACATGCAGATGCAGAACGTTTGGAGATTTCATTCGCCTCCTGATACTTCAAACGACCCGCTGGCTAAAGTGGGTGGCAACTTGGATGCAATCTGGTTTTTCTTTCTTCTTGCTCTTGAAACATTATCGTTTCTTTTCTGTGCCTGGAAGCGTTCATCTAGGCTCTAGGCTTTTCGAATTAGAATTTTACCCTAGAAAAGTTGGTTTGACGAGAAAAATTTCTCTTAGAAATTGAATTTTATAAAAAAAAGTTCACCTAGAACACGTGTTACAGAATTCTAGAGTTCCGATTATACTTGAATCTTCCGCCAATGTTTCGATCACTTTCAAACGAAACGCTTTTTTCAAATAACCGCATTAGCGTTTCAAAGGGACTAGTGTACTGAGAAAGGAATCTAAGTTACTTTCACCGTCAAAAGCTAAAAGCCACGAGACAACATACTGCCCTGCGAAAGCTAGAATTCACAGCCCTGGATTTCGTCGTTGAATTTCTTCAGTGGCAGTCGCGGTACAGGGTCGGTCGGAGCTAGGAGGAGAGCCAGTGTGACTTATTACCGTCATCGATAGGGCTCAGGAGTGGATTTTTAGGGTGCACCGAGGTCTCATATCGCGGACAGATGGCTCGCCCGTTTTTACAACCAATAACGGACTCCTTTCGTAGATACGTATATACCTGCACCGTCCTACGCTCGTCTATCTATATACGTACGGTATATCCTTGATTTCGTCTCGAAACTTTGAAGAAAAATATCGTCGTAGACTCGACTTCTTCGTTTCCCCTCGTATTTCAACATTTGTTACGAAAGACATTAGAATGAGTAGAACGATCTCTTGTTAGTCAGACAGACAACGATAACTTGTCGATCTTGTCGTCTGAGAACATTTCAGAGATATACATTGATGTGAAATAATTAATACATTCATGAAAACTTTCTGTAGGATATGTCGAATGAAATATTACAATTAACGAAGAAATTATACTATTTCGTGTACTAGATGAGAACAAACGTTTGATATGCAAGTGAGTATTTGATAGATCCTACTGTCTTTGTAATTTTTTGACCAAACTTAGATCGTAGTGTTTAATAATCGAGTTATTTTCATACACTCGCTCGTAGTATTTTCATTATTATAATTTACCATTTCAAAGGCAGTTTCAACTTCTTGAGAGAATCAAACTAATAAATAATTCCAGAATCCAAAGATAAATCAGGATGAAAAAAGTTACTCTCCGAGTAATGGAACAATAATAAACGATAAAAAAAAAAAAAGAAAAAAAAATAAGAGAAGCATGAAAAGGGGAATGACAAACGAGGTATCGGACAAATATTCGAAATGGAACGCGCTGGGGAATGAAAAATCTTCAATGCAAGGGGAAACTTGTGTCGGGATTAAGTCAGCATCCGTGGTGGTTCGCGTATTTCACGTTGATACGCAACTGGTAACCGTTACCCCAGGTATCGCGCTGCATTTGAAGAGCACTTTTCCGGCCCCGTGGAAGTACTATTCCGAAGTGAAAATGAAATTTCTGCCGCAAGACGAGGCCGCCTCCCTTTTACTTTGCGACGTATGCCAGCGAGGGACTTAACGATACACTTGTTAAAATGCTCCAGACGGCGCACCAGAGTGGGCATACCTTGCTCAACCCGCCAGCATAAGGGAGTTAATTAAGAATCTCTCGTTAAACGCCAATGGCTTTAAGAACGAGAGACACGTGAATTACGTGCTTACGATCTATCGAAACATTGTCGTTGAAAAGTGTCTTTAAAGTGTGCGTTTAAAGAGCTTAGAATCACAGTGCTGTAAGTCGCAAAATATTTTAGTTTCATTTTACTATTATAAAAAGTTCACTACATTTTCTCAAATCACGAAAACACGTGTCATAGCGTTGTAGCACTGCCACAAGGATAATGTAATTTAACTCATTATGAAACTGAAGAATAACACTTAAAGTCTTAAAGTCTTCACTTACCACGTTACCATCCCTCATTGTTCGTGAGGGTTTATACAACGAAGATTCGACCTCTCGAAAAGCGCAATCCTACACTCTCGAGAAACAATCGCATCAAAATTATCAAACTATTTTCAAAGCGAACGATTTTCGATTTCTGATTAAAGATCTTTCTCGTAACGCGCTCGAGTATATTCGAGTGGAAGCATGATTAGAAGTAAATATCATCGCTCGAAATTCGCGTGCTCGATTACCCTTTTACGTACCCTTTTACGTACGTTCATTGATGAAACGGGTCGATGGGACAGTAGGTCGAGGACTTGAGAAAAAAAAAAAAAAGAAAAAAGAAATAAAAAAGAAAAAAAAGGAACTGAAGCTGGGATGCATCTGTTCCGCTCGTTTGTTTCATCGACGTTTGATGAGAAAAAAAGCAGAGAAGCGTCGAGGCACCGTTGTGTCTGAATTCGAGCACGTTTGCTCGTCGTCGTCGTCGTGGTCGTCGTTTCGAAATCAGTTTTCGGTTCACCGAAGGAAGGGTCGTACAAGGCTAACAGGGTTGCCCTTTCACCCAGACTCGAAGTCGTGCGTTCGACAATGCAGCCTGGGCACAAAGGCTCTCCCCTCGCCGAATTTCCCCCTAGACACTTGCGACGCGGAGAGTCACGGTTGACCTTGACGAACTTGCACGGAACAATCCTTCCGTTTGTAAATGAGTCGAGCGCGGAAATGGCCAGCTCCGACTGAAACTGAAGTATCAACTGAAGTATCAAAGCGCAGATCCAGCAAGGATTTGAGACGGGACACCGAGAGGTTGAGAGTTAATGGAATCGTTGGATTTCAACCTTACTAAACAATTACTGGAACAACACGCGAGTGTGTGTTTAACAGCAAAGTGAAATAGTAGGATAATAATTTTATCGCAGAAGTTCGCGACACGTGAGAAAACGTTTCGATCCCCCCCCCCTTTTTTGTCACTTTAATATTGATAAATAAATTTCTCTGGTCGGTGCGCCTTCATCATCTGCGCCGGAATCGACGATAAATATTCGAAGCATTGGAAAAAGAGAGAGAGAGAGAGAGGAGATTCGATCTCTTCGTTTAATCAAACGAGTAATACCGAGGACGAGGAGCGTGGACTAATTAAAAATAATTGCGCATAAATAACGTCGTAATGTGCCGTGCAATTTCCCCTGTTCCAATATCGTCGCGTTAATTCACTACGACGCAGCGTGTCACGTGTTCTCTTCTATTCTGGTCCTTTCTCTTTTTCTGCCGTCGATCAGAGAATACGATACTACATTTTCTGTGAAAATGCAATTTCGCGAGTAATAATCCATAGAACATTGATGAAAAATGCATCGAATTTGGGATTTAACCCAATTTCAAAATTTAGATTACAGTTTTCAATGGCATTCGTTTAAGTTACATTGTTATTTTTAATCTTTGGTATCGAAGTTACTACATTAATTCCTATAATCTTTTATTCAAAATATTTGAACTGAATTTTATTATTTTTAATTATAATATTATTTTAACACTAACTGTAGAATGAACATTACCCTTACCTCTCATTCACCCCCATTGTGTTACTTGTTAGTTTGTTCAAAAGATGTCCACTTGACCTATTCGGACAAGTTATTTCGCACAGTAACGTCCGAAGACGAAGAAGAGGAAGAAGAGGAAGAAAAAAGAAATCGTTCGGTTCGTGTCTCCTTCTTCCTTTCTGAGTCTTCATTTGTCATTTTGTTTCTCGCCTTTTTTTTTTTTTTTTTTTTTTTTTTTTTTTTTCGTCGAGTTATTCCAAAGCGGCGAGCCGTGAAAATATCCAGACACGAACGCGGCCTTTTGGAACTTATTAAGCGAGTCTCTTTATGAAACAGGCGTCGCCGCGGCGGGCCGTGGTTTATTTTATAAATTCGAATGAAAGGCAACAATCACGCGCGCGAAAGGGTGGGAGGGGAGGGACTCTGTCGTCCAACGAGACAAATAAATGCGCGTTGGCCTGGTTTCGACGGGCAAGATTGCTCGAGTCACCGGCCGATAATACCGCCGCCAGCCGCTGTCATCTCCGCTGTCCGCGGATTAATAAATTTTCAACGCCGCGTCGCGTTAATTTCTGTTCTATTCTGTCCGATCTCTCTCACGCCGAAGGACTCGCGGAAATTTTTGGTCGATCGCGTTTTTCAATGGATCGCGCGTTTCAGTCGCGGCGAGAATCGAGCAAGTGGGACGTGAATTAAATTAAAATCCTGTTTGCCGATTGTACGACGGTAATTCAGGGATTTAATCCAATCGCAAGATCGAAAATATTTTCCCGAGGAATCGACGAGCTTCGACATCGACTTTCCCCGTCGTGGAAATGTTACAATCAATCGAGTGATTAAAAATATCGTAAGAAATCTTCGCAGTCAATTTGGGATCGAGGATCCCAATAATTTTCCTGAAAAATTGATTTATTTCGGTTAGTAATTCTAACAATTATTCACGCAATCCTAAAGAATGGCTAATTTGTCCTCTCTGTGTACAACAAATAATATTTGTTTTATAACATTTTTTAAACAGAGTTAGATAATTTGACTTAATATTCGTAATATTAAGTAGATGGTTTATTTCAGTATACGCGAAGATAGAATGATAAATCTAAGAAATGTACAAAGCACAGGGAACTTGGTATGGATGCGCTCGATGTATCGATATCGTGAAGAAAACGGCGAGTGTTGCACGGTGAGGAATAAATGAACAGTATATGACACATTTTGTTCGAGGAGGTGGGAAAGAGCAGGAATTTTTCTTTGACGTTAACATTTCAATGACATTTGACAGCGGTTGCGCAAGATCGTCTATTCTTTTCTCTCACGATCCCAGTGTTATGAATGTTTGACGTCGTGTGTTTGACGTCGCTGTGGTCACATTAGACCTTTCGTCTGAGCAGTTCTGGGATAATCTTCTTTGGGGAGCAACGACGCCAGAAATAAATACAGAATCTCCCCTTTCGGATCTATCATAAGTAGACTTTTCGCGGAGTTTTCTGAAATTAAAGATATAAAAATGTGCAGAATGCGTAGAAAACAGAATGTTTTCTTCTTTAAATTTTCGATATATTTAAACGATAATAAACTGTACGTAAGACCTATTTTTTTTTTTTTTTGTGAGCACAAAGATACAAATTTATATAAATTCGTAAAAATATAAATTTATTGTATATTTGTACTACACTTACGGACTGATATTTATATTTATATTTATATCGTGTATCAATTTAATGTTGCTTTATAATTTAAAGTTATTATATCAATGTACAATACTTGATTTTTCTTCTGCTTTGATTAATTTTTCAGGACTATAACTGTCAACGCTAGGACTACCAGAATGATCAAAATGACCAATTTATAATTTTTGTTGAATATTTTACAGATGTAAAACGGTATATTTTTAGCGAAGTGCATAAATTAAAGCTTGTCTACTTCATTGTATTGTAAAGTGTTTTATTTTCTTATTTACTTCAACATTTCAATGGGAATTTTTTGTTTTAATCGACGATAGTTTTATCGTTAAGATCGACGCGAGTTGATCAGTATAATTTCACTGCGTGTCGCAATTAATTAATCTTTCGCAACTACAGTTCAATTGATCCGTCAGCCTGTTTATAATTCAAAGTGACGTCGCTTTGTTTAAAAATAATTATCTTCTTGCAAGATTCGCCTGGTGGCACTGCAAATGCCAGTGACCATGACGAAATTACGCGAACTATGCACGCCGGAACGTCGTTCCGGGACGGAATCCGGAGAATGTTTCTAATTCAACAAACAGAACGAGAGCGAAACCGCAGTTCTGCCCAGCCTCGCCGATGTTCCGTTGATAAATAATTGAATTTATTATAGTGTCTTTAACGCGGATCACCAGCTGTGATCAATGAAGCATACTTTCATCCGCGGCTCGTAGCTCTGCATTATAAATTATCGCGAGACAATTGGTCGCTTTATTGGAATTGTCAGAAGAGGAATTCACCTCTCTGTGAACTGTTGCGGGAGAAATTGTTGTTAGTATTATTTCGCGAGGAGGCCAAGCTGTCCTCTTCTTTTTCCTAACAGTTTCCTAGGGGGAAAGAGGGTGAGTTTTAACAAATTTTGAATTCAACGTTCTCTCGTATATTTCTTATCGCTGATTGCAAATTAAAGGTTTCCAAGTTTTACATTTACTTTGACACGCGAGACAATGCAACATGTAGTTGCATGTCACGCAGAAATTGAAATATAAATTTTCGAAATGCTTCTTTTTCTCGCGGAGCCTTCGATTATCGATAGAAAGGGAAAAAAGAGTCAACGTACTGAACGCACAGTTATTATTTAGGCAGATAATAGCTGGTTTCCTACATGCGACATCGAGCGTGAAGGAGACGAGTATCGGCGCGGCGAATCGGCCGCAAAGCGTATTTAATTTTGTAAATTGATAGCGAATCAGCCCGTGAAATAGAGATGCGGATTTTAATTATAGCGCGCGACAGAGATTTCGATTATTTCGTTAAGTAGAAGGGGATCGTGACCATTCAGACAAAATATTATTAGCTATCGTGTTACAATTAATCGAATAAACTGCTGCGTCGAACTGAATATTAGAGGACTAATTTCGAAACGATTGTATTGTGTACAATAATACACTGCTACTCACAAAGGCCAGAATTTCGATTCTATTATACAACGATTGTTAATAATTCGAATCCACGCGGATCGTTCCTCGCGAAGCGTCAGCGTTGTTTCGCGAAGAAGAAACTGACGAACTGAATTTTCTAATCATTTCTCGTACCTTACACGCTCCGGCTGCGTTCGTAAAATGAAGAGGACAGATCGCGGTTTTCCTTTCGAGGCGGCCTCGGCATTTCCCTCTCCCGCCCCAGTTGCAGCCAGACGCAACAAGAGTTTCGAAAAACGGGGAAAGTAGGACGAATCCATGAATAATAGAAGCGGATGAATATTCGTGCTGCCGAGGAATATTCGTAACCAGGATGTATGAAATAAGGTGAACGCTTCCGAATAATCTCGAGAATCTGAACGGGATGCATATTTCTAATTCGATTCCCTTGGTCTTGGTTCACTCCGTACTGGATAATATTATTTCAGAGGGGCCGATGTAAAGTAGAGGGCGTGTGTTTTCTATGACAGGTTCCATAGAATTTGCAGGGAGGTACGCGAGTCTCGCAGACTACAGTATGTTTGTATATTTGCTTGAGGAGACTCAAGTTAATATAGTCGCGTGGATCTTCGAATAGTTAATAGTTAAAAGAAAAGGTTATTTGGCTTGGTTCGAGATAAGAGACCGAAAAGAAACTTGATCG
The DNA here is from genome assembly GCA_032399605.1 of Melipona beecheii. NCBI lineage: Eukaryota > Metazoa > Arthropoda > Insecta > Hymenoptera > Apidae > Melipona > Melipona beecheii. Next base: position 2,097,440 of record JAUCMO010000248.1, on the reverse strand, counting down.
TATCGGATAGCAGAGTGAAAGAAAAAAGTTAAAAAGAATATCGACTCCGAGTACTTCTATTTAACAATCCGTACCGTATATTGATTTATTTCACTCGACCGACTATTCTCAAGTGTTCCGCCTCAATTTTTTCAAGCATTCAATTCAAAATCGATTGAAATAATCGTGCACCATTTATATATGCCTGAACGTACGTGTATACTTTCATCAGTCTGATCAAGTAGCAATTTATTTCACTTGACGGATTACAGCACATCCTTTCTCTATTCGAATTTCTCAATATCTGTACGTTAATTATCAAAATATCTTAGCGATTGAAAAATCATTTGTCGAAGAATAAACCTTACTACAATATAAATAACATCGAATGATTTTCCCAAACTAGACGAAACCGTGTCAAACTTGTTTCCTATTATCTCTTCCTGACCAAACATCTATTGGCATCAACTCGCCAAAAACGCGAGAGCGAGAGAAAGAAAAAAAAAGCACGCGATACGAGGTCAAATTAGAAAAGTCGTTTTCGTTTAAATTTCTCGAACCACACGAATCAACCAGAATCAAACTGTATCAAATTTGTTTTCTAATCTCTCTCCGACTGATCATCCGTTGGCATCGAATCAGGGAAAGCACGCGAAAGCGGAAAAAGAAAACACGCGGCACGATGTGAAATTAGAAAAGTCGTTTTGCCACCGGTTCGAAATCTCCGCGGGTGCATATTTGCCCTCTCGAGCGGGTGGTAATGTATGCGCGCAATCCAGCCGGCTGCTGGATGAACCGGCACCAGGAGAGTTGGTTTTCCGGAAACGTATTCTATGCATACATGCATGTTCAACACCTGCGAAGCACGGTCCGGCCGGGCAGGATGTTAAATTACGGCATTTAAATAATTTCATTTAATCTTTGCGCGCGCGGTCCGGGCTATCGCTCCCCTGCGGCCCTTGCGCGCGCCACGTTCTTGCGATTCCCCGGTTCGACGGCCGAAATATTTTCCCGTGTAATTTCGCGGACCGCCGAAATAACCGCAGGAACTGCCACCGCCACCGGAAACGCCTTTCCACATTCTCGTTACACCCTGTTTCGCTTCACAGGGATCAGAGCCCGACGCAACGATTTCTCCCCTCTCCTCTCGCGACCGAAACCCGACGAAACGAAACGTCGATCGATATCGTTCGCCGATCGCTTTACGTTTGTCGAACGTCTGGAGAAATTTGATGAAACCTCGCGAGCTTTATTAACCTGTGAAAGTAAGGGGTTTGTTAATTCATTGATTGAATCGTTCAATTTACGAACGAAGTAATTGTAAAAGTTTGTGCAAATGCTCTTCCGATCGAAAGTTTAATGCAAGTGTAAATTAAATTTTTCTAATAAATTGTATAAAAACATATAATTATTTTTGACACGATCGTTTTGTCTATAAAACATTTTAGTTTATACTTGAAATAATCGATCATATAATTTGCATAATACAAACTGGAGAGTTAATTGCAGTATATTCTCCCGGACCAATCATTCAAAGTCAACAATGAAAACTCGATACGCAAATGAAAGTGAAAAATGAAGAATATTTGCATAATAAACGTCCGTAATATTCTTCCAATTCGCGCCTTCGCGCAGCTGATCTCCAAATATTAATTTCGCTTAGTCTTCCCCCTTTTGGGTATCCCTCTTATCTCCTCCACTCGAAAACACCGCGAGGATCCAGTGTACTTAAAAATTTCCATCGATACGGCCACGGTCGGCTTTGTTCTACTTTCAACCAAGTCAGCACCCGGCCGCATTCACTCGGCCAGTGATAAAGATGGAAAGTGGCCGGGCATTTGCATGTTTATTCCGCTTCTTTAATTTCAGCTAGCCTCTCGACAGCGCCGAAGTCTCCATCCGGAAAATACGCGCGAAAGAACGGGAGAAGAGGGAAGGTCTGTTTATCTCGCAGCCTCCTTTTCCCTTGCCGAATCCAGTTGTTCTCTCGCCCATTTTTTCGAAGCTTGGACACCGTGCGCCTCGCCTCCAAATTTATATTACGTATATTACGGCCGCCTTCGTTCTTCTCTCGCATGAAAATTAACGAGCCTGTGGCGAAATCGCGAGAAAAGGAAAAAGAGAAGAAAAAGAGAAGAAAAAGAGAAAACACGTCTGACGCGATAGACGATGAAATAGTGAGAACTTTTAGTGAACATTTATGAGAACGGCTGAGGCGTTTAATTTTTTTTCCTGGAGAAAGTTTCGGCGATTATTCTCGTTTCATTGCTGGAATCTTTATCTTTATCTTAAGCAAAGATGTTCGTCTTAACATTTGTCACAGTTCCCTCGGTATTATTCGGAAATCCAAGTATGCAGTCCTTGTTGAGCATTAGATCAAAAACTGTACAATATTAAATCGATATTTGTCATTTTCTTGTTTAAATAAAAATATATTTTTACATGTCAAAAATGAAAAACATTTTCTCTTTATTTTTTTCTTTTTCGTTTTTGCTTGGTTCTTGCACATATCCCGCTGAAGGAATTTCCACCGAAGACAGTTTTCGAAAACATTTACCATTTTTATTTGATATTTCACAATTTCTAATCCAAGATCCAACCGATACTGCGATACATAAGACACAGGTGTGCTAGATTGCTTTGCTAATAAGTCTCTCTCTCTCTCTCTCTTTCCTTAGATTTTTCGTCTACTAACACTGTACTAATACCACACCACTCGATATCAATTTCAACTCTCCCATTTTTGTTACTCTCGACCCTGTAATTTTAATTTCCCCGCACGCAATCGCGAACTTACCTCGAACGCTGTCATTTCACGTTCCCCCGACTAAGTAGCAGAAAACTCTAGTTTTAACCTCTGGCTTTTTCATCGCATTTCGCCTGCCTCCTGAATACATGGTGCTGCACCATCGAGGCACTAAACGCCCGAAACAACGCTTAACGAACGGCGGAAACGAAACGAAACGAATCCCTGGCCGATTTTCATTCGGTTCGTGATCCAGCGCCATTCCGGCCGGTTGATAAAAGTTGGGCGGGAAAATTCGTGGCCGAAGAATTCAATATACCTCCGGAGGGCGATGGGGGTTGGGGTTGTAGTCAGCGCGATCAATCCGGGGATTAATCGGCCGGCGAGTCTATTTTTCATCGGAAACTTGGAGGAACTGAATTCCCCGCTGTGTTCGCTTCCTTTTCTTCCGCGCGGAGGAAGTTCTCGCGGCACGTTTCTTAGCATCGCTCTATTAATTAATAATTCACGACCCATTTTGACCTCTCCTCCTCTTCCTCCTTCTGCCCTCCTTCCCTCTTTTCCGCCGTGTCCAAGTTCGCGATCGATATTTTCTTCTTCAACTTTGTACACGGCTGTTGCTCTTGTAAATTTTCTTTTATGCCTGCCACGGTATTTCCGCCGACTCGTCCTCCTTTCTCCCTTCCGTTCGATCGGAGAAAATGAGCGAAGAGAGAGTTGCTCCGTGGAGGGAAAGAAGTTGGAATTTAGTTGGAGGCGTCCATCTCCCACCTCCAAGTTTAATTGGACGCGAAATGGCCGAGGAGATCTCCCTGGTCAAGTGGAGTAATTCAATTCACAGGACGTTCGGGCTTCCCGAGCTTGATTCGTTCAACAACCGCGACCGTTGTACGGCTTTGTTCGGTGTTCGCGTTTCAGCGTGTGAATCGATTGATAACCGCGTGGAAAGATAAATTCTGTTTGATTCTCCTCGCGGGATTGGAATTCACCGTTCTTTGCTTCGGGCAGAAGACCTCCTTGACACGTTGATCACCGTAACTCTGGATGGACAATCTTTCAGTCTTCTGAAATATAACTTCCTTCGCCATTTTATAAACTTTCGCGAGAAGCAACAAGAAGTTCAGTTTACGCGAATTATTCCGAATCGTTCCAACGAGTCAATCAATCGACTCACGATCGTCTGTCCTCAGAAGTGTCTTCTTCTGAAGTTCTTTTGTTCTTCTCGCGCCTGACTTACACCGCAAACCTGTTCATTGCAACAGTCAGCAATTGTAAAAAGAGCAAGTTCAAGATCCTCTGACCCTCTGAGGATTCAAGTCCTTACAAAGAAGTGACAGTCGAGTGCGCATGATTAAATTATGACAAAGTAGCGTTAAAATGAAATCCCGCAGAGAGAGATTCGGGAGGGGAGGAATTTCTGGGGGGCAAACAGAGCGTGGACAACGCCGAAAGTAGACTGCTTATATTCAAATTGAACTCGTTGGCCTGGCCTGGCCTGTTTCTGGGCACGTATGACGCGTGTTCGAGCCTATTCAGATGGCGCCATGGGTGAATGCATTATCCGGGGCTACCAGGTGCAATTACCTTAGTTAATTAACGAATTTACAACTGCGACAGCGACGACGGTGTGTAAATCGGTCTGTGTTCTATTCCGGACGGTGCGGCGCGGCGTCGCGAATTGCGAATCGGCCGATATCGTTATCGGCCGCGGGGTGCGTGTAAGCTTCGAAAGCTCGTTCCCGTTGTTTGTATACAGCTTTTCGAATTGCTCGTAATTCCGGCCGTTATTCGTAATTGCCTCTCTGCGGCGTTTTATCTCTTTTCGCGCTTTTTTCCTCTCCCCTCTATCTATCCGTTCCTGCCGTTTCATTTTTTTTATCTCTTTATCTTTTTTTTTTGTTCTTTTTTGTGTGTGTGTGTGTGTACGCGCGTGTAAGTGTTTTTTTTTCCATTTGTTCGTTCGTTCGTCCGTTTGTTTGTTTCTGTTTTTCGTCACGGTGATGCAACTTGTATCTAATTTTCGGAACGGGCTTTTTTCTGCAGAGCTGCAGAGGCAACTTGCATCGCGGCTTTTATATGGAAATTTCAATTTGGAAAGTTACGTGTGTAGACCGTCGTGCCGATGCTTTTCCCGAGTGAAAAGCTGCGATCGTGTTCCGGATTTGGAGGGATCGCCGGATGACAGTTGGAGGGCTCGAGGTGCGAGGCTCACCTGCGCGCACCTGCTCGCGACAGCGAATTTTCAATTCTGAACAGCGTCGCTTGAACAGATCTGACTCTGTTCCGACGTGATCGCGCGTCTTTCGACGATTGACGAACACTTTCTCTCTTCTCGAGGCTGTGCATTCTTAATTTTCGATCGATCCTATCCGATCAGGTAATTTTCGAAACAAGTTCGTGCCTTCTTTGTGTATTTTATTTCGTTTTCGCCAAATAATGTACAATGTGCGACACCGTGCAGCTGTCGCGAAACTTTTTCTTCAGTTTCGTCAAATAATATCTGAATACTCGCTTACAAATTTTTCTGTTTAATATTCTATCGAAATAAATCTTTTCGTACCTTCTTCTAATTGTAAGAAACGTAAATTGAATTTCTAAGTGTAATCAACTGAAGCAAAATCTGTATCATGGTGTATGATAAATGATAAATTTTTATTACCGATTGAAGTAAAATTCATCGTACATATATTCCATCGTTACGCAATATTCATTTGAGGACGCCAATGTTTCTCTTTCGAAATGTTCCAACAGGCTCCGAGAACGTTCGAACGAGATTAAAAGTACGAGACTTTGCGTCGTTCGTTCGTGCCAATTAGCCCGATCGATTTCCCCGATCGTAACAAAGCGAATACTCGCCAGGACTCGGGTCGTGATCGCGTGGAAAATCAGTCGTTCAATGATATCGTCATTTAGGGGTGAGCTGCGGGGGAGAGAAGGGGAGAGGTTGCAACCAGATTCGAACGCAGCCGATGAAACGACGTTGATTAATTGGACCACGGTAATTAATTCGAAGCTCGACAGTCTAAGGTACCACACCACGAAGACTCGAGACGTAATCCGGTTGCGCCTGGCATGGCGTTCGCACGACTCCCCCTCTCGAGTATATATTTCATTTCGGGCCGCGTCGTTATCTGTCGTTGATAATCTGGAATTTAACTATCGAGAGGCAAGGAGACGCGAGGACTCTATTCCTCGAGTTCCGGCAGCCGTGAAAGTTTTATTAGAAGGTACGGAATTTTTCCCGGGGCTCGGGCCGCGCGCAGGCCGCCGAGACGAATGGGATTTTTCCTTTCCTGTTTCCGAACTTTTCCTTTTTCTTTATCCTTTCTATCCCTGCCTCTTTCAGCTTGCTGTAACCGAGCGTGACGAGGGATTGGGGAGGCAGGGAGGGGCGATCGTCGATCGTCGATCGTTTGACTTGTCACTCGTTACTTGTTACTTACGAATGTCGGAACTTTCACGGTGCGTTGCTTCCTCGCTTCACCGAGGGATCGAACTCGGTTTTATCCGAGGAGTCGATAAAATCGGCTACGAGTCGCGCGATTATTTCGAGAGCGAAACAGTTACCTTGGATCTTGTGCGAAAAATTGCAAACTGTAATGCAGAGATTAAATGCAAATGTTTATTGCAATAACGCTGGTGATCAAACAATAGGTAATTAAACAAGGTAAAGAACTCAAATAAACTCTTTCTAACAACTCAGTCGACACTATCCACAACTCCAATCGACTCTGTTTTCAATTCTTCTTTCTCAAAAAGAAAAAAGCACATTCGTGCTTTCTTTCCTTTTATGCATTCCTACGATCAGCAAACATCACAAGTCCTCCAACTAGTATAATTAAATACTAAAGATGTAACAACTACAACTATAGGTTGCGATTTGACAACGACCTGCGATAATGACCTACGGCACTGCAATAACATGTATTTTTGAATTCGAGAATGATTGTTTTTTGAAAAACTGGCGATTGAAGCATTTCGAATCTTCCTCGCTGGACGTTCAAAGCAGAGGACAAATGCGAATGATTAAACAGATATTCAGGGAAAAGTAATACGTACGTATTAATTTTCACATGTTTCATTCCTGCGAAACATTCCATGCTTTGTAGTTTTAAATGGTATGTGGAAAGATTAATTGTTACTAACAAATGTATGACAGTAGGAGAGAGCGAGAGGAACTTGTATCCCAGTACGATTCGTTTCACTGAAAGGCCCAGAAGCAACTGTTCTGGCTAGGAAATGAAGACGACATTTTTGCCATAAAATTTTATTGACACGCAAACACTTGAATCGATACAAAACAAATTACAGGCGCGATCGCTCAGTACCAGACAACGCCACTCCTACCTCCTACGAGGTCTACCCCGCACCCCCTCACGAATCACGTGACTCAAATCAACCAATCGCTAATTTTCGTTGCATTAACGTTGCATACGAAGAGGCCCGATTTTCTGGGTTACCTCCGCCAAAATCCCTTTCAGTGATAAAATGTAGACAAAACGATAATAAATTTTTAACAACTAGACTGTGTCTATGCAAGTTTATATTTTCGTGGATAGAATTAAAAAATATTACAATGAGCATTTAGATTAAAATATCTAAAGCGTGAGACTTTTATTTTTTTACAGATTCGTTTTTTCTAAAGATGATTTCATGTAGCGAGTACCTATGTTCTCTCACAAAAACGTTTTTCGTGGTTAGATCCACCATTATCTTGAGAACTGAAGTGTCCTCTTTACAACGAACTCTTGAAACCTGCTGTACGATTTTTGTTCACCGTTTTATTGAACCTTGGTCATTAGGATCGAATGACGAGATGTTAGGATTTCTTGAATTTTTGTCGATTAATCCTGACATTCAGTGTTCAATAAAATGTCGAAAAAAGAATCGTGTAGCATATTCTGATGACTCGTGTAGAGGAGACCTCGTTCATTAAAATAATGGTGACTAGAGAAAAAATCTTCAATGCACATAAACTTTTACAATTCTCGAAAAAAGATATCGTCATTTTCTCACTCGTTGAGTCATCTTTGAAAGAAAAAGAGAAAATAAACGAATCTCTGAAGAGAAATTTTACGCTTTTAAGCAAAACCAAGTGAATCGTTACACAATTTTCTTTCTTTCACAAAGCGATGACAGTTTTAATTTTTCACCATTGTTGGTTCAATCGTGCTCTTCGTTGCACGTGAATGAAAAATTGAAAAATTAAAGAAGAATTGGTCAGTCTGGTCTTCTGACACGTTTGACTAACGATTTGTGATTGAATCGTGAGTTTCCAGCAACAGACAATGTTACTCTTAAATCCGTACGTTGCACGATAATCGACGATCGATAAACGAAGATTTTAAACAGCGAGATAAACGGATGGTACGGGGGAGGGGCAGGTGGGAAGGGGAGGCGAAGCTTTCTCGGTCGAAAAATTTTTCCTTTCAAACGGAGTTTTGTCCCGCGGACACGTTCTAAGAGGTCCGTGACAAGTTTCGCGGAAAGTTCCCGTCCAGATCGGAGTAGCGTGAAGTTTAAAATTATTTCGAATGTTATCCGAACCGTGATGGGCGCGGAAGCTCGAAAGTCTCCGGAGTGCAGCAAATCTCGAAAGCTTTGAATGCGTTACCGTGAAACTTTTTCGGCTTTTGACGGTCTCGAAAATTTCACAGATCTCGCGGATGATTTTAAAACTTTCCGCCCGTCCTCGAATCCATCCCCCCGAGAAGAGAAAAACCAAACTAAGAGACGCGTAATCGTTCCCATTTGTTTCTCGCCGCTTTGTCCATTTCGTAGCGCGTCTTCTCGAGTGGAGAAGAGACTATCACTTATTGGACAGCGATCTCGTATTTTTACGAAGAGAAATGGACAAAGTAGAACTTGGTTGGAAAAGTTACATTCCTATTGAATGTTACAAGGGATCTATATATAATTAAATATCTTGTACGTGCTACTGTTCGCACATTTAATGGAAGATTTTCGATACTTGATCTATCGAAGACTGAAATATGAAATTAAAGTAAAAGAAGGAATAAGAAAAGTTTCTATTTATATTCTTTAAATCTAGAAAAATCACTCGATTCTTTAAAAAATACAGTACGGATAATACGTGTAATTACGTGACGGATGGTTATCGATTGATCATTTCGACCACTTTGATAGTTCCAGTGTTAAACTATTACACGTTAGAGGGAGAATTATTTTCTATGTGTACACAGTTTTATTACGCTCCCTAAGAGATTAATAGGAAAAATATTGAACGACGGTGGACTACAAAAACATTCGATCCCATCTACATTCGAATTGCGCGCACGTACGCCCTTCTAAAAACTACAAAATTCGAACCCCATTATCCATCCGTTTGAATCATTATCGCTGGTCAGGTCTGTGTCTATCCAGAACCTCTCCGAGGGGAACAAAAATAAAAATATTTGAACGGAACGGAAACGAAACAAACCTCGTCGAACAATAGAGAAAGGGTGAAGAAAGAAGAGAAGGGAAAAACAGAGACGAAGCGAAGAATAAGAAGAGAGAGATATTCTCTCAGCGACAGCGGGCGTACCGTTCCGCGGCTTTCATTGGTCGTTCGTCGATTTCCACGGGAAACTCTCGTTTTCACGGGACGAGGGAAAGAGATTTATCGACTCCGTGAGAACACGAAAAGTGTCACAGCCAACCAACGAGCTTCTGGTTGAACCCCGGGATGAAGGACGAGGGGTGAGGAATGCTGAACGACGGTGGGAGCAAGTGCAAAGGGTCGAAGGACTTTTCCGAAGCGTGGCCAACTCATCGATCGGCCAACGAGGTTATCTCTTCTTTTTTTTCTCCTTCTTCCTTTTTCGCGACGGGACCCCTCTTAAGATTGCTGTTTGCAACGAGCTTGCCTGTCAAAACAAATTAATCGGGGATATTAATGAGGAAAGAAGGGAAACCGTAACGAGGTGGAGAAGAGAAGAAATTTATTAACAGACAGGATAATTTAATCAAGGGTTCGCGACGCGAAGATCGATTCAGCATGGATGTTTATTTATCGTCGAAACAATTAAGAAGCTTCCCCCGGGTATTGAATCCCCATAATCGGGAATATCGAACGTTGTCTCTCCGTCGTTCTGCGGCTTTCGTCTTTTCCTCGGCTCAGCCTTCGTTTCGTCACGGTGTGATACTTTTCGAGATAATTAATCAGCGTTTACTCTGTTCGATACTGTAGCATTACTGTCTCTTTCATTAATCACGTAGCGGCGTTTTGATCGTTTTTATCATCTCTCGTGCGACTCGTGAATAATTAATTAGATTTTGAAATTGGTCTCGATGCACTCGTGAGTCGTAGTAACTTTAACTAAAAAAATATCGTCGCAACGTTATCGTTTGCAATTTAAGTGTCGTCTCTCGAATCTTTTTTTTTTTTTTTTATCACTGAAAGTGATTTCAGCGGGGGTAACCCAGAAAATCGGGCCTCTTCGTATGCAACGTTAATGCAACGAAAATTAGCGATTGGTCGATTTGGGTCACGTGACTCGTAAGGGGGCGTGGGGGGCGTTGTCTGGTACTGAGCGATCGCGCCTGTAATTTGTTTTGTATCGATTCAAAAGTCGTGCAGTTTTTCTTGTTGTTGAAGTAAATGTATGAGATGTTCGAAAATGAAAACCATCTTCGTTCCTTCCCATTTCGTTCTCTTGTCACGAAAGAAATCTTCCAGGGAAATTCAATCGGAGGATATAAAAGTTGCAGCTTCATTCTTTGCAATAAATCCCAGACACTCTAGCGTGTAATTTTCATTTTTGCAAAATTATCTTTACGAAGCAACTCGAAGTTTTTGAAATTTCGCGATCCTTTAATTTTACAGTCGACCGTAAAACTTACGCTTTTAAACTGACGACTTTTTGCCAGCTAGTGTACGTTCTCTTTTTGCCCGTAATAACGAGTCGCAACAAAAACGCGTATCGTCGAGGAATTTCGTCCTCCCGTTCACGGTATCGGCGAGAAGGTTGCGGGCAACCAAACGCTAATTACGATCATAAAGTGAGGTTCGACGGGCACGTAGCCAAATCGTTCCCATCGTCATCGTCGAGACGATCCACGTCGTGAAATATTATCCGAGAAAATATTTTCTCTACCTCCGCGTGGACCTTCCAGCCATCTTATATTCATGCTTTTGTTTCGCGTCTACTTCCTACGACCCTCGTTATTTTCGTTCCGCCTCCCTCCCACTCCCACTTCCCCACCCGATACTTCCGGCTGCATCGCGCCGCTTTTAAGGCCGTAATCATTTTGTTTTTGAATATTTCATGCATATCGAGATTGATCCGATATTGAGGGATCGGGAATTTTTATGGAAATAGATCTTCTTTCTTCTCTCGAGCCACTTCTCTCTCTTTCTGTGCTTTACTTCCAAGCTTTCTCCCACACCTTTTTCTTTCTGTCGCATCACCCGTGCTTTAACGCAAGTAATCCTTCCGCCGTCGTATTTGCGTACATTCCCTCTGCATTTTCGGAATACCTCTTTCCCTTTCCTCCCTGTTTCACCTTTGATAAGACTCAATTCGCTGACGTAAAAACGCGAATTACACGGATAAGAGGTGTAAACATTTTTTCCTTTTTTTTTTTTGCAACGTGGAAAGTTTATTCTTGTTGGTGTTAGAGAATAATTGTTCAAGGCGTGAACCTTCCTACGTTTCGTTCTTTAGTAAGCAAAATGCTGAATAATAGCAACCGTGGTGTAAATATAATGTGAAATGCAGGAAAAGGATTACTTTGGTAAAGATAAAGCGTAAATGTTACTCGCTAAATCTCAAGGTGGACAAAGTATATTGAAATTTCAGTAAGTTCCTTCTCGCGGTAAAAAATTTAATTTGGCAAAAATAATATTTTCATTGTGAATATCTTTGTTGTAATCTGATTATTCATTCCGTTCGGTGTATATCATTACTAGTTCTACGCTAGACTTTTGTAACTAGAGTAGTTTTTTTTCGTACATTTTGATCTCCAGTCCGCTTGTATTTTATTACAATTTGATGTTTTATATAATTCTTTAATCTTTCGAATATGTTAATCCCTCAAATTCCATTTTCCTACAATGAAAATCCCTTGACGAATTTCATATTTTATTACTTTAATCACGTTTGAATATAATAATGAACAGTTTAATCATTATGAGAAATTTATTAATCTTTTTATCCCACCATTCATTTTATTCTAGCACTCTGAAGAATACTTCTTCGTACACTGAATTGATTATTTCATACAATACTAACGCATTTAATATGTATTTAATAAATTAGTTGTCACATTTGGTGCGTGAACTTTGTCCCTTTTTTACAGATTGTCACATCTGTAAAAAAATTAAGTGTGAATAAAATTTGGTGAAAATGGAAATCTCCTTTATTTGAAAAACGAAAATCTTTAACGACGATTTAATCTTAACTAATATTTAAACAGTTTTTAGTATTAAATACAGCTTTGGCTTTACATATAATACTACGTGGTAGGCAGCTTTTACATCCGATTGTGAGTTTCAAATACTTTTCATTTAATTCTCGCTCCGAGGAAAAGACACGTTCGATCAATTCGTAATTTTATCTGTCATTACGCGATACTTTCTTTATCGCGCATAAGAATTTCGTCCCCCCCCCCCCTCCCGGTTTATTTTAATATACATTATTGTCGTGTTTGCTTTCGTATGACGTCACGTACAGATATTATTGATCTTTCGCGTTGAAGCAATTTTGATGTTTGTTATCACAATAGACAGATCGTAAGAATTTCCTCCCCTTCACCCTTCGGTATCGATATCGAAGAAGGAAACTCGCTGGTTTTATCAGCTTTAAGAAAAGTATTTTCTTTCTCGAGATACTCGTGGCCACCTCATCCACCGTGAGAGAGAGATATTGGCCGCTGTCTGGCTATCGATAGGGCTTTATTTTAGAATCAAATTGAAAAGTCATGGAATATTGTGTTATGGGGGGAGGAACTGTATATTTACACAGGTATAGAGGTCTGCCTTAAATACAAATGTTATCTATATTCCCATTTCCCTTTGAAAACTCGTACAAATCAGATTTCACACAGAAGTATTAACTTCAACACCTGACTCTCTCGGGGAATATTCAGGAAACAAGTTTCCCATCGCGGGGCGATCACTTTATCATTCAGCGATCCCTCGAATGGAATGTTAACCTGATACGTGGTCGTCCTTTTCGCTAAAATTGAATATGAAATGTGGCGGCTTAGGATTCTTCAACATTGACTACCTACGCGCGCCTGGTGAGGCCTATCTCAGATTATAAGCACCAACCCTGATGCACGCATAATCTCAAGTTAAAGTTTCATTATTTACGCTTATTGCTACCTTGTTACTATAACCAGCGTTAATTTTTTTTTTTTTTTTTTTTTTTTTTTTGCTATAGCCATGAGAGTTTAATTTTGTTTTATTATATAATAAGGCACGAAATTGTATAATATTTTATGTCTGAAGATGGATGACTGTCCAACCTAGCGGGTAGTTACAATGACAAGCGTCTGTAGTAAGAAGTCGCTGCCATGAGCTCCACTGATGAGTCTAGGCCGTGACTCCGAAACGAAACGCAAATCCTTTCCACGCATCCTTCACATCTTTCGTTCCTTCAGAAAGATCGCTCACCTTGAAGATTCCTCACCTTCGATATGTATAACTGTTGGACTGAACATGGAACGAGAATTTAAATTACACATTACAAAATGATGCTTTATACTTGCAAGGAATTTAATATCTCGCTTCAATTTGTTTTTCGAAATTTAAGGAAATACACAGAGACGCACAGAGAGCAGTGTGAGAAATAACCAATAAAGTTTCGAAACTGTAAAATCGAAAGTGATTCCAACAATGTTGATTCTTCCTAAAACTTGCTAAATATTAGAATTACATAAAGAGGATAATAATTATGTTCAAACATAATGTCTTCGACAACACGCTCAACTCGTCAATTATTGCACCTCACGGGTCCGAGCACAATTCAGCCCATTCTCCCCCCGGAGAAAGGCCCCCTGAAAACGAACGAGGAAGGAAGGAAGGAAAGAAAGAAAGGAAAAAGCAGAAAGAAGAGAACCCTTCAAGAAGTCCTCACTCGTAACAAGATCCTCTTACGCGGCGAAAAGAGGTTCTCTCATTTTACATTCGCGTCGATCCCGGCGTGGAAACGAAGCGTCTCCAGTCGTCTGGCTCCATCGGGCAATCTCGATTCCAAAACGCTGAAGAAGGCTAGATATAGTGAAGAAAGGAGGGTGACGTAGGGAGAGATACAGCGTCGTCGAAGACGGTCTGTTCGCTCCCTTAACGGCTGCGAAGGATGGAGAGAGAGAGAGAGAGAGAAATAGGGGCCCATTGGAATCGCGACAGCGCGCCAAGTCCAATTAAGATGTTTTTCAAGCAGCCAGCTTTTAGCCCGCAGCAGACATCGAGGCGTCGCGACGTCTCTGTCTTCGTCTCCCCCTCTCCCCCTCTGACCTCCCCTCCTCCTCCCGACGACCTCTGAATTCATATGCATACATGAATACATTTCGTCCAATCAACTATCCTTTCCGAGCAGCCGTCTCGAACGCGTCTCTCCCGTATGCACGCGCGTAGAGGGAAGGGCGAGAGGGGGAGGGGGTTGGTTTTCTTTTTTCAAAGATGGAAAATCCACAAGCCGCTAATGAAGGCTTCTCGTCCTTTAATCCTCAACGTTCCGTAATTAGGCTTTTTCTATGGACGGGGATCCCCCGATGCCTTCTTTCCTTTTTTATTTCTTCTTTTTTTTTCTTTTTTCTTTTCTTTTTGCCGGCACTCGTGCAACTTCTCGAAGCGAGATATCGCGACTCATCGTGAGCTTTCCAGGCTTCGAGAGTGACAGGGTTGATGGATGGGGGTGTTTATAGGCTGATCCGAGTCACGGTGGTCGAACTGCTCGGTTGCGGAAGGGGACACGGGATCGAGGGGTGAAAATATTGGCTTAGAGCGTGGTTTTTATAATTTGAGTGGCAAGTCAGGACTGCGGCAAGGATAATTGTCGTTTTGTTTGCTAGAGGGTAGTGTGCTTTTTTTTTCTCTTCAATATCTGACTGATAATATTTGACTGGATTTTTATATAGAATTGGATTATTGAAGTCGGAATACTTACCACTCTGAGATAGAATGTGGTAATTGACTCATTGTTCGATTTATGGGGGAGTAATTATATTTGTGTAGAATTAAGAATTGTATGTTAGTTTTTGTATCTACAGCTCATCGATAAACCTAAATTTGAATTAAGGAATCGTCTAAAACGACTAAATTGACAGCATGTAAAATTCAACAGATTGTAGGAAGAAAAATATAATTTAACAGATTATAATAAGAAAAAGAGTTGTTGAAATTTCTATAATAGGTGTATAATAGTTTCTATAAAAGTTGAATGTCTATAATATGATAAATAAATATATGATGTAATAAATTATGTATAAAAATAAATGAAAAAGAATTTAATCAGACTACCATTTCAGCTTCATAGTTAAAGTTAGTTAGCTAGAGCTTCTAAGTAATAGCAGAGTTTCTAAACACAATTTTTACATATATATATATATAATAATAATAATAATACGTCGTTCTAAGTTTGTTGAGTGATTCTACGAAGCGATAAGAGAAAAAATTTTAAGCCAACGGGAATAATTGTTGTTTAGAGTTGCCGATCGATCTCGACGAACGTTTTGGGGTATTTTTACCGCGAAACGAAATTGGAGACAGTTTCGTGGAACCGAACGTGCCCCTAACTCGGGAAGATCGTGGTGGTAATTGCGTTCGAGGTTGAAAAGTTTCCTCGCCACCTTGAACGGCCGGTGATTAGCGTTTTCTCGGAATCCTTTTGGTCTTTCGTTGGTTTTCTGAATTACGGCTATGTTTGATAGTTGATAGGCCTTGATAATCGTATGCAATTTGCGCGCAATTTTCTAAGCGCACGATATGAAGCCGCGAGGGGGTCAAGGAAACATTGAATTACAGCCACGATGTACCGATACATCCGTGCTTTCGTTTCATCATTCATCGACAACTCGAGGGGATTAAAATTCTTTTAGAAAGTGATCCGTCTGATCAGGATAAGGACGTGAATTCTTTCGTAAGATTACCTTGCACTTTGAAACTTAAATTTCTTCTTTTTAACTCTTTGTAAGTTAATCGAACAGATAAAATAAGAAAATAAAACTATTATTCCTCCAATTACAATAATTAAAATTATATAAGTATACAGTAACAGATACGGTTTAACTAAATAGATAAAAATTGACGAATAAATTGAAAAAATAATAAAGTTAATTAACAAATTTTTGGACTATGAGAAATCTTGAATATCAATAAATTTATTAAAAATAAAAAGATACATATTTATTTTATATTAAAAAAATAATAATTAATAACTCTTTAATTATATTATACAAGTAACGATGTGACAAATATCTCGAATGAAAGAAAGACGTTAATTTCTTAATAGCTGTTAGTCTATTAAGATTTAGATATTTTAAATTATCTTTGAGAAGTGTACAATATTAAAAGATATATACATATATATATGTATAAAGCTCGATCATATCAATGATAGTCAATTTTTCGTCGTTATTGGTTCAATCATTCTCTCCGATAAGTAAAAGATAGCACGATATAATACTCGATAATAACACTCGAAGTTAATCCTTGCCTTCAACTTTGATTTTTGCTTGAACTTTGGACATCACGCGATCGGTGAATGGAAGAATTTCATTGGTCGGTCCGTGGAATGCCTCTGTTGGCCAAGGATTGACATTTCATTGTAGCCGGGGCAATGCTTTAAGCGAGGTGGCGAAGATTTATGAACAGGAAATGCCTGCAGAGGTGGTTAGGAAATCTTCGAAATGGATATATTGTTCAAATTCTCCGACTGGTGGCATTCTCGAGAGACACGCGTCTGATGTACGGACTGTTGATCTCTTCATACGCTTCATCCTGTATTATAAAAGATTCAAAATGTTATTAACATTTTTCTCGTCTGGATCGTGGTTCGAAATATCTTCATTCTTAATTTTAATTTATTTAATACAAATATCTCTTTAAGAATAAATATCGTTTTTTAAAATATTTATATTTTTTACAACATTTATGTATATTTAATGACACTTTAAATTATTACTTTTCGTGTTATTTTAAAACATTCTTTAAAGAAAAAGAAGCATAGTTACTGGCTTTTTTCGACTTCATCTCGCTTAACATTTCGATTCATTAAATAAATGCACCATAGAAAATTCATTTGACTGAGAAAACCAATGAGATCGCTTTAAATTCCCAATTCTGATAAAAAAAAAAAAAAAACTCCGAAAACAAGCTTCTCTCGACCGTCAGAAATAAATCAATCTTTCAACAACAGAAACCTCAGAATCCTTACGATCCTTCTTTCCCGCCGATCGATCCAAGTAAGAACAACTCCCGTGGCAATTTTCAAGCCGTTCCATCCGCCAATTAATTGTTTTTATCGAGGAGCCCCGGCGGGGCTAATCCGTCCTTGATTAATTTCATCCAGCGAAATCGGGTCCTCCTTATCGAGTGGAATCTGACGGAGCCTCCTCGTTGCCTCTGTATTTAATCTCCGCCGACTGACGGACAGTCTAAGACGCGAATCCAGCAGGGAACGAACCTCCACCCCCTCTCTCTCTCTCTCTCTCTCTCTCTCTCTCTCTCTCTCTCTCTCTCTGCCCAGCAGGGAACGACGAGGTAGAAAAGCAAAAGAAAGATCCCCGACAATTATTCGCAGCTATTCGCGACTAACCTGCAATTACGTCGGTTAACAAGAACCACGCCGAGAGTGTGTATCCACTTAGCCTTGTCCGCTCCATTACGAATTATTAGGCGAACATCCTCTTTCTCCTCCTCCTACTGCTTCTCGTTCTGGCAAGGAGGACAGGTGGATAATTAAAACAGGTGTCACTGAAACAGAGCGAGGGTGAAATTCAGTCGGCAAAGGGGATCAACAGCGACCGCAACGGAGGCAGAGGAGGGAGCTGCGTGTTCCTTCTCATAGTGCAGACAGGGTGTCTGTATAGGTGTAGATGAACGCCCTCGAAGGTGGGACTGGGGGACGAGGAAGGTTAGCGAGCAGGTAAGAGCGCGCAAGGAAGACGAGCGAATCCGGGTGCGGAAAGGATGGAAGACGTAGGGTTAGAAGAAGAGGAGAGAAGAGGAGGGGAGACGAACGCGAGGCAGAGAGCTCCACGAGGCTGTGTTAGCTTCTACACTTAATCACTTTTGCTAATTGCAGAATGATTGCTCCGCGCTTGAAGTTTCAATAATGGGGTTGTTACACCTCCCTCCAAAAGAGAGAGAGAGAGAGAGAGAGAGAGAGAGAGAGAGAGAGAGGGTGAGAACGAGAGAGCAGTCTCGTAACTGGTTGTACACCACAGTAGAGTAAGGCTCTCCAGTTATCACCCTTTCTCCTGTTATCTACCGCCTCTTACCTTACCTCGCTCCGAGGCCGCTCTCTAGATTCTCCCCTTTCCTCGAGCAACCCCCCTTGCAACCAACCGTCTCCACCCTCTTAGCGGCCGTTTCCTCCAGGTAGCTGATGAATGCCATAATAGTCTACCTGCCTCCAGGTGATAAGAAAGTAATCATTCCATCTGGCTACCGTTATTCCATTAACTCCGAGGCGCTCCCCGACCAAGCTGGCCAACCTTCCAACTCCCCCCTATCGCCAACTACCACCCTCTGCCCGCCAACCCGGGTGGTAGCTTTCCGTGAAAACGGAGACGGAGAGACTGGTTGGATCCGTCAGGCCGCTAATTATGCAATTATATCGTTGGTTAAGGGGCGAGGCTTGGTGGCTGGCTGTTCGAAAATGAAATTCCTCCGGGCGAGCGGGGCGGAGGGGGGAGGGAGGCCGAGCGACGTTATAAATATCGGGTTAATGTTGCGTCGCTTGACAAATAGCCGACGCCTGGACGCGATACGCTCAAGCGAGATACTATAAATCCTGGGCGGGTGCTGGTGGACCGCGCGTCAACCGGCAACCAAACCGGCCCGGTATTTTCAGCACGGTTTTATGCACCGCGGTCGAGTCGGAGTATTACGGTCTCGAGGTAATTATCAACGCGATTATTGATAATTAGGGTCGATTTAGGGATTTTGTTTGTTTTGGGGGGGGAATTTGATCAATGGCGTCGATGTTTGGAGTTGATTGTGATTCTGTTTAATTGCTGATTTTTGTCACTTTACTTCGCGTTAGTGATGTTGCGATACAGTACATCGAGGTGTTATATATTGTCCGATAGAGTTACGATTATACACGGAATATAATTTTTCACCGAACATTCTGCGAATTTTTTTGAAAGTCGAGACAGTTGAAACAAACAATTGAAATAAATATCTAGACCGAGTGAAATCGAATAACGTGGCATTGGATATTTAAAAAAAATGTTTAAAAATTTGAAAGCCACAGATTTTACACGTAACTTTTTAATAAAACTCCAAAAAAGTTTTATACGTTCTCAACATTTCTTCTCTTTTCTTTTTTTACTCACACTTTTCTCGTCTTTTTTTCGCAAAATATCCCAGCAAAATTTAATCTTGAGACAACGTATTCCGCGTAAACGCGGAACAGATTCTGTCTGCAGTGTCAGACACCGGCGAGCATCGTATCGTTCGCTTCATTTTTATCGCGTAATAAAGCATAATTTCGAAGAAAACTGGTTACTCTCCGGACGACCGTAAAAAAAAAAAAAAAAGAATTTCCTCGATCGAAGCTCTGGTTTACCTGTGGAGGTACACACAGTAAACTGAGTGAACGGTGAAACTTCGCCAAATAACGGAGAATTTGAGACCAGCCCGTAAAACGGGATCAACATACCTATTGCAAATTACTTGGCTGTTCTATCGCGCGATGCGTTACGTTTCGTATATCTGTTTACTTACCTATGAATATGTACATTGTGGAGAGATCTCCCGTCTCTGCTCGCCGGCCCGCTGTTTCATCGCTCTGGCTCATAATGATTTTACATTTTAATGGCCGCCACGTAGGAACGAAGAATTGGAGCACGAAACGAATTAATATTTCGTTCTACATATTTTCCATCTGGACCTGCATCTCTAATAAACCAAACGTGTTGGTTGTCCGATGGCGTTTGGTGATTTACATTTGTTTTAACGCCGAAATAAACGTGTTTTGCCTCTCTCGCATAGAGAGAGAAAAAGAGAGAGAGAGAGAGAGAGAGAGATGTGCTGAAACTATTGCTATGGTCAAAAAGTAATTGCATTTTTCTATTTTTTTTTTCTTTTTTTTTAATAGATGAACATGTATGTTTGTTTTAAAATGCAACTGATTTCATTTTAAAACGCCAATTCATTGTACAATCTGATAGCTGATTGTTCGAGTTTGTTTTAAAAGAAGAAAATGTACGACTTAGTTGACAATTGTGAACGTTCATTTTGAAAATGATTTCAGTCACTGTCTTTAAGTCGAGATATTATTTGAGGATTTGTGTTTGAACGTGGAACTAAGAAAACCGATGCCAACTTTCGAGAAGATTCACTCATATTTGTTATCTCAGATACTTTTATTTTTCTTAATTAATCAGTAAGATATAATTTCGCATAGACGTTAACGAGTCGCCTCGTGGAAAATCAATGGAAATCAAAAAGTAGAATATTTTTGTCATATTTTGCTGTACTACGAGAGGAAAAGAACGCTATGCAAGCTCGTCAAATTATCTGTTTATGGTGAAGAAGCCTTAAATACAGTGCAATGTTAGAATTGGTTTACTAAATGTCCAATTGGTCTTGGAACCTTTCCTTCTGTCGAAATTTGAAATTTGAAAGCACTATCCCAAGAATAAGTTTGTAAATGTTTCAAAAAGAGGTTTTGGACGTAAGGAAAAATACTTGCAATAATTCAACTTTTCTCCGAATAGCTAGCATATTCTATTGACATGAAAAAAAAAAAAAAAAAAAAGGAGAACAAAGTAGACACAGTTGATCAGTTTGGTTTCTATACGAACATATGAAAATCCGATTTAGCTTTGAAGATGCTGACGATTCGAGAAACACCAATGTTAAATTAACGGAAAATCCTATTTCTGCCGAGTAACGGTTGGAAAAAAAAAAGAAGAGAAAAAGGAGGATTGCGCGAGCATTTACAAGTACCCCGCCGACAAAATCGTTAAACGCACATTTCCCTTCCGACAAACTACAACGCGCGGCAACACGTTCAACGAGTCGTTTGTTATCATTCGCGAAATTTACGGGCGACGCGCTCCTTCCCCCAAAAATATTTCCAACGAGTGCAGATAAACTCGAAAAAACAAAAAAAAAACAAAAAAATACACGCGTCTCTTTTTTCCTTTCATTCCTCGCTTTTTCTGTGCGTCAACCCTGCGAAAGGGGAACGAAGAGAAATCCGATTTCGCGCGAGGAGAGGGGCCATGTAACGTGCCATTCGAGGGTGAGAATCGAGGGACAAACGGGGTTAATTGCGTCGATATGGCGATGGTAAAGGCGAGAACACACGATCTAAACAATCGCGTCGCTGCGAGAAACGCAACTCTGTGCGCATCGGCATTGACCCCGTAATTTTTAATTGCACTCGCGTGCCTCGTTATCGTTATAGCGCCCTTCACTTCTTTCCCCGCCCCCTCCTACTCTCGTCGTTGACACATAAAAAGAATCGTCCGTGAAAGGTTGCGTCTGACGATCATTGGCGAATCGTTGCTGGAAACGTTGTTTCTTTTAATGAGGATTCGGTTGGCGTGGTTGGTGTCTGTTAATGGGGAAATTAACTAAGTGACTGTGCTTGAAAAGAAAGAGACAGAGTAATCCGTGCTTTGGAGTATGTAGCATTAACCAAAAATTTGGATACTCTTTTACTGAAAAATATTTGTATTTCATACCTATTGATAGTTTAACGTTCGTACATTGCCAAATGTTAATTTCTGTATATTTCTCGACTATACAGCAGCAGATACGTTCATTTCCTAGACGATGGACCAAAATATATTCTAGGCGAGGAAATCACTATTCATATCAGAAGATCCATACGTAGAATGTGTATCCAAAATTTAAATTTTAGCCACAGTATGTATTAATTTATTCATTTTGCTTGAACATTCCTTTGTTCGTCGCTATCTATTAAAATTCAGGTTCATAATCAAAAAAAGAACTTTCAAGGAAATGAAAGAAGAATTAACACGAAACTGAAAAGTAAAATTTTAGAAACTTTTAGAAATAAATGACAAAATAAACACAGTATGAATGTTACAAGCGCGATGCAAATTTGAAGTCCAACCCTAATATCACAAGTCCCGATACATTTCTCAACATTATGGCATACTCGCGTGGCGACGTTTTATTGCAATATCGCAATATCGCAATATTGCCTCTTGGTTGTTAATTGCTATTGCAGATCATCCGAATGCTTCAACATCACGAGGGACGTTTGTTCAAGGGTAAAATTTTCACGACGGATCGGCCAACAACGTCCCGGCGAATATTCTGAATTATTATGCATTAAATGAAGATGAGAAAGTATCACGGAACACTTTGCTGGAAAACCGCGCGGGCGTGTATGGATCGTTGTACGAGAGTTTCTTTGTGTGCAACGTCGCGTGCCGTCACGGTGGCAAATTTCCGTGCTGACGTGCCTGGCGCGTCGGTTATACGAGTTGTTTATACGAGCAATAATTTATTACTTACCCCTACGACGCGTTGGATCGTTAATATCATAGACGTCAGAGCCATGGAAGACGGAGAACGCGACGGAATTGTATCGTGCTTTAAACGGAAAGGCGCGTGATACTTCAACAGCCGCCATTGCTGCTTCAGATCGAATACTCACGGGAGACTCGATGTCGTTCATATCGATTTAAAATGATTTAACAATTTAACGCATGCCGTGCCGAGAACGTGCTAAATTGCTTCAAACGTTTACTTTCGCCACGCTATTAATAGTTTTGCTTCTGGAGTACGCTTTACAATTTTCATAATGGCGCGGAAACGATAATTATTAAAAAAGAGTAGAGTTTAAGACGCGTTGCAGAATAAATCAATAAATTTAATTTCAAAAGTATTATTATTTTAACGAACGTATGGTTGAAATTTACTTTACCAAAAGAGTCGCATAATATTTTTTAATGATGTCGAAGTAAAATAAATTTTATTCCAAATATTTTTAGTATTATCGTTTACATTGCAGTAATATTAAATAATAATAATTTGTTACATAAATTATATGATAGTATACAATGATACTAAATAATAATAAATAACATTAAATAATAATAATTTGTTTACAATTACGAGGATATCGACGAACATTGTTGAATAACGTAAACGCGGTTTATCAGAACAACTATCACGGAATGTTACAAATTTTATCATACCTACAATTTTTTACGATAGTGAACGAAACTTTTTAACGTTATTTTAATACGGACAAATTTTATAGCGCCTATTTACCGAATATTTCACGAAAGAAACAGAGAAAAATTTAAATCTCAGTGCAACACTCGCGCTACTTCCCGAAGAGTTGAAACTCTCTCTCTCCTCGTTTCTCATTCTCGCGGTTCAAAAATATTTCACCTAATTTTGTTATTTAATTTTTAAAAACGTTCAACCGTTTCAACTGCAGCTCATTTCTCCTCCGTTACGTCGCGTCATTTCGAGCTACCGCGGATATAACGTTGAATATACACCTATGTGGATACAATAACCTACACTGTACATTGAGATAACACTGTGCAAAACCGAGTATTATCTCGACATACGTGCATTTTATAATACGTATTTTCACGCATGGCGTGACATTGACGTTGCGCTCGTATTTTTCCACTCGTACGAGAGAGAAGTCGTAAAAATTCCCCGCTTATTTCCACGACGAATCCTCTTGCCGTCGTTATTGAAAAAAATCACGATCAAAGGACAAAAGTCGCAATTATCGATTGAGAAACGAAATTACAGACGAGGTGTATGATTTCGATTAGTTACCAGTTTCACATTTCGATATTGAAAGTTTAACAATACTGTAACGGGTCAACAAAAAATTGTAGCGGTTTAGGATTCCTCAACTACGAGTTCTGAACGTTGACTAGCACAAGCCGCAATCGGCTGCGCGCCTGGCGTCGAGGACCTGCCGATCTCCGACGTTAAGCAAAAGCAGAGTGTTGGCGCCCCCTAAAATGGATGACCGTTTTCTTTTTTTTTTTTTTTTACAAATAAAAATGTTTATCTGTGCCAGTATTTTACAATGATATTTACAATAAGTTTAACGAATAAATAACAGCGGTAGGTGAGGCCTATCTCAGATTATAAGCACCAACCCTGATGCACGCATAATCTTAAGTTAAAGTTTTATTATTTACGCTTATTGTTACCTTGTTATAATCAGCGTTAATTTTTTTTTTTTTTGCTATAGCTATGACACGAAATTGTTTAATATTTTATGTCTGAAGATGGATGACTGTCTAGACTAGCGGGTAGTTAGTGTCTGTGACGAAATCACATGCACCTCGAACGCACCTGATACATTCGCGGGATGAAAGACTGGTTAATTCGAACCAATTCTCGCGTCGTGCATCGATACGCGCGCAGTTCCGGCGAAACGAAAGTTAAATTTCTCAGAGGAGACGGTGAGAAATGCTTGGGAGAGCGGAAACAGGCGAAAGACGTGGGGAAGGAGAGGAGAAATGGGGAGGGAGGGTCGAGCTCCCTGTTGGCTCGCGTCGGCCGACGAAACGAGTTCGAAAGCCCTTTTACCGAATAAAAGTTGATGGGGCGGGCGAGAGGTTCCGGCGTGGCGCGGAGGAACGCCACGCCGGCGCAGGCCAGCCGGAAAAGTTGAAATTATAAAAATTTCAAATTTTCAAACGGGCTGACAGACGACAAGACGCGACGACTCGCGACGTCCCGCCTGGGATGGCCACTGTGGCGGTTTTTTCGACCCGCGTTTCGAACTTTGTCGAACTTTCAGCGGCGGGAGAAATTGGAAACCGCCGGGGGGGAAAAAATTGTTTCGCCCGACGCACCCACGTGCCGCCGATACCCGAAACAACGCTTTCCCAAACGACAGTTTCAACGTCAGCTGATAACGAGTTGGTGACCAGGGGTTTGCGAGTTTTATAAAGATTTTTCCTGATTCTTTTTTTTTTTGTTTTTTTTTTTTTTTTTTTTTTTTTGTTTTTTGGACGTTTGATTGTCTCTCTTGTGGACGGAACAATTACAGGTTTCACTTTGAGAATATACTTTACGGTCGATGAGTAAATTTTATTTGAAGACGGAAGTGCATGACGACTAAGTACTAAAAATTATTCCGTTTTAAATTTACTGTTTAACTTTCGATTTTTAACGCGTTACACATATATTTAGAACAAATCTCTCGTACAGGAAGGTTTTTGGTATTAAAAATCGTTGAATTATACAACCGAGTCAATTAATTTTAAGGTGGACTGTTATTTAATGTATCTAAAATTATATACCAAGTATTATTTACTGAGTTAATTAATCATTACAACAAATACAACATTAATACGTAATACCGTCACAAACATGAATAATTTCGAGAAATTCGTCCTTACACACATCTGAAATAACATTATTATTCAACGATCGAAAATCGTTCCAAACTATTATTTCAAGTGGGACGATTTGTACATCGAGGAGAGAGATTTTTTGAATTTCAAACGAAACGAAGCGAAATTTACATCGTACCTCTCTGTCGCGTCTACTTCGTAACATGGCCAGTTGCGACGTTTCTCAAATAACAGCGGTATATTTGATAAAATAACACGGCCCGACAAGCTTCTGAAATCTGACAATTGGAGAAGTAATTTCGAGAGGGACGAGAGTTAACAGCACTCGTTAAAGACGCGCGAAAGATCAAGCCTTGAGAGGAAAATTGGGCTGAACGAAGGTTAACGTGTACCATTTTCATTTTGTTTGCAGGACCTTCGTTTTGGGGTCTTATAAATCCCCAGTGGTCTCTGTGCAGCAAAGGAAGGAGACAGAGCCCTATCAACATCGAGCCTGACAAGCTTCTCTTCGACCGCCACTTGAGACCCGTGGTGGTCGACAAACACAAGGTAATTTATCCAGTGTTTCTCAACGTCTGTTCTCTTTCCTCCTCTCTTCTTTTTATTCCTCGTCGCGGCACTTTAACTTTCGAGTAAGCCGGTGTATTCAGGGGTAAAGGAGACCCGCGACGCAAGTTTCGATTGTCATACCCTCGTTTCTCAAGAAGGCTGAAAAATCCTTCGCGGCGATTCGTTTGTTTTAACAACTTTCTTTATACGATTTATATCGTTTGTAAAAGTTTGGATCGTAGTGTTCGAGTCATTTTTAGTATCGTCGAATTTAAAATATAAATTATTCTTCGCATTATTCGGCTGGCCAGAATAGGTAATTGCCATTTTCTTTTTCTAACGTATGTACAACTCAAAATGCAACTAACTTCATTTTTGAACCGCAAATTCGTCGTGTTCAATCGGATGCCTGATCGTTCAAGATCGTTCTTTAGGAAAAGAAAATGCACGATTTCGTTTGTTTCGTGTTGATTTCAAAAATTTTCCTCTGCTATCTCCGGAAAAGAAAAAAGAAACGCTGCGCAAGCATTATATTTTTTCATAAAAAAATTATCTGATGCTTAATGAGCCTTAAGAAGCTTTGAAACTACTACGGCTAGCAGTCCGAGTAGTTGAAGTTTGAATCGTTTGCTAAATTTCTTGCAACTTCTGCTTTTCCCGAAAAAGATAGGAACTTTTTTGAACCCGAAGTTGCCTGCGGATTTTTACGCATTTTTATTTAAGACACAAAAATATACAGAAATATACAAAGCGAAACACTCGTTGTAATTTTCGATACAATTCAATTATTCACGTTCGTGAAAAATTACGAGAATGCGTAAAAATTCGCAGTCCAATTAATAAGATCTCCATTTTCATTTCTGAATATTGTAAAAAACAATTTTTTTTTATTCGATTTAATGAAGGTAAATTTAACGTGCATATGAAATACGATTACATAAATTTTTTTTACATAAATTTTAAAATAAAAAAGAACGTATTAACCGCGCCAACATTTCCAGGGGGGGAGGGGGGAGAGAGAGAATGTAATTAAAGTATCAAAGAGCAATAAAAAAATGAATAATAATGATACAGAGATAAAATCAAAATATTATCAGCTGCCGCAGTTCCCATTTGCGGATCACGAATACGAAATGAGAATAAATTTCACGGCATCGATTATTATCCCCGCTCTCTCTCTCTCCCCCTCCCCCAAAGAGGATTCTTTTTTAATATTTATTAATTAATATGCTTGAAAAACATTTCGGTTGAAATCACGCTGGAAAGCAATTAAACGTTAAAACGTAGAGAGATTTAAATACAAATCATCAAAAATATCAAAGAGGGAGGATCCCATAACTAATAACCGAGTGAACAAAATTACGAAAACAGACTGACTGAATGATATTGTACGACGTACACCATAAAATAAGTACCATAATGTCGGCGCGAGGAAATTTTTTTTGAAAAGATACTCCATTCTTGTCCTGTTCTGCTACATTTAAAAAGTTTACACGTATCTCGTTCCGTCCTGCGATATTTAAAAAAAGGAGTAACCAAAAGGAGGATGAAGAAAAGGAGAAAGAACGTGGCGTCCCTTTCGATCGAAGTTTAGAAACCGGACGTAAGTAAAGTTTGGAAATGAAACGCAACAAGAGCGCGATTTGATCCGGCGCGTTGCAGACACGTGAGATAGATTCAAGTGAAAATTAACATTTTTCGGATGATTTATTTGACTGGGTAAACCGGTATCACAGGTAGACGCATTCAGTTGAACGTGAGTAGCTACGCCGCGGCTATTCCCAGAGCTGTCGCCGGCTAGTAATGGATTTCGAATTCACCCTGGACCGTTCTCCACTTCTCCTCCCTATCCATTTTTCACCGGCCGCGGAGAGTTCGTTAGTTCGATGATAAATCCATTAATTACCCATCTGCCTGTTTAACGATCGTCTCACTCGTTCGCTTGTATCTTAATACCATGAAAAATAATAAACCTCGATCGGTTAAACGTTTATCGCTCTCGAGATATTATGAAATCGTTGATTTGTATAATTTGACACTTTCGCCGTTCACTTCTTATTTTCTCTGGTAAATTATTATTCGAGTCAATGTTTATTTCACAGCCGTCGAATCCTTATTCGATCAATTTTAATTCGCGAACGAAATAATTTTATTTTAATTTTAACGCCACGTTGAATTTTCTTCGACTAATTTTCTCCGTGATTTTAAGTCAATGTGTTTTATGTGTTCGATAATGTGCTTTTATACTTTCGTTTTTGATTTTAACGACGGCGACGAATAAAAATTTCTTTGCGATTCTGCGTTGAATTTGGTTTTCAATTTTAAAATTCAGATAGTTTCGTCAGTTGATGATTTCACTTCCCGGATGAAATTCTTTGGAATTTCAAGCTGACTTTCTTAAAAAATCAAATTTTCATTCCTATGAACATTTCGAAATTCATTTCAAGCACATGCGTTATCAATTTCATTGGTTCAATTACGTAAAAGGAGAGCTACGTCGAGGAATAGTCTAGCAAGCGAGAGTCTGGCTTCGAATTCCAGGTGGAACTTCTCTCGAACCCCTTATTACTCAATTTATCTAACCGCAAGCCACGCTGAGATTCACCGAAAAGATGTTCATCTCAATCTCGAGCTTGCTTGATCAGTAAAACGGTCACATATTACCACTGGATTCAGAAATATTCTCCAGAATTTCTAAAACTCCCGCTATTCGTTATTTATTTCATTTTCAAACAATCCAAAATTCGTACGATCAAAAATTTCATCTCTAAAGTAATACGAAAATTGATCAGAATTCTTCTGAGATTCGCTGACTTTCAAACTTCCGAAATAATTTTCGTGAATAATTATTATCTTAAATAGCAATATCGAATTTAAAAATTGTAGATTAGATTGCAGGGTTACATTAAATAATTAGACTGCGAATTTTTCTATATTTATGAGAATTGGACAAATGCGATGAATGCGGATAATACAATTTTTAAAATTTATAACATTTGTAATATTTAACAATCAAAGTAAATTTCCATTTGGGCTCCATTTGTTGAAATATGAAACACATATTTTGAAATATTAGCAGCGTAAAATTTCACAAAAATTCAAAATCTACCGATAATTTAAAACTTCCGACTCGTAAAATTTCACTGATGACATTAATTTCAAAAAGTTATTGTTTTCTGTCGTCGCAATTTACACCAGATTAACTACTATAAAATCTTTAATATCTGTTACAATCTTTTGACATACTTCAAAGTATAATAACAAGTGATTTATTAACGGAGGCGAATGTGCGTTGGTCTCCAAATGTCACTAAGATTCGCTAATTAATTATGTAATAAAAGTAGACCCACTCGCAAAAATATTTAACAATACGAAATATATACATATTTCGCGACCTATCTCGTGAAATTCGAAAGTCCGCAATCGACTAAAAAATTTTAAACTCGCGACTGGTAACGTCAATTCCAAGAATCTCTTGTTTTCTCATCGTCCCGATTCAAACAATTCTGTTTCAAACCAAATTCGTTTTCAACCGAACGGCAATTCCTTCGAAACAAACTTCGTCCGACCGTGCAGACCGAAATCGGTGGTAACTGCGAGATGAATGGGGAGAGGGAAGGAAAAAAAAGAGCGATCATTGATTTCGCAGATGCGACGACAACAACAGGGAAAGGGTTATGGGAGATCGGTTTCACCGCCACTCGTTTCCCTTCCGCTTTTTGTTCGCCTACGTCGGGCTGGTTTTATCGAACAGCCGCGCCGCGCGTGGATTGTACGTGTGGAAATTAACGCGGCGGCCGATTTACGCGGGGAGGGCGGCCCATTTTCCACCGTGAAATTGATGCGCGTCGCCGCACCGTGACGAGTCACGTAAATATTGTAAATCTCGTCGATGCGACTTGCGAACAACGACGAGCCGCCGCTTGATTAATCGTCGAACTGTAATTAATGAGGGGACACCGACACCGGAGACTGCAAAAAGGCGCGATTTTATTGTCGAAAATATTCGAACAGTTGCAAACACATTACGTGAAATATATGCGAGAAAAATAATAAAATTGAGCCTACGTGGTTTGTTACGTGATAAATAGTACACGAATAGGTATTATATTACGTAATAATAGTTCATCAACATTCATATTAATAGTATTTCAATGTTAAACAACATATCTTCTATCTAGACAGGTGTTCGAATACATGTGTATAACAATACGGATCTTCTGGCATTTCATTCAAACGTGGAAATATTTTTCTAAAATTAAAAACGATGTAATAATTCGTTAGAAAATAAAAAGGTGTAGAGTGAAGGAAAAATGAAAGGATGGAAAAAAGAGGGAAGAATGAGAAATGGAAAAGAGAGAGTGTTTGCTTTTGTCAAGTGAATATTCATCGAGGAAGAGATTGGAGTTCCACTTTTCAAATGAGAGCTAGGAGGGAGTTTGCGAGAATTCTTGGAACGGTCGAGCTCTACTGTCTCGTTCCTTTTCAGACGGCGAAGCAATTTGTTTAACGGTTCGACGACACATCGTCGTTTCACGATTGTATTGTAGACACTGTCGACACGCTTGAAACACGATCGAATAGATATTGGTTTTCTCAAGAAGTGAGGTTTTTAACCTGCGACGTAATGACGTTTGAATAATCAAATTCTTTCAAGGAGAAAAGTCTTCAATTTATTTGAAGAATGAGATTTTGTCCTGTTAAGAAAGTATTCCGTTAGTTAAAAGTCAAGGATGTACAGTGTGAAATTATTTTGATAAATAAATCACAGACAATAAAGAGCGCTGCGCGTTTGATCAGTAAGAGATTATTCTACTTGGCTGATCAAGTGCTCTATTCATTTTTCTTATTTATTATACCTTGTATCGTAAAGATACGTATATCTTTATATCGAAAATCTTGAAACTGCGGAAGAAATTCTGCAAACAGAACAATAAATTGCACGTCTGACTATCGAGAGACTATTCTACTTGGTCTTCAACTCTTTCGATTCCTATTCATATTTTCGACCGACAATCTTAAAATAGTGATATTTACTATGAATAAAGAATAAGGAATAGCAATCAGCAAGGAACTATTCTACTTCTACTTCATGTTCTTTTAAATATTTCTTATTGGTTTGTTACTTCGATCGAAAAGTCTACAATAGAGTTCAACAAACGAATACGTATATCTACGTTTAACACATTGTCGATAATAATATCTTCTGATTGTTAATCAATTAACTAATAATAATAGATATGAATCAGTTAACTAATAATAGATACAAAGATCGAAGATTTTATTTAAAAAAAAAAGACAGCTCAACTTTGATCGTTGTTAATTTTATTACTCTCGGCATCCCTATACCTCTACATCTTGTCTGTAAAATTTCTCAATGTAGCGGCCCTACGATTCCTCGACTACGAGTTTCGAACACTCGACTTGCACAAGCCGCAAGTGGCTGCGCGCCTAGCGTCGAGGTCCTACCGATCTCCGATGTTAAGCAAGCAGCATGCGGAACCCCGCTAGGAGGGTGACACCCCGCGGGCCCAGCCTAGCGGGTAGTAGTTATAACAACAAGCGTCTGGGGTAAGGAGTCGCTGCCATCAGCCCCACTGGATGAGTCTAGGCAGTGACACTCCGAGACGAAACGCAATCGCCTTTCTTCTCACTTTCTCTCTCTCACTCCTTCAGTCCTTCCAGCAGCATCCTGGGTCTAAAAATTCTTTACAGATCCCTAAACTCAATCAATATTTAATATGCACACTCAGTTTTAATACTCCACGTTCTACGTAACGGGAAATCATTGAAATTCACTTTACCGATAGATTTAATAATAAATGTGACAGTCATATTATTAGATCTGTGTTTTACAACTGAACAGAGTAAAGATATAAACTCCTTAAAAGGTTCTGAGACAGAATATATTAAAACTGGAAATCGCAATATGAAAATCGATTTATATTTTATCTTCTTCCCCTTTTCTAAAATCTGATTTATCAACTATTACTAATTAATTATATTTAATAATTTAATAATTATTATTTTAATATAATTTTAAGTACGCGTGTACTTCTTTTAATCAAGTAAGTTAATTATCGTTTCACACGATGCCAGAATATTTACAGAAATTCCGTGTCTGAATCATTAATTTTATGCGATCCATTGCAACAGTCCGAATCAGTATAAATCATTTTATATATTTATATGTCAAGTTAAAAAAAAAAAAAACTTATTTACGTATAAAATTTACATTTGCATACAAAAATTCCTCCAGCGTGACATTTGCTATAATTTTTTATTAAAACAAAACAAAACAAAACAAAACTATGCGCGTCGTCACGATAAATTTCCAACGAATCCGCGAGGAGCCATAATTCACGATTATTTTTCGAATTTATCAAGCTTCGAAACTATTCACGCGAGCAAGGGCGGGGGTTAAAGATCTTTCCGATATTCCGGATCGGTCGATTAACGATAACTTTTTCTCGGACAACGTTACTTCTTGCAGCGTCCGCCTTCTTGAATGCGTGGCTTTATCGCGCATTCGCGTGACGTAACGCGACACGAGAACTCTGCGTCTAGAATTCTCGTAGGACTGCGAAAGTGCAGTTGCGGAAATTGTTTTATGGAAATCGCTTGGCGAGAGCTGTTTGTATCCACCGTGGAATAAACGTCGATACACTTCGACACGAGCCGGCGAACATTTAGGAGAGACCGCTATTACCGATTTCTTCGTTGAAAGGCCAGTTTCGCCAAATTGATCGTTATCGAAAACAGTCTCGCTTCTTTCTTTAGGTTCGATTTTAATTCTCAAGTAATATCGTTCATTTGGATTACAAATGACTGTATAATTTACACCCGTTCGTTAAAATTTATTTAGTTATTCAATTTTACTTTATGTTTCACAAAGGTTTCTATTACCGAAAAATTTCTTCGATGAAAAGATCGAAATGAGTTTTCGCTGAATTGGAGAAAAATTACTGACCGTTGTAACATAAAAATATAAATATAAATGTAAAAAGAACGGGAAATATTTTCATTTGTTAACCAAGAGCTTGCATCTTGAGGAACTGATTCGACGTACTCGCAACGGACATGAATATCGATCGTCAAACGATCGGAAACGAGATTAAAGATATATTCGAGAAACGTGAATTTTTAATTTTATTCCGATATTCGACGTGCATCGATAGTCTCTCGTTACAACAGACGCAATTAACATAGAAGCTGATATATTGATATATTCCGTACTTTTTAATCACCATCGACATTTCCACGCGAGATAAAATCGCCGAATTCGCATTAACATGTAAATGCGTCGTCGTACGCCGAATGGACGCAGAGGAAAATATCGGATTTTTCCCATCGGTACGATCGTAAGAAAGTTGCCAAAGTAATTAATACGTAATTTCGATGAAGGACCGTAAAACTGAATCGTTGTCTTCGTTCGAGGAAAGAGTGGAATTAAAAAGTAGCAGCCGGGAAACTTTGACGGTTGTATAAATCGAACGAATCGAAGCGAAGCCCGATAATTTGAAACAGAACTCGAACGAGCAACCGATGGAAATAATTCGATTCCAATAAAGTGAAATCTTTCGAAAATTGATCGTGGCTCGCACGTTGAGCATCGGGAAATTTTATTCAAATTCAAAAAATAATTACTGTCAGCGTTGTTTCTCAAAAGAATTGACGAATTACGTGTGCAGACGACTATTCTATTATTATTATTAATATATATATTGAATAATTGTCAACGTTGTAATTATCGTTTCAAAATTTTCGTAAAATAGTTAATGAATTATGAAGAAAATTCATAAAGAAACAAAAAAAGAAACTGAAAGATCCTAGCAAAATTGAATAAACTAATACAGAATTACAGTGTATGCAGTAGTCAAACTTCAAATTCAAAATTTTATATTCAAACGTTACAAAATTCTATAAAATTACTTGCCAAATTCTCCGTAACGAAACGGGATGTTTAATAAATCATTCGAGTTTACTCCACAGACATACATACCTTCGTGGATCTTCCGCAAACTTGCACGAAAAAATTACAAGTTTGTAACTTTGAGACAATTCCAACTTCACGGACGATTTTCATGAAACGAAGTAACGCGTTTTCCATCTCTCGTGAACTTCCGGAGGAAATTCTCTGCACTGAGAGTCGTGTGAACGTCGCGGCGACGGCTGCAGGAAAGGCGCGCGGAAAGCGCGAAACAGAAGGCCACGTGCGCTTTGCCGATTTTCGTGAAAGCTGTACCGTGAAACGGTCTCAAAGGCGAAACCTTTCGTTTGTTACGCGAGAACGTGCCAACTGGAATCGCGCCGCGCGGATACGATAGAAACGAATCACGTGGCCGTCTCAGCTGACACGGTGATTGCCGGCACGTGACCAGAAGTTCCGATTCTCGATGCCCACCGGAACTTCCTTCGGACTGTCTATTGCCTCGGCGAGAAATGGCCGCTGCGTCCCGTACCGAGGCGATCTCATTGCTTCTCTTTTTACCTGGGATTTTATGATTTCTTCGAAATTCTGCAGCCCTTGATTCGCTGTATTTTCGCGAAACGATGCCGACGAGGTTTGAACGACATTTCTGTTACCGGACGAATAGCTCAATTTATTTTGATAATGCTGTTTGGTATAGTTGGTGATATTATTAAAAGGATCTCTCTCTCTCTACTCGGCTCTTGCGATACAAAAGTTTATTTATCGTGTCGCTTAATAGTAAATTTTTATTTCCAAATGAGGAGTTTTTTTGACGTTTAAAATGGGAAATGTTTGTACTCTTTCGTGATCGAAGCACAAATCGCACTTTCGCTCTTCGAATGCCTCTCCACTTCGAGGGTCTCGCCATTTCTCGCGTAATACAAAAATGAAGATGAATTTTTCATCGAATCGGCTTCATAAAAATTAGAATTACACGAATTTTCTTTAATAAAACTATCGTGAACTTTCAACAACGTTTTCAAGAACATTTTACAAATTATCATTATACACCTGTCTGGCTTGAAATTATCAAAATAAATAATACTAATTTTATATTTGTTTTAACATACTTTGCACCGCCGCTCATATATTGAAACATAGGGGGATCTTTTCATTTAGGAAAATACATTTTTCAATATATACACTGAATAAGAAAGTAAGAAAAAACCAAAATTTGACATATAGAATGAATGAAAGTAACTTGAAGAACCAAATAGGAAAATGTTTAAAATACTTTGAGAGAGAACGCGTTAACAATACTTAGTAAAACATTTTTACATGAACATATGAAATTTTATTTCTATATAACACTGAAATCGTAATAATTCAGACGACTAGAAAGTTGTTTCAATTATCGATTATTCCATTTTCAAAAAGATCTTTTGATCAACTTACGACGATATCGTATATCGTTGACTTTATAAGCGTCTCGTTCACATAAATAACGCATAATACATAAAAAAAAAAAATATAAGAAACGAAGATTCAAATATCCAAAATATTGTATTCGTTTCTTCACGAATATCCGCGGATCTGTACGTAACAAATAACACGCTCGAGTTGGAGTGATTAAAACTGTAGGAATACATCAAGCGAAAATAGAAACAGAAAGGAGTCGAAGTTTCAGCCGCTGAAATCACACGGAACTCAACGAACTGAACGGCAACGGCTGCGAGAAATGCATCTGGGGAGAAACAGAGAAACGAATGCGAGCGAGAAAAGTTTCGTGCATAAACATCAAGTGGCGGCCAATAAAAATAACGCAAAGGCCAAGGTGGCTGGGTGGCTCGATGATTAAACGACTTGGTTGGTTTCCTCTTCAGCGCGGGACTTCATTGTTCTCGCGGGGGAGTTGCCGCGAAGCCGCGGGACTTCAAACGGAGCTTCAGGGGCGCGTCATTTTTGAGTTTATCAAACAATAACACTCTCGGCGAAGTAGCTTTCGCGCAAACACTCGTCGCCAGCCTTAAAGCTCTGCGGCTCGAGAGTCGTTTGTATTTCCTCCCTTTTTCTTCTCTTTCCCTTCGTTTCTTCACCCTCCTCCCTCCCTCTCCCTCCCAGCGAGTCTCGCTTCCGCCTGCCACTCCATCATCCACCGCGTTGCGATCCACTCCACTCGCCACAGTGGGCAACTGCGAAACGTTTCGAGACTTTTGTTTTTTAACGTTATCAGGCTACACGGTTACCAGGGTTTCGTAACCTGGCCCGTTGATGAAATAATTGAAGCGTTTCTTCGCTTCGGACTTGACCGAAGTAGCAGTGCTTTAGAGTTTCTAACTCTTGGAGGTGGTTCTACGTTGTGGCGAAAGTTCGTAACGTTAACGGGGGAAGGTTGGGGGGGGGAAAGGGGAATGAGTTGCAACAACTTGCTCGGATTCCTTATTTCGAGGATATAGTGATCATTTCTTTAGTTGCAGATTTGTTTTGTTCTCACAACGTCACGTTAGAAGTAAATCATTTGATTGATTGATTTATTGATTTATTTATTTCATTTGTAGATTAGGTTTATGCGTATTGCAGATCTTATTATCAGATCTTGTAATCAATTTTAACTTGTTACATACGCTTCGTCCTATCCTTTTGGGAATATCCTGTTTTATACGTTTTATATAGTAATATCTTATATGTAATATATTATATATTATTATTTTGTAGCGATCTAAGATTCTGCAACTACGAGTTCCGAACACTGACTAGCACAAGCCGCAATCGGCTGCGCGCCTAGCGTCGAGGACCTGCCGATCTCCGACGTTAAGCAAAAGCAGAGTGCGGCACCCCTAGAATAATGGTGACCGTTTTCTTTTTTTTTTTTACAAATAAAAATGTTTATCTGTGCCAGTATTTTACAATGATATTTACAATAAGTTTAACGAATAAATAACAGCGGTAGGTGAGGCCTATCTCAGATTATAAGCACCAACCCTGATGCACGCATAATCTTAAGTTAAAGTTTTGTTATTTACTCTTATTGTTACCTTGTTATAATCAGCGTTAATTTTTTTTTTTTTTGCTATAGCTATGACACGAAATTGTATAATATTTTATGTCTGAAGATGGATGACTGTCTAGACTAGCGGGTAGTTACAATACAAGCGTCTGGCGTAGGGAGTTGCTGCCATTACTGAGGAGTCTAGGCAGTGACTCCGAAATAAAACGGAACCTTTGCTTTCCCTCTCTTTTACAACTACCTCAAATCCTTCCATCATGCATCCCGAACCTTAAACCCTTCAATTTATTATATTATTTATTATGTATTATTATATATTATTATGTATTATATATATAAAATAGGAATAATTTGTTTCATGATATCAAATATAATTTTATATATGTATAAAATGTATTTGAGTATTCTTTTTGTATCTTCTTTCTTATTGCAAGATGCCTGTTTCTATTATTTCTATTCTGCTCAAATGTTTCTTAATTGTATAATTGTATAATTGTATATGAGGCTATCGTGTTAGGAAGGTAGGGATGTTGGAAGGACGAATGGATTTGGGTTATTGAGTGGGAGAAAGTGAGAGAACGAAGATTAGTACGTTTGTGGCGTTTCGTCTTGGAGTCACTGCCTGGACTGATGATCTGTGGGGCGTATGTGGAATTTTTGTTGCTATTTCTTCATTCTTCTATTTTCCTCTGTTAAAAGTGAAAATTGTTTTATACTAATATTTTCGAGGACTGGAGTTGAAATTAGTTTCCTTAAACTCCACGATTTATTTTATACTATATCTCTTTATCAACTTTCAATTCTATAATTCAGTTATAGACAATTAATTTTTAATTCCACAGTCAATTTCATAAATCTCTTCAAATAATGAAACATCTTCGAAAATCAACCTCGCTTCTGCAGAAAAAGAAAAAAGAAAAAAGAAAAATGCCAACCAAACGGTAGAAATGTCTTGTTCAAATCACTTCGCTTCAAAAAGAAACAAAGGAAACACAAATAAAACGTGGTAAAGAACAAAAAGAGAAAAAAAATTGTTAAAGAAATAAACAACGCGTCTGACTAACCGATGCGAATCGAGAGATGAAGAAGAACGACTTGTGTTCCTTTTGGACGCTTTTGTACCTTCCGGACGACGAAGGTTGGATATTGCAGGGATGGATGATGTCGAGGGTGGTGACAAACAATGAACATACTAGTCTGTAGCTGGTTTCAAAGCGTAGAATGCTCGCCGGAGAACGCGGCTACTTGCGCCCGGAAAGATTGACTCGGGCCACCAGGAAGTTGGCACCGGGAGGGGGAGGGGGTGGTGCTGGTTCAAGGGGTGGAAAAGAAGGAGAGAAGAGAGAGAAGACGAGCAAACGATCCCCCGGGTGCGCGTTTAAACCTTTTCACGGGCATTTCCGTGAAAGGTACTTTGTGTCCTGCCCGACAAATTCGAACTATGCGCGTTTCTTTTCGTGCCAGCCCCCGCCCAGACGACCCGGCGAAACACTCTGCATAAAGATGAAACGTTCCTCGTGGAAATTCCGCGTGAAATTTCATCTCGTGCCCCTTGACAACGAGGAACTTCGAAATGTTGCGCCAGTTTTTCCGCGAAACTGCTGCTCCCCTTCGGAAAATTTCTGCGGATTTCCAATTGCCTTTGAAATTTTCACGCGAGCGTCGACGTAGAGTGCGGATTGGGATTATCGAGAGAGGTACCGTACTCTCTTGAAGTTGTTTCTTGTGTTTTTTTTTTTTTGAACACGTTGATCACCCATATGTAGATGACGATCCTATATTTTTAAATTTTAAGATCATTCATAAAGTAAGCAAATTGAATTTAACAAAATAACAATGTAATGACATAGTAAATTTTTGAATTTATTTTGGAGAAGTCATAACTATATTATTTACACAAAAATACAAAATATAATACATTATATATTATATAAATTTGGAGCCCCGTTTTAAATTCCCTATACTTAAATGATTTTAGGGTATCTTGAATTTTAAGATATGATGGAAGGACTGAAGAGGAGTAGATTAGAAAATTGCGTTTCGTCTCGGAGTCACTGAAATTTGGAACTGATGGCAGCGACTCCTTACCCCAGACCCTACCTCGTTTAAATTCCGCATGCTGCTTGCTTAACATCGGATATCGCTTAAATGACGCTATCGCGCACTTAAGTAATGCAAAAAATGTTCGTCGTAAAGGAATCTTCCGCTAATTTGACAAAATGCTAAAACATTGAAAACTTCGCGCTGACATCTTATAAACTCATCTTATAAACTCAACAAGAAACAAACGCATAAGAAAAGGGATAAAAAGTAAAAACATAGAAAAGGCATAAAAGCAGCAAGATACCTAAGGAATAAAGGCTTGAATTCGTGGTCCCATAAAAAACCTACTCGATTTGCACTCGACGTGTTAAACAGTATGGTCTACGAAGGTTCTTTTGTTTAAGAGCAATTGTAATTTATTAGTTAGTTTTAGAGAGTCGAATCATCAACGAAGTTTTAATCTAAATTGGTGTAATTTAATGATTCATGGGAATTGATGTTGTTCAGCATAACTGTGGCATTTAGTGTTACGTGCTAGATGAGAGGGAAGTTATGACAGTGTTTATGACGTTCGCGATGTTGTAACATGCCGTAACAGTAGTTAGTAATAGTAGGGTTAATCTTCATCACGCTGTTCTCCGTTATAACGCACGAGTGATGAATTGATTTGATTGTTGGACATTGACGTTGCAAGTACGGTGTACACTCTCGCTCGCAGAAATCATTTTTATCTTCACTTTGATACTTATTATCGCAAATAAATTACGAAGTTGTAATAGAAGAAAATTGAAAAAGTTATAATAGAATATGTGAGATAGAAATATGAAGTTTGTGACAGAATGTATGAGGTTACATTAATAAAAAAAAAAAGAAAAAAGAAAAAGTCACGATACGCTCTTTCACGGTTAGAATAAATTTTTTCCTTGAACGGAGACAGGAATCGATATTTTTATGGAAGAAGTAACTCCGGTATGGGATCTCGCACGGTTATCTTCGCCGGCGTAAGCCGTAATTCAAAGCGGGAGCAGAACACCACCGAAATACATCGGGACAAGTTATAGGTATCAAGGTTTTGCCCTTTGTCACGCAGTTCCTGGCCGCACATGCACGCTTTTACCCGGAAGATTAATAGTTACATTACAGGGATGCGTCAGGCCAGATCCATTTGGGCCTGTATCGCGGTACTTCCTTAGAAATTAATATTCTAAACAGCCCATTAATTCCGCGGACACGCGAGACTTGTCGCATTAATAATCTAAGGATAATTTGCCACCTCCCCCGGATACCGAATACCGTGTACAAGTACCATTTTGGAAAACTTGAGCATAAGCTATTACGCGGCTGCACGTTGTACATCTAAGTTACACTCGCGAAAGAGTGGAAGCGTAGCCTCGCTACTCTGTTTAACCCTTAATTTCTACAGAAATATTCTCGATCGTCCCTGATTGACTGATTTTTCTTCCCAATTGCGACAAGAAGAAGAAATCATGTCATCGTGGTGTTTCCTTAGAAATAAATATTCCAAAGAGCCTATTAATTCCACGAGACTTATTAATTTGTCATATTTGATTTCGCTGATGCCGAATATCATTTTGGCAAACTTGAACATAAGCTACTGTAAGTTACTCGAAATGGTGAAAGTATAGCCTCACTACTCTGTTTGATCCTTCCAACTTCTATAGAAATATTGTCAATCATTCCCAAGGACCGAGTTTTCTTGCAATTTGCAAGAAGAAAGAATCGTATTTTTGATATCAAGAAAGAAAATACAGTGAAAATTTGAGATCAGGTTCATCAAGAATGATGTTTTATTAAATGATGAATTATTAAATATTAGAACATTAGGATAATTCACAAACTCTATTACAAAAATTAGAAACTTATAAATATTACAACGAGCAGGCACTTTCGAAAGTAACTTTCATCGAGGACTGACGAGTTCTTTTAAAAATTCACGACTGCTGAAAGTCATACGACACAGTTACACGATAACGTCATTACAGTATTAAAATACAATATTTAAACTATAAAATACATCTAGCACGAGCAACTAGTTGAAAATACATACTATCGACGAATTTCACAATTATGAAGCAATCTAACTTTTCTATTTAACCATATTCCATCTCTCCATACAGAATGTTCCTGATCTCAACCATTAGACTTTGTCAACACATCAGAGATTAAAGGCACAAAATGCTACGTACACCATCGTCTTTGTTTTATGATATGAAATATGAAAGGGAAACTAAGTAATCAGAGATACTTAACTTTTAATAATAACTATTTATTTCAAACTATCTTTTATACTGATTCGTAGTAGTTCAGACTGGTTTGCACAAATTGTTCGAAATGATCACCTCTTGTTCCTAAGCGTGCTCCCACTGAATATCAGCAAAATTGATGATAATAGTAAATGATCTCTACTATCAATTACGTTAATACTTTTGTATTTAAACAAACTTTCGATTTCACGCAACTTACATTTCGATGAATAACGATAACTATCAGTAGTTCTGCAAAATACAACCGATCACAAACCCACGGTGTCACTCCAAAAATGATTCGTTCTACCCCTCCTCGCAAATTCACAAACTCTATCACCCGGAGGTAACTTAAACCCTCCCTCGTTGATTCGAAACGCCCTTCGTAATCGGCAGAGGATAATCCGGTAGATTGAAGAGCAAAGTGAAAAAGTGGGCTGAGATATTGTCAGCCTTATTCCGGCTGGAAGCCGCAGTGACGTCACATCTGGTTCCAGCGTTACTTAAATACGCTACCCCGGCCCCGTTTCATATACCACCAGCCACCCACCACCGTGTTCGTAGGACACGAGAGGTCTGCGCGAAGGGCGAACGGAACATTCGAAGGGTGGGTTCGCGTACCCCACTCGTGAATTTATACGACGTTTAACCCGATTTAAACTTTGGCACTTAAATTAAACAATAGAACGAATCACCGCGCCATCGGCTCCCCCGGTCGACCGTACGTACGTCTTCGACTGAGCTCCGTCCCTTTTCCACCCCTATTCTCCGATTCTGTTCCGATCCTTTTCAACGAGGATTTCGCGCACTCCCTCTTCCACTGGACGGTCGTTATCGTCGCGGATTCTCGGATTGTCGGACAGCGTAACTTTGCGATCGAGATCGAATTTTGAAGAGAATGATAATTACACGCGAGCCTGAGACTACTGACGGGTCTGGACATCCGATCGTCGCGACACG
Organism: Melipona beecheii; assembly: GCA_032399605.1. NCBI lineage: Eukaryota > Metazoa > Arthropoda > Insecta > Hymenoptera > Apidae > Melipona > Melipona beecheii. The sequence continues at coordinate 2,055,474 of JAUCMO010000248.1, read as the reverse complement.
ACAGAGGATGATTGTAACACCTGGCTCGGCAACTTTTTTGAATTATCTCCGTTCGGTCGGAGAAACGGAGTCTGGAGTTTATTGAACTTTTCACTCTGGACAAAAATTCGACGAGCCAAAAGAGAAACACGTTCGCCAGGGGGTGGATGGGTGGAATTTGTGATCGGGATTAATTAAATGAAGCCAGAGAGACGATTCCGTTCGGATTCTCCCGCTGTATTTCTCTCGGTTCCGGTGTTATCGGACGAGTTTGTCGATCGCGGGAAAAATACGTTCAAGATATTTCGGCGAAATATTTTTCGCGTGTTCTACTGGTACAACGCATATCCCCCCCCCCCCCCAGGATCAATTGGAATTTTTATTCTCGCGCGAATAAGTGAAATTGCACATTCCACTTCGTGGGAAGCTGAAATTATCCTTCGATCTAGCATCTAGCGGTCGCAAAGCAGCGTTGAAATTGGAGAATTAACGATCCAGCGAGACAAAAATAAACGCGGCAAGAAATCTTCGGCGTGCGTTGTTAATTTCTGTGACTCGCATTAGTCGCGTGATCGTGCTCGCCACACAATTTTAACTGTTTTCACGGAAAGAGAGTCGTATGATCGATAACGCGACAGCGTAATATTTGTCGGAACACCGAGCCCACTCCGAGTGGCGGTAGGGCAGGGAGGGGGGATGTTCGGAGGAGAGAATTGTTACTTACAATTTATTTGAAAGCTCCATCCATATCCTTTTGTATCCTCGTCCAGGTTATGCCCTGTCCTATTCTATTTCGTTCCCCCGTCCGACCGTGCACGGATCCATTCTACTCGCTCGCCTGGAAATACACGACCCATCCTATTCCCCTTATGTTTGACCATATGTGGTGCTGTTCTACTGGACATCCGCTGGAACTTATGCGCGGACTCCCCTCGTTCCACCCTCCCACCCGTTTCTCCGTTCCCCTTCAACACGAACTTTATCAATGGCGCCGTGACAAATCCATACGCGACACGCACTCTTTGGAACTCTTTGGACGAGGAGAGAGAAATGGCGGAACGAGGCAGAGAAAGAGAGAGAGAGAGAGAGAGAAAAAAAAAATAGGAAACCATCCTTCGTTTCGTTTAATATTCATTTATAAACAGACAGATAAGCGAAATCGCGGAATAGCGGCGAAGATTTGAATGTACCCGCCGGTGAGATAATACCGGTGGCTTTCTAAACGTTCGTTTCGCGAACTGGGGCTCGTTTACCCAGGGCAATGCGATTCTGAATAAAGGGGCACCATTGTTCCCGCCTCTTACTTTTTCCTCGCAAAAGAGAATTCACTTCGACACAAGCCATTGTTCGCGAATAAACCGCTGACTAACCGCGACGAGTCTCGCGAATACGCGAGGTACCTGGGTTCGTCAAGCCAGGCCACCGTGGTTCTACATTTTTTCCTTTCGAGATCAACTGTACACAGTGGAGGCGAGCCTGGAAAATAATAGGGCTAATTATATCGCCTCGAAACTCTTACGCAAATATTACCCTCCATCGATAATTAGATATAGCCCTATGAAGTTGCGTTTGCTCTACTTTATATAAATATTATATCTGCTTAAAAGCGATAGATTTAGATACCAATTAACACCAGTTATCAATTCTAATGTAACTGGTATGCGACCTTTTCGATCTTTCACGATTGATTTCATCGGTTTTTTTTGTAATGAAACGAACATCTTATTGAAGAAACAGTAGCGAAATGGAAAAAATTGAAATTTATTCCGATAGTTTCTGAAACTCTTGGGAAAAGTATTATATTTCTTTCAAAATTAAGAAAATGAAATCATAACCCGTCCACTTTAAAACAAATTTATTCAACAGAAAAAGAGAAACTCCTTTTGTAATACGATTGCAAAATGTTCACAATTTCTTATCATTGTGCAAACGAACAACAAAAGGAATTTCAAGAAAAAACTCATGAAAACCGAAGCACAATGTATTAAAATACAAATCAAAGCTTAAATAATTATAACAGAGTTATCATTAGTATAAAATATTTTACATATTTAAAGAAAAAATAAAACTTGTTTCACATATATTATAGCAATAAGCGTGTCATTCTATAGAATGTGCTCAAAGTGAATTGACAGATATTAACTGTCTTATGATTAACTAAAACTAAACGCACGACACTTAAAGAGGCACGCGTCCCAAGATGTCCCTACGAGATCTCTCGTCGTCTTATTATACCCCGTTGGAGAGTCTAATAGTTTACTTATCAACTAATTGTCCTTACAGATCAGTATAGACTGTGAAAAAATTAAGAAAAGAAAGAAATTTGCATACACTGAACTGTAGGTTGCGTAGTTCTTAGCTTGATATCGTTTTACAAACATTAAAGTTTGTAAAACGATATCAATTACCAGGTCTCACCACGAGGAGGTGACTACGCACGAGACCCGCCCCGGGCCCTAATCCCATCCACCCACAATTACAAACAAGCAACTCGGCATTCTTACCTTAATGAATGCCGAGTTTTTATTCTACTTGGCCCGGGATTACGTAAAGGAGACAGATATTCCATAGTTCAGTCTCGAACTTAAGTCTAAGTCTTAACTGTAAAACGCAAATACGATCGTTGAAGACACAATTACACATCAAGCTTTCAATTGCAATTGACCATATGCGAAGCCCCCAAACTCAAATACACCCGACGCTGCGTCTGTTTCTCAAACAGACACCAGCAGTGCGTTTCAACACAGTCCACAATAGTTAACTCAACTTTAACACATTTATTCCATTCACTTCCGACATTTTTAACATCACATGAATAAAAGACAATGTGCAAATAACTAGTATATTCAGAAATATTATTAAAAATTCACTTCTAAAACTAAATTCATGAGCACGAGATGAAAGACCAATTCACGATGAGCGAATGTCCCCTAAAATAAAATGTCAAATTTCAGCCAGAAAGACTTTTCCGTTTTCAAGATATTCGCGCAAATAAATTTTTCGAAAATTTCAAATATCAGGAACACAGCTCGTCCTAAACGGATAACATGCAATCTTCTCAAGTCACATGCCATCCTGATACCACAAGCATATATTCGTCAAGAAATCACTCCACGTTCCCGAGATATTCCAGCTTCAGTATATTTCAAGAAATGTGTGTATCAAGAGAACGGCTCAACGGCCGACGCTGTCGCGCCACCTCTTCGAGCGTTATGTGCTCCTGATACATCACGCCAATTTTCAGCTAGATACCTCTTCTCGTTACATAGATATTCCAATTTAGCCATTTCTCGAAAAACGTGTGTATCAGGAAAACGGCTCAACGGCCGAGGCTGTCGTGCCACCTCTTCGAGTGTCATGTGCTCCTGATACATCATGCCAACTTTCAGCTAGATACCTCTTCTCGTTACTTAGATATTCCAATTTAGCTTTTTTTCGAAAAACGTGAGTATCAGGAGAACGACTCAATGGCCGACGCTGTCGTGCCACCTCTTCGAGCGTCATGTGCTCCTGATACATCACGCCAACTTTCAGCTAGATACCTCTTCTCGTTACTTAGATATTCCAATTTAGCTTTTTTTCGAAAAACGTGAGTATCAGGAGAACGGCTCAACGGCCGACCCTGTCGTGCCAGCTCTTCGAGTGTCATGTGCTCCTGATACATCATGCCAACTTTCAGCTAGATACCTCTTCTCGTTACTTAGATATTCCAATTTAGCTTTTTTTCGAAAAACGTGAGTATCAGGAGAACGGCTCAACGGCCGACCCTGTCGTGCCAGCTCTTCGAGTATCATGTGCTCCTGATACATCACGCCAACTTTCAGCTAGATACCTCTTCTCGTTACTTAGATATCCCAATTTAGCTTTTTATTTATATTTGTTCTAATTCCCATAACATCCAAGGCGATTATTCTCTTTGGAAGTTCGAACGAAAAATCGTCTGGCATAGGTCGTTCACAAAATGCTCCGGTATATGATATCGTGCACAAAAGGACCAACGTTTGCCATAACAGGCGAAGACAATACGTGTGTCAGCGGTTTCTTGAGTCGTTGTGTTCTCCTTGCGGGCGTTCTTTATCCATCGATTATAATCGAAGCTCGGCGATTCCAATCTGGCAAGAGAGACCGGCGGCTTCGCCTCTGTATAAATCGTCGTAACTGTCGTACAAACAGCGGCTGGTTGCTAGTTGACTCGTGTCCATGCTATTGTTCCTCGAAAATTGGGATTCGCGGCGCCGCAGTCGCTGGCTTTCCTCTTGCCGCGATAGCGTCAGTGGGTGCCGTTGTTCAGGCGCTTTAGTGAAAGTGAATTGTTAAACAACGTCTCCACGTTGCTTAAGGAGATTTTCGAGAATGGTCGTGCCGCCTCGATTCCTTAATTCGATTATGCTCCGTGATTTAGCTTAATTGAATGAGGCACGTGGATGTGCAAGGTTAACAATGACACTTGATGTGCTTTTACAAAAACAGGCGAAAGTACTGAAGTGATATCTTTGCATTACGACGGATGAAAGATTCGTTTGGAGTGTAATTTGAGACTTTGTTGGATCGGAATTAGTTCGATGTTTTAGAGACAAATCGTTCATGTTGCAATTGCATCGCATTTGAATGGTATTGAATCTAATGTTAATTTTTTGAATCATCGTGGAGATGCAAGAGCTTTTTATTTATGTCTTTGCGGACAGATATTTTGTTGATTGTAATCTCCAACGAAAAGGACGTTCGTTCGCAAAGGATTCTGAAATTAATAATTTATTTAATATAATGGAAAATATGTGGAATGTGTAAAAATATATCAACATTTTAATATACATATGAGAAACAAAGTAGCTAGCGTAGTTCATGAAGGGTTAATTTCATCTCATTACTTATTTCTAATGATTTGTAATAGAAATAATATATATTAATATTATTAATATTAAATCTAATATATATTATATAGTAATATATTTTATAAAATATTCTAAATTTTATTCCTGACACTGTCACATAAAACATAAAATACAAATTAGAACTAAATATCCTAATATATATTAATGTTATTACTTTGACAAATTCTCTCCAGTCATCATTAACCGGATGACAGTTAAATATAATTTTTAAGAAACCAAATTTTTCTAAGTCACCGCTTTCAGAAAAAGAACGCCTTCGCAACAATGAAAACATCGCGAAAAGATCAAAATCCGAACTACCTCGCTGAAACTTCTTCAGAAACGAAAAGTAACGTTCATCCTTCAACAACCGCTCTTCATCCCATCTGTGAATCCCAGGGGACAATCGAGACAGCGGCAGGAACCGAACGTCAAAAGCAACCGAGGAAATCTTTTCTCCACACGGCTGTGCGAACCCTTCCGATCTATCGTGAAAACGCGAAACTCTCCTTTTGATCCCCCGAAAACTCGGCTCGGAAGAAACTCGCCAGCCGCGTTAATCACCGATGCGCCCCAGACCGAAGTTCGCTCGCCGGCGAGCGAACCCGCGGAAACGAAGGAAATTATACCGCGAGTGGCTGGCGAGTACTTCGTCTCGTGAATTTTCCAGCCTTCCCATCGACGCGCGAGACCGTTCGACGGAATTTTCGCGAAATGACGATTGTGTTCGGCAGTTGAACGACCCTCCCTCCCTTTCACACGCCTAAATCGTTCGTCGCACTCGCGAACGAAGGAGGATTGCGGAGGACGCGTTGAAAAGGTGTTCGCGTGCGAACTTGCGCTGGCCTGGTGAAAAGAAGCGTGGGGACGGGCCTTTGTGCGGATTCGGCCTGGTAGAACTGCCTCCCCGCGCGTGTCTTCTTCCAGCGCGGCGGCGACCTCATTGATCCGAGTTCGAAGTTGCCGAGAATGGAAAGGGCGATGAAAAAGGGGCAGGAGGGGACGGGCGCGAGAATTATCCGCGAATTAGAGTCGAAAAGGTGGAGATTCATCGGGAGGATAATGAGTTATGTTCTTTCGGTGAGTTATGCTACTTCTTGGCATCTTTGGATTTATATTCGCCAAGTCTCGGGAACTCGGGAGCTGAGATTTACTCCGGTGGTACTTTCGGAATTTTTATTCCGATAGCCTGTCGAGTTTTCTTCCTTTTTTCATTGATACTATTATTATAGGGTGACTCAAATATATGTGGGTCGAATGTTAATTTTCAGTTCTTCCTTTTAGCGTAGTATATTGCATGTTGATCGCAAACGTCTTTTTGCTCGTTTTTGTTTGAAAGACAAAGTTATCGGTCAAAAATTTTTCTGTTTGTCCTTTAAATTGTAACTTACCGACGTCTTACCAAAAAGTAATGACTTTTTCGGAATACGGTGTGTTAATATATTGTTTAGACGCTACAGTTATATTTCTATAATAAGATATTATCGTATCATTATAAAAAGAACAAGTGAATCGTCACTTTCCGGTTAGATCCGGCCCGGCTTTTTTACGATCCATTGCAGATTTACTAACTATTGTACGCAATAGTTAGTAAATATGTTTATAAAGAATCGTGCCAGTTGAATACAAAGGATTATTAACAATTCTCTTAAAAAAAAAAAAAAAACTGCACCCCAGTACGATTCGTCTCGCTGAAAGGCTCAGAACCAACTGTTCTGATTAGGAAATGAAGACAACCTTTTTGCCATAAAATTTTATCGATATGCAAACATTTGAATCGATACAAAACAAATTACAGGCGCGATCGCTCAGTACCAGACAACGCCACACCTACTCGAGGTCTACCCCACGCCCCCTTACGAATCACGTGACCAATCGCTAATTTTCGTTGCATTAGCGTTGCACCTGAAGAGGCCCGATTTTATCATTAGCGGTTTATCATTTTCAGTGACAAAAGTAGGTCATCACTCCCCACGTTTCGTCCTACAGTTTCTTTGATTTAGCACGCGCACGAAGGAATTGATTTGATCAATGTGTATGATTTCTAGTTTATATTTGCTTGAAGAGAATGATTAAAAAATAGAAGGGAGTAAGGTAGAAAAGGATAAAGAAACGGAAAAAGAGAAAAGTCCGACGTGGTCGCGACTCGCAAGTGGAAGCAGGCAACTTAGTAAACCGGTCAAAGAAGGGTACGTGGCGAGGGTAAAACGGACGCATCGAAGCAGAAATGGCGACGTATTTAATAGTAAGAGGGGATAGAGTTCGGGACCCCACATAGGCGCGGAAATCTATTGCAAAATAATAAGTTATCTGTCGGCGACTTTTGCCGACGTGTCGTCCACGGCTGCTTTCTCCCCGAGGTTACCTCATTATTTCTAACTGATGACGCTATAATTCAGCTTCTCACGACGTACAAGAAAATGGACTTCCCAGCCTCGTCTTGCGCTTCGCTTGGAACCTCTAACTCTCCGTCTCCTTCCCTTACTTCTCTTCTTCGTTCAACGCGCGTGAGAAAAGAGAGAGAGAGAGAGAGAGAGAGAGAGAGAGAGAAGCGACAACGGCGCACAATGTCTGGCCTTGCTATTCCGTCCAATTAAATGCCTAATCAATTACCCGGTCCTGGTGGTGGGACGAGGTCACGGCCTTTCTTGCTCGTAGCTGCCGAAACACGTTCTCCTTGTCCCGTCAGCCGCCCTGCCGCGAAGAAATTACCAAGGTATCAAGGGGATCACCCCATGGCCACCGCCTCGCAGTGTTTCTCACAGCCTCGATAATTGGCGCCTACCTTGCTCGGAATTCGTGGCGAGGCCTAGATTCGTGAAACGATAGAGACGTCGTCGTCGTCGTCGTCCTCTTTCGCGTAACGTCAGAGATTGCCTCTGGGAGTTCTCTGTTCGTTCCTCAGAATATTTATGTCGGCGGGTTATTTAATTGCGGCCCGGTGATTCGCTCGAACGTTTCGCTCGATTAAGTTTGATTTATTACATCGGGATGATTACGGTGTGTGATTAATTGAGCAACTTCGCTGCTGCGATCCTTTAATCCGGTCTTTATGTTTCAATTCGCGTGAAAAGCATCTGCGACGTTTTACGGAGGACGTTGACGTCGAAATTACGATGTTTTACCAATGAGAATTCTTTTGCATTTTGTTCAAACTTGGAAATTCTCCGTGAACGCGTAAAAATGCAAAGAAGGATTTAATTATGTGCAGAATACACAGTTTGATTATGCCAGGATGGTCTTGTGCTTGAACATCTCGCAAGAACAAGGGATACACCTTTAAGTAATCTGTGTTTCGATTTATAGTACTTTAAAATAAGCTTAAAGATAGTACTTATTTTTATAAATGAACATTAAGACATACATACTACTTTGTGTTGTGCACATGACACATACATAAATATAATAAGTATAAAGACAATACATGTTTTTACAATTATATTGTATAAATACTTAAAATATTTAAAAATACAAATTAACCTCAATAATAAATCTCAATTTGTTATTTGAAATAAAAGAAATTCGAATCTACGTATGCAGATACTTACGAATAGAGAAATCCAAGTCTAGCACTACGTTTTTAAATATATATATATAAATAATAAATATATATATATAAGTGTTTTTATAAGTTATATATATATAGGTTTAGGTTAGGTTTACACACACACACACACACTTAACCTAAACCTAACCTAACCTAAATCTAACCTAAACCTAACCTATTTTTTTATAACCTATATATATATATATTTATATATATATATATATATATAGAGAGAGAGAGAGAGAGTTCGATATATGTAGATAAGTAATCGATAATTTAATAAATGAAATATAATCGGCAATTTACAATAAACAGTGAAATCGAATCTGTGCGTAATTTGGAATACCCTTGACGAACAAAGGAATCGAGTCTATCCATACTAATCCGTATTAACCAACGAATAAAGGAACCGAAACGAAATATATCATCGGAATATTCCATTACTTCGCTGTGCTCCGTCTTTCTCGATTCGAGAAACTGGGAAACACTGGCGTTAGCGAGAACCAGAGGAGAATTACACGTGATTTCACAGATCTGACGAACTCGTCCAACGTTTTCGTTTTGCTGATGGTGTACTAATTAGAGGGTCCCGGGCGAGAGAAGAGCGTGTTTCCCGGTGGTGGAAAAGACCGAAGATGAGAGCCACAGAGTTGAAGATAGAGTCGCTCGTGGGAGGTAATTTAGGGATCGGGGGGAGGGGGGAGGGGGGGAAATTTAGTAAAGCCTTGACCGTGCACAGAGCTCATCTGCCGGTCTTACGAGACCGGCGCGAAATTAACGCTTTGTACCGCGGCCTCGAAACTGCGAAACACCGCGAAGTAACGCCGCCTGTATATAGAGGGCCGCTTCATTAACTTCGTTACAAAGAACTCTTCCCTTTTTGCCTGTTCCGCGGCCTGTTCCGCAGCCGGTTGTGTTCTTGGCGCCGGTAACTCTTTTTTCGTTGTAACTCGCTTTCCACCCTGAACGTCGCTTTCGCGAAAACGGCCCCGACCCAGAGAGAGCATTGAAAATTGAGAGAAAAGAAACGACAATAACGTTTCTCTGCGAGAAATTTTTCTTTTCTGACGAGTGAGTGTTTTTTTTTCTTTTTTTTTTTTTTTTTACGTTAGGAAAATAATCGTAAGGTTCGTGGGATGAATTTGAAGGAGAAACGTAAATGGATATTCTTTTTCCGAGAGACTTCGTTATTTCGGAATACGCTGGCAAATTTGGGGGCGTATGGACGAAATACGGATGAATGTTTGGGGAAATTTTAAGAGAAATTACGGTTGTATGAATTTCCGTGGTAAACAACGACGAGGACAATATGTTTTCACGAGGAAATAAATTTCGAGAATTTTGAGAAATGTTGGCGAAATATCGGACAATAAATTTGAAAATTTTGAGGGAAAGTGTAGCATGTTATTTATACGTGATAAATAATTTGAAAAGGCGCGATATTAAATTTATAAATGAGAGTAATTTATGAAACGCTTTCATTATAATATTGAACATCATAATATTTAATATGAATTCATGCCTTGTGCAGTCGGTTTTATTGATATTTTGTCATGAATATTTTATCATTTGTTTAATATGAATTACAAATTAATATTAATTTGTCATTATAAATTAAATTGTTGGACAAAGTAATAGGTATAACGCGTGACGCAGTCTAGAGACGTTATTTACGATACGTTGATTGGTTTGCGAAATTATACGCGTTCAAGAAGCAAAGAGTGTGAAAACAAGTATCCAAGTAAACTGATCGATATCCTGGATTTGTGACTGTCTAACCAGTGACGGACCAGTACTACTTTCGCTACTTATCTTATTGTGAAATGTACATTTATTTGGCAGATAATCTTACTTTAACCTTTTTCCATTTGAATTGACATTATAATTGATCGATTAACATCATAATTGATTATTATAGGATGCAGATTTTAAAATTTTTATAAACATCACGAAAGAAATAGATAAAAAAGTTTGTTTCATCTACTACATGTATATGTATAATATACTCTATTTTGGATATTATCATATTTTTCATATGTCGTATGCATTGAGCATACACTTTTGCAACTGCCAATTTTCCACAAATGCATGGAATCCGAATCCTAATTATTACAGTCTTCAAAAACTCTTCCCGGAGTAGAAATATTTTTTTGTCGATTATTGTCATTCTCTCTCGATAAGAATTACTTTAAAAATTCAACACAACAAGACAGGAGTACAATAAAATAATTCTATATATCGGTAGAAAGAGAATAAGTAGATGATATTTGAAACGTACACTGTCTTAATCCAAACTTTATTTATTCCTTGTATTGTAACGAATTACTATTTCTGTAATGACGTATCAATGGTTATCAAACCATTATGGAGTGTTTGTTGAAGAATAGTAATCATTCGAATTTAATAAATTCGATCACTCGGAACAATCTAATAAACGAATACGAGGAAATAATTAGAAAAATGACGGAAGAAAGAAGAGAAGAAAGAAATACACAACAGTTGGATATTAATAAGCAAATTGCGCGAAAGCGTAGCAGTTAAATACTAATGCAGCAATTAGCAGAGTCACGGTGAACGATTTTCAGGGTGTTAAAGCGTGTCGGCGGAGGGGGCGATCGAAGAAGGTTTATCGAAGACAGTTTAATCGGTCGTTAATTCTTGGTCGAATTACAGGACGGATGAACGGCGCAAGCTGGTCAAAATTTTACGCAACCCGTCCCCGATTGCTAATTCAATGGACGCGGTCGTGCTCGAATTGAAATTTTCCCCGGGAATAACGCGGCGATTTAAATGAAAATGATTTGCGCGGCACGCGCGTAATACGGGATAATTGCATTTCGTGCGGGCTCTTAATGGAGTTACGCCATTTTAATTATAGAATCTCGCGGCGTGTCGTGCTCTCCGCGACGTGTACTTCCGGTACCACCGGTTTTTCAACTCGACTTTCCTCCACTTTCGACGAAAAGGAAACCCGCCGTTCGTAATTGCCACGTGGAAAGGCGAGAGACACGCGCGTAGCATCGTAGGTTTAAGTCATCATTTTAGTTGTATTTAGCTCGTTTAATTATACACAGATGGCAGTGTTTGCCGAGTGAAGGAACGCGTGGAAGAGGAAAAGCATGAGACGTTTTTTTCTTTTTGAAAAGAAGGAAAAAAACGAAGAGTCGATCAAGAACTGAGTCGGACACAGTGTCGACTGAATTGTAAAAAGGAGTTTTTTTGTCTAATAGTTGTTAATTTCGATTTATTACCTTGATTTAATGATCTGTTGTTTAATCACCATTAAAGAAATTATCATTAAAGAAATATTTAATTTCTTGTATTCAGTTTCTGCAATACTTCTCGCGAAGCGAAGCGAACTGTACAACTTCGCGGGAAATCTCGCGACGATTTGCGCGAATTGCCGTGTCCTCGCGGAAATGGATTTATCGAATTTCAAACCGCGGAGGATATTTAGGTTGAAAAGCGATAAGAAAACTGTGCCCGCGGCGCACGGGAGGGAAGTTTCGAGTCGACAATGTGGAAACCCGGGGCGGGCGAGGGGAAATCGAGGTTATAAGAAATTTATCAGGCGGCCGAGTTATAAAAGCGACGATGGAAAGGAACGCCCTTTTCCCGGATTTCGCTTTCCTTTTTCGATCGTACGCGCGCGCGAGTCTTGTTTCTAAAAGGAAATTTTGATGTATTTTGATTTACGTTTACGGAGGAACGTTTGCTTCTTCTGGCCCCGCGGAATTGCCTGTTTCACCCGCTTGTGCCTGCGCTTCGTGCAAGAATTGGGAAATACCGAAATCTTTTGATTTAATACCGCGGTTTATTCATCTGTTATTTTAAAAACGAAGATTCCTTATTGGAGGCGATCAGTGAAAATGCATGTACCCTGATCGTACGAAAAATTTACTTTCGGGTTGTGATAGTCGGAATTTCTATTTATTGACAAATAGAAACAAAAGTACAAGAGAATTACAATGAAAGTTGTATGTAACTATTAGAGATTAAAATTTTGAAAACTCAAGGCTCGATTCGCTCGAAAGCTATAAATAAAAAGCATTTGCACGCTTTTGAATTTCCGTCGAATTCATTACTCGCGTCCTAATTGATCATACCCGGTAAAAATAACAACGAAACAAAATAAAATAAAATAATAAAACGCAAATAATAAAATTTGTCATCTCGTCATTCAACAGAGTTTGATCAGCTCTTGATTAAAAATTCGAGAATAAAACTGCGAAAATAAAACGAAGAGTCTGATTAGAGGGGAGAAAAATGAAACGCTTCGATGGAAACCGCTATGTAACCCTTGCAACGAGTTTCGCTAGTTTAGACCGAAGATAGTAGATCGATTTCGCAAACAAGTAAGGTTTCGAATCGATTTCGTTTTCAGGTTTCCGGGCATTTGCACAACACCGGTCAGTTCCTGGTATTCAGAGCGGATCGGGAGGCCAAGGTGCGAGTCAATATAACAGGTGGCCCACTCGCCTATCACTATCAGTTCGAGGAGATCTACATACACTACGGAATGGATAACGATTACGGATCGGAGCATCGCATTAATAACTACGCTTTTCCTGCCGAGGTGAGTGAAACGTTCACGAAATTCATCGCCCTTCGCGAAAACAATTGCCATTGGAAATTGCCGCGTTCACTATCAACCCCCCTCCCCTCCGAAATGTCTCTGTACTTGGAGCTTTGACATTCAATCCAAATTCCTTTCTCGCTCTTATTGTTTTAGTATCGCTCTCGTTTAAACGTTAACGAGTCTCCGAAATGATCGACTGAAGATCCTCGCGCGTGAAATCTGAAAAAACTGATTACAACGCTCTCAAAGTTTCTCTTAAAGAATTAACTCGTGGAGATTTAATTAATATTAAATGGGGAAATTTATCAAAGATAGAGAAACACACGATATCAAATGTTAGAAATGGGACGAAACGTTTTTTTAAAAATATGCTAGGCACAAAATTGTCGAATTGCGTTCTTTCTGTACGAAAAAGAGAAAAGCGTTTCACTTTTTTTTTTTTTTTACAAAAATACGAGAGGATCAAAAGCCCGTTAAAGGAGAGCCACGAGGAAGCGTAGAGAAATTTGTTAACAAATTTCACAGTCGACGGTGGAAAGGTCGAAATTTCAAAGACTTCGGAGTCGTACGCAGAATTTAATATCTGCGGTCCGGTGAAACTTGATAAAATCCGACCATGAAATTGACAAAAGAAACGGAAAATTGAAAACGAAAAAAAAAAAAAGAGGAAGAAAGTAAAGGGGAACGAGGGAAAGAGACGGAGAAACGATTTCATATCACTTAAGCCACGGGGCGAATCTAATTTCAAACAGCATCGTCGTTTTATTCCGTACGAAGCGAAATTGGCGAAATAGAGAAATAAAGGGAATTCGTTCGAAGAAAAACTACAATATAGATCGGTGAAATTAGAGATAGCGGATAGCATGCTAACGGGAGATTATTCGACGAGTGGGAATTTTCGAAGTCGCTGAATCTTTCATCGAGATGATATTGACCATTCTCTTAAAAACCCGCGGGAGTTCCCGTCTTTTAATTATATATTACCGCGAATCCTCGTTTCGGTGTTGGGATTTAAATTCCCTTCGAAATCCCTGCCGTTTCTTTTCTACTTTCTACTTTCGTTTCAAAAGTAGTTGGTAAAGTAAATTCACTTGGTTTTCTGTTTTTATCCTTTCTCTCTGCTTTTTCTTTTTCTTTTAGCAGCGACGTTCCAAAACGGAACAAGCAGTGATAGGCAATTTTTGCCTGTCCACTGTTTCTATTTTTTTACGCTTTGCTGGCCCTCTGGTCGTTCTTGCTTGTTCCCTAAAAATTTTGCAGTCTGACGAAATTCGAAATTCGTATCGCAGAGGCAGCGGTGTTCAATTTTTTTGTGAAATTATCCGCTAGAGAATTATCTATGATAAAAAAAATACTTCGGAATTTCGAAAGATGTAATTAAACATACGCTTAAGGACGCGTGGATAATACAAGTTCTGAGAGGGGAATTTTTAACTAAAAAGGACGTATCATCTCTCCTGAATCAACAATACTCTAATTACGCCACGCTGAAAGCATAACGAGAGGCTCAAAAAAAAAAAAAAAAAAAAAGAAAGAAAGAAAAAAAGCGACAACGTTGAAACGAGCTATAGACGTGTCTTTTGACGAGACTCATCAGCGAATCGTGGACAAGGTTAAGAGCATAACGAGGACTCGGCGAGAATTCGGCGGCGTAGTTAATCGAAATTAATCACGGGGCTGGTTTCGTAACGAGACAAATTAAACATTCGTTAAACGCGACGTGACGATGACCCAATTAACCGCGACCTGCTCATTCTGCCGGAGAGCGAATCCTCTCCACGTGCGACCTAGTTCTCCACGCGTGGACGGTCGGCAGACCGCGAAAGAATATCGTCGAGTCGCGTTTGCTCGTCCTCCACGATTTCCTCGATTTTAATTAATGTCGAAAGCAACACGTCCGCCTCCACGAATTTTTCGTTCCTCGCAGAGAAGATACACAAGTCACTCCTTTCCCGCGGGTCACCCTGGACCTCTTCGAAATTAGGCTACGATGTTAGGAGGATAGTGCTTGATATCTTGATATCTTGTTTGTTTGTAAGCAATTTTAAGATATAAGATATAATATTGAATATATCTACGGAGGTTTTTTACTTGCATTTTTAAAAATACGAACTTGTATAAAAATTCGTAATCAATTTATTGATGATGATGATGATGATGATGATGATTATTTTGTCTGTTGGGGAAATTGCGAATGTTTAGAGAATATTGCGTTGTATATCCTTCGTTACGAGAGTACGAATTATACCAGATACGTCGCTCTTAATTTCCGAAAAGTGAATTAAATTAATAGAGTTACAAACGTGACAAATTTTGATCGTCGATGTAAAAATGGCATCGGACAAAAATTAATATGAAAAACTGCAACACGCAAGCAATTCGATTCAAGGAAAGAACAATAGATAGTTTCGTTGATGTTTGAGGGAACAGCTTGCAGCACTTTATTTGAACCGCCACTCTGTACAAAAACGAAAATACGCAAAGACCTGTGACCTTCCCCTTTTTGAAAGGAAACTTTTAGTTTCAAAAATGTCACTGCAAAAACGAATTGCGTCGATTGATCACACAAAGCTTGTCGAAACGCGAAAAGTTAGTGAATGTTTTTTTTTTTTTGTTTTCTGTTTTTAGAGAATAAATTTGAATGGACAAAATGAACAAAATCTCAAACTTTCCAAATATATAAAAATCGAAAAAAAAAAAGAACGCATCTGCGCTATTTTTCAAAATTGTGCAAAATCCGTATTGTTAAGTTTAGGCGAGTGTATTCAAAGATACGTGAGAGAAATAAAAAATAAAAAGGATTACAATTGCACTGTAATTAAAATTACTCATAATACATTTTTCGTTGTAGAATCCGTAACGTTGGATCTATGCTAATGTTTAAGCATAAATAAGCGCAAAACGTAAAACACAAAAAAAAAAAAACGTGAAATAAAATATAATATAAATATAAAATATAAACCTATACATACGACTGCTAGATAAACCTACAGCTCTCAAAGCTACCCATAAAAACAAGGAAGACCGAAAACAACCGAGTTTCCATCTCGATCGCTCTTTAAACCCTAGCCGGAACTCGTAACTCTTCCACTCGCCCGCCTACTTCACTTGTCCTGCCGCGTCTGTTCCAAATTACACCTCAAAATTCCCACAATTTCGCGTGGACAAAGCAAAGCAGAGAGGGCGCGACTGTGCCAGTCGCGGAAAGAAGCTGGTCGCCGGAACGGGTCATAAGCCGGAAAACAATTATTTTCGAATCAACGCGGCGGCGACGCGGCCTGAAATCGATTCGGGGTTAATCGAGCACATAATTCAGCGGCGACGCTGCGTGTTTGCACGCAGCAAATCCGAAATCCGCACGCGAGCAGGTGCGAGCGGGACGCGGACGCAATCAGCGGCCGTGCTTGCGGCCCGTAGCCGCATCCATTTTCACCGCGTCCTTCTTTCCCGCTTTTTCCTCTCCCCCATCCGTTTTACGGCCGCGCCGTGTAACTCTCGCTGACGAATGAACTGGCGAATTCCTACCGCTGGCGCCGAATGATAAATCCTCCGCGCTACTCGTCGCGTTGCTAGACGCGTGTACGTACGTACGTGTGTGCACGGTTGCACACACGGCTCGTTCGGAGGTGTCGAGACGCTTGGAGAAATTTAGATCAGTTTTTGAGAGATTATCGAGGGAGGTGTTTAGTCGTCGGTCGAGCTCACTTGCGTGACGATTTATCAATTGTGGTACTACTGTAATTTCGTTGTTATTTGCGATAGTATTTATTAAATATTATCAATACAAATTATAATACGTTGTATCGTAACACACGTATAGTTACAAATTGTTTATGTACTCATTTACTCATTTTTAGAAAAACCAATAAAAGGAAAAATTTAGATATTTTGAATATTTTAATTGTTTGATTCTTTAATTACTTTTTAACTATTCACTATTCTTATGCCGAACATTGCATATTTCATGGGCCGTACATTTTTGTATTTTTCCGTACGTTTTAAATGTTTCATAAATATAAAAATTCGCAGTCTATTATAATTTTCAAACTACTGTCTTTTTTAAATTTTATAATTTTATACGGGATAAGGCAATTAATTAATTAGTTCGTCCAATTAAACTTTATAGAAGGGAATTTTTCGTGAACGCATAAAAATTCACAGTCCAGTTGTAGTCTCTAAACTACTGCTTTCTCAAATTTTGTAATTTTATACAGATAAGATAATTAATTAATTAACTTGATAAAACAATTAATTAATCAACTTAGCTCCAATTAAACTTTATGAAAGAGAGTTATAAATAAAAATATTGATAACGTACGACGATTAGAGTATGAGCGATTCTTTCATGAAGCGAGTATAAGTCGGTCGACCGCGCGTTCAGTAGTGTAAATCAATCATAAATGACTAGTCCGCTTTCGCTGACACAAATAAACGTTCCGCGATAAATTTTACAACGGTGCAGCTTAAGCATATACCACTGAATCACCGGCAACGGTAGTCAATAAATATTGAATCATTAACAATTCCAGTGGCAAGAACCAGCCTTGCATCATTAACTATCGACAGGAGTACGTATCATAACTGAATACGTGGTCTGGCATAATAATTCCAAACATACCATCTGCAGATATTAACTTACGCACGTACTTTTACACTTTCTTCGGCGTTTCTTTTTTAAAAGTTCTTCGATGATACAACTTTTATGTTTTTCGTTCCATAATGATCACAATTGTTAAACAACTATGACTGGTGCAAATGTTATAAATATATTCATTCATTTATGGAAAATTTAAAAATCGAAAAATGGACAGAGTGGATAAAGTATGGAAAAATATATAGAACATTTGTATTGCAACATTTGGCGAATGAAGAAAATCTCTATCCAGATTCTGTTCGTTCAGTTACATTCGCGGAAATATAAAAATTTGAATAAATATTAAAAACAGAGCGTCTGGCAATGTAAATATTATTCTACACAGACTTCTTTAATTCTTCACATAATTGAGATTTAGCTACTTCTCTGTCCTCCCTTCTATCAAAGATGTAAAGTAAAGTAAACTAATGTAAAAAACGGAAATTTCGCCCGATTGAAGGAAATCGTAAAACAATCTCAAACGCTGAACAAAGCTCACGAAACCGTTTATCAACCGATGAAAAGGGCCTTGAAGCGACTAATGGTCGAAACTAATATATCGAAAAGCAGCGGTAATGACGCTTAATAATAATAGCGAAGAGTCATGCTAGCCGCGGAGCAATTGCGATTAAAAATTACCCCTGTTTGCCGGAGTTTGCCTTCTAGATTACCAATTATTCGTAACTGTTCAACGCGCGTGTTCTCAAAAGGGATTCACGTGGATCCCCATTTAGCAACGGGAACAAGGACAAGCCGATTTTGCAGTTCCATTAAGAGCTCTTCGTTTCCTCGTGTTCCAGTTGCCCCGCTTATATTTAGTTGCACGCAATATTCTTCAACCCTCACCTCGGGCCGATTATTATTCGCTGTTTTTAATAACCGCGTTATTTTAATAACCGACCGCGAAAAAAACGCTTTACAGCCTGTTTCAATCAAAATGTATGTTTCTTTTTTTATTATTATTATTTTTTTTTTTTATTTTATTTTACGCTCGCCCACTTTTTTTTCTCTCTTTCGTTTCATCAGACAGACAGATCATTGCGACGGCAAACGCAGCTGGGTCCATCGTCGTTTAATTGCAAATAAAATTTTAATCCGGAAAGGGATTGCATTGATTCCCGGCGTAAACTGCCCCCGCGATTTCCATTTTTATTCGAGCGGGACCCCCTTTCCCCCTTCCACCCCTTCCACCCCTTCCACCCGGTGCATATCTGCGCGCGAATCGATCGCCACGTTCGAATTCGTAAACGGTACCCGAGGAAAAAGGACCGAGTGGAGCGTCGATCTTTCGACGTTCTGGCTCGTTGACGTTGTAACAGAGACAGATAAAGCTAGAATTTTTCGAAAGGCTGGCTTCGATTGGAAAGTTCAGAATTTACTTGGCGCATTGTTCCCGGTCAGACTGTTATAGGATCAGTCTCGTTGTTAAAATCGGTTGAACTGAAGCTTCTCGTTTTAAGCTGATGTTTCATTAAGGACGATAATTAGATTGATCATAGTTTCTAAATAGTAATTTATTTACCCCCGTTTTATCTTGAAGTAGTCGATGTATGTTTCAGGTTCTCTACGGTACTGTACACTTTGAAAATTTTCGAGGGTTGAGAAATTTTCGTAATCAATTTTCGAGCGATTAATGAGAAATAATTTACGATCATGCGTGACTTTGCAATACAATTTCTTGTCGAATCATCACACCAAACTTTTTACTTTGCCAGTTTTAAAAAGAGACCGTATGAATCCTCTTATAACAAGATCCGAAGGATATCTAAGATGATTTGAGATCTAAACTTCCCCTTCACCACCGATGATGATGAAATCATCAATACCTGGACATCCTGCATACTAAAAAATATACATTAGAGTATTCTATATATAATATTCTAGACGACAATTGCTAAAGTGTTAAAAACCAACCTCACCAAAATTGTATGTAGAAAACTCTGCGTCCGGGACTGTGTAAATCGTCGTGTAAATTGCCCATCCATCAATGGCGCTGGATCACGATCAATAATTAATCGAGAACAGGGCGATGCGCTAGGCCGATTTAGTCTAGCACGCCAGCCATAAATTCGTGACTCTCAGACCGGGCATGCTTGTGTGGACATCCGGTTCAGGTGCTGGGACAAGGAGGGACCATTCGAGGAGCCACTCGAGCCACTCCATCAGCTCCTTCTCGAGTAGGCTTTCGGCATCAAAGCGGCTCGTCGCTCAAACATGCCGGTAATGGTTCAGACTCGCTCGAGTGCCGGTGGCTCTGGGAATCCCCTTGTCCTCCTGCCAGTCCTTTCAAACAGACCCTTCCTCTCCCCCTCTTCTTGGCTTCTGCTTCGCCCCCCCTCCCCTCTCTCTCTCTCTCTTCCTCCTTCGTGCGTTCTCCGTCCTCCTATTTCCGTTTTTCTTCCCTGGAAAACGACAACACGACGCTATCTCGATATATTGAGGATTTGTATCGGTACTTTTTTGTAGCAGCTTTCGTGTATGCCACACTGTGTATGGCAAAACTCTCGTACGTGAGCAAAACGTGATAATTAAATCTGGATTTTCCGGAGGGAAAGAGTTGGAACGACTAAAGAGTTTTCATTTGTAATGAATTTTTGGACGATCATTTGCAAAAGTTATCTAGAAGGTTAGCAGTAAGCCTGTAATCTGAATTTTATTGTAATCTAAAATTTGAGACTCGTTTCATATTCTGATTCGATGAAAGACTCAACGAGTATTTGCATAGAAATGAATATAATTTACAAATATTAACATCCAATTGCAATTATACATATTCGCCTAATTTCTCGAGGGATATAGAAAGAAAAAAAAGATCTGAAACTGATTCAATAAAAAACTCGACAAATGTTTGTATGAAATGAATATAAATTACAATTAATATTGATATTTAGTCGAACATGCAGTTACAATTATAAATGTTCGCCTAACTTTGGCGTGAATATCTTAATAATTATGAACGGGGATGTATGTGTCTGCTTTGAGTATTGGAGCTTCGACCTTGGTGAAAGGGTTTGTTTAAGTTATTGATTTTGGAAGGATTATTGGGACAATTGATTATTTAGTTAACTTAGGTTGGGGAAAGATTACGGTTGAAAAAAATAACTAGTAAGGGAGATAATTATTTGGGATAAGTTAGTATTGAATTATGATAGGAGATTTTGATGTACCAATATATTTTGAAAGTCATAGGCAAAATTTTTAATTTATAGATAATTTAATTCATTCGATGAAATAAAAAATAAAACATGAAATGACAGCTAGACTAGATAAGATGATCATTGTACTTTTTGTTGTAACAAAGAATTAAGCTTTTTTTGACAAAGTAACAACGTGTTTTAATAAAATATTAAAATTCGTATAACGGAAAAGATTCGTGCCTTCGTAGGTTTTCGTAAAAAAAGAAAATCTCCCATTGCAATTCGTTTCGAGAGTTAAGTCGTGTTTACAGGTGTCTGTGGAAGATTTTAATGACAGAACGATTTAAATTGGAGAACTACTTTAATTTGTCGCATCAGGGGACGAAAGTAAATGGCCGTTTGACAATTAAATCAGCGAAGACGGATTTCGTAAATACGTTAACAGACATTTTCGCCGCAGGCGGACAGACTGTGTACTATATTACGAAATTCTAGGATTATAACTTGAGCTCTAACCTGGTTTCGGTTCTCATAGCCCAAGCCTTCCGTCCCTATAGCGTCCCAATAAACCTGGTTAACCCGTTCTGTTATCTCCAACTTGCTCTTTGACCCCCTATCCATTACATTCCCTCTTGTAATCTGTTCTTTCCTTCCGATCACTTCACAGATGAACGTGAAAAATTTCTTAGAAAATATTTTATGAATAGTATATTTTGTGAATTTTTATGCGTTAATAATAAGCTTGCGAACATGCACGCAATAATAATAACGCGAGATGTGAGTAATGATGTGAGCAATTTAAAAATATCGTTACGTGTAAGCGTAATCACCAAAGAATACGAAAGGAATGTGAAATGTTGCGATATTTAATAAGTGGAAGTTCTATGGTTAATAAGAATCTCTGAAGTTTGGAATATTTAACAAGAGAATCTCAGGTTCCATTTCTTTTTTTTAAATACACTGACAAGAATATGAATTCATATAAAATCTAGCAGTCTATTTGTACGATTGTATTATTTGGACGACAATTTATTCTCCTCCCTCTTTTTCTTTATGAAATATTTTACTCGTCGATTTTACAGAAGGCTCAAAGTTAAGGCTCTATATTTCCCTTATATTCCCCCTGTATTTTACACGCTCGTAATTTCCTCCACGTTATCTCTGTCATTTCTGTTAAAACGTTCTTTTCCCTATCTTGATTCATAAAATATGTTAACGCAATACCAGGAAAGTGGCCGGCAGACCCGGTTGCGCGCCTCTGCTAAACGACGCGTTTGGCCTGCAACGGTAATTTTCGCTTAAGTTATCGGCGCGATCGGTGCCGTATCATTCCCCGGTATTCGCAGTATCCGGCGCACGGAATTTGCTTTGTGCCGTTCTTGTTTACAGTCTCGTACAAATTGGCCGTAGCTGCGGTTGATGTCCATACAGACGTGTCCCGTTTATATCGGTTAGACCGATTACCGGTTCTGTTTGCTTTAAATCGGCCGGCTAGACCGATCAAAAGCTCGCCGATTGAAATTGAAAAAAAAAAATGCGCGCCAGATACCACGCAAGCGGTTATCGTGCTTTCGGTTGCCACTCTACGAAACACGGCCACGCAGCACAATCTTCCAACACGTTTGCTTCTGTTCGTGGAAGAACCGCGACGAGATCTGTCCTTTGCTCCAAGTTGTTTGGGGAAAAATTGATTGGAGTGGATGTACAGGGTGGAAAGAAAAGCTTGTCCCTGGTTATCAGCAGAGTGAACGAATTTCCAAAATATTTCCGCTATATTTACATCGGGGAAGAATAGTTCTAGCCAACTGTTTGAACGGTAGTTAGAAGAATTTGGGAATTACATAAATTATTGGATATCGTTGGGTTCCTTTTGAAACTTTTGTTATTTTTACTTTGCGGGAATAATTTTGCTATTCTTTTTATTTCTACTTTTGTCGTGAGTTAAAAATTATATCAAAGGATTAAAAAATTTTCAAAGTTTCGTGATGCTATATAGGAATTTTTTTCTTCTTTTTTTTGAATTTAATTTTTTGAATAACTCGACGAAGCTGTTGAAAATCTGGATTTGCTAAAAGTTGAATGTTACGAAAGTTTCTGAGACGTCAAGATTACGAAAATGTCAAAGTTTTTAGAAGCTCTGAAACTATAAGAAAATATAGAAGTACAAAAGTACAGGCGTGGATTTATAAGAATTCTGAGTGAAAATCTTTTCTACAAAAATTGGCCCTAGAACAAAATTCGGAAACACGTGGCTCTCTCTGATATCAACTTAAATGATTTTCTCCAACGCCGTAAATAATCCAACGTCAGAAATAGATTGAAGAACGAAAATTCGTTCTACTATCAATTTATCACTCGGAAAAATCGTTGCGATAAAATTTCTCGTGCTCGCGCGTGATTCTATTCGTTACGACGGGACAAAAGAAAATACATGCAGTCTCGCCAGATTATTAAAAAGTAAATGATAAAATTTATCGTGCCAACAGCGACGATCGAATGCATGGTTGATATTGAATCGTGTATTTTGCACGGGTGAATATCATCCAGCACATTCGTGCCTCTGCAAACATTTCGAGGGTTTTCGTAGCATTCGATAACGTTTGACTGTACATACGGAACACTCGTATGGAGAATACCTCGCTTTTTATAGAACCTCGTAACGTTTTCGCATTTTCCGCGACGATAGTCCGTGCCTCCGTTTGTTTTCACTGTCGTTTTAACGGAAATAAGAGAGAAGCTTGAACAAACACATCTCCCCGCGAAACGAATACTTTTGATCAGCTGATTTCACTTTCATATTCAATCGAGCGAGTATCGAGTAAATCATGTATCATGTACAGTACTTAACAAATTTTAACGGAAACAAATTTTCGTAAGTTTCGATCGCATGCGAAATTGCTCCAATAAAATGAAATACGTTTCCGTTGTCTCGAGTGACGAAGCATGGTCACGTCGAATCGCAATTCAAAGTCGTTTCTGGCGACGCGCGGCCCCGACGTAATATCCGGAAACTCGTGGCGGATACTCGTTCAACGTAACCGTTATTTACATATCGCGAGCTATATGGTCCGCGACGAAACGATCTCGTAGAAGAATACGATCGTTAAATTGGACGACGTCGTGTATAACGAAACGTTCGAACGAAACTTGGTTTCCCTACGGAAACGCGCGTTCCGCTTCCGTCTAATATCGCGAAATTAATTTCCTCTTCCAGGCGTTGTAAAATCAAAGCGCTCGTGGACGATCCACGGCCTTGGTATCGAATTAAACCACGATTCAGTTGCGAGAAGCAGCGATCGTCTTGCAAAAATTTTAACGTGCACGTATTCCGTATATAGCTTCAAATAATTCTAGAGATCGTTTTCGGGAAAATAAAGGTGGTGTGTGTGGACACTAACTATATTGAAAATGTTGCAATTTGAAAAAAATAAACCTCAATACAAAGAAAACTGCACGACTTGTGTACCCCAGTACGATTCGTCTCACTGAAAAGCCCAGAAGCAACTGTTCTGACTAAGAAATGAAGGCCATAAAATTTTATTGATGTGCAAACATTTGAATCGATAGAGAACAAATTACAGGCGCAATCGCTCAGTACCAGACAACGCCACTCCTACTCGAGATCTACCCCACGCCCCCTCACGAATCACGTGACCCAAATCAACCAATTGCTAATTTTCGTTGCATTAGCGTTGCACCTGAAGAAGCCCGATTTTCTGGGTTACCCCCGCTAAAATCACTTTCAGTGATAAAAAAAAATACAATAATCATGCAAAAATCGTAGAATAGATTTGAATTTATTTCTCTTCAAGCTTGAAGTCTCTACTTTTATTTATTTTCTCCCAAATAGGTCCTTGCAAATTTCTCTTCTTCATTAGCAAAAAATTCGTTATTGAACTGAACAACTGAACTGAAATTTCCACTTCCGCGAAATCACGTTTCGAAAAAAGCATTCAACGGGTTAAAGCGTGATACTTTTGTAAAACAAAGAGAAGGAGAGAGAGAGAGAAATATGGTTGGAAAATTGGCGCGATACGGTGAAAGACAAGTAAAACGATAAAAGGAAGGGGCGTAAATAGTTGCAACGGGAAATGAATGATAAAAGTGGATGGAGGGGGTGCGCTTAACGCGGAGGAATGCGGCCGGTGGTAAATGCCGTTGACTGGCGTTGATTCATGGCGCATTGAAAGCCCCCGATGCTGCTCATCGAGAATGCTCGGCTATAATTGTCGGCCGCACTTCAACCTTTTCATTACTTCGCGGCTCGACGTGGTCTCCATTCGTCACTTGTACTTCCATAACGTTCGTTTGATCTCTGCCGTCAAATCATGAGAAAGATGTACGATCGGTTTTTATGAGTTTTACATTTTCTGTTTACTCAGCAGACGAAATATTCGGCTGTAAAGAATTTTCGTTGCAATTACTTGGCTCATTGTACATTTATTATCACGCAATTATTGAAAGTCGAAAAATTTGATTGGAAATTGCAAAATGCAGTTTGTAATTTGTAATAAATGAGCAAAGTGTTTCTACGTCAAAGTCTGATCGATTATTATTTTTGTGGATGACGCACGTCGTAAAATTCTAAAGTGCTACGTACATACAGGGAATATAGTCAATATAGATATAAATAATATAATAGATGAAAATTATAAATTCATTAATTGTCGTTTACTTTAATTGGAAATTACTCGGTGATAGTCTTCCTAAAGTGACTTGCGAGCAATATTCATAGTGCAAATTCCAGTAGTTGGTCATTCACTATAAATAAAATTATAAAAAAAGAAGAAGTGTTAAGAGTAGAAAAACACTCTTTTCCATCAAGAAAATCTTGTAACATCATCCTTGATTACGATTGCAACATGGAATAAAACTCCCTTAAAATTATAAATATTGTTTCTTTACGTGGAATCCAACAAATGTATGATACAAAGATTTACGGGAGAAAAGGACAAGCTGTTTCAACGCGTTGTCAACCAATTTCATATCGCCAGTACCATCTTCGTATTTAGCATCGAAATTGAACATGAAGATATCGATTATCATTTTGGCATTATTCGACAAGTTCATTTCCAATTACGTCATATTAAAATTCTTCCGTTTAATCATGAAGCGACATTAAAATCGGGATATCGGGGGACAGTGTATTTATCACATTCCTTCGATCCGGCGCAACGTAATATAACAAATTCCTTTCGGAAAATAAAATTTTCAGCTTCCACCTAATATACCGAGGAATTCCAACGATACCTACGTACGCAACATATTCGTACACGTACGTAGGTATCGTACGAGAGTAAATGTGTTTCGGTTCGGACTCTCGTTTCGTATCGATTCGTATTCAATTTTTCGTCGAAGATCGAGCCGAAATTTCGCGGTAGTGTTGCGTGCAATAAGAAGACGGGACGCCGTCGCGCGACAACATTTTTCGTCGTGGAAATGACCCCCCCCCCCCTGCGGTGTATCTTCTTCGTCGAGAAGGCGAGACGAGTCGTCGAATCCGAAAGTCGATTCCTTCGAGCGCGCAAGTAGGTCAAGGAACCCGAGCCAGGCCTCTGCTGCCGGGTATATGCTCGGGCAAGAATGGAAAGCTTCCCTGGCCATTCTCGAGGAAATTCCATCAGACACACGAAATCCTCGGCTCAAGATGCTCCGAGGAACTCGACTTTGTCGTTAAATTCCGCCTCTTTCAAGATGGCGTTGCTCTATGTCTTCTCTCCCTTTTTCTTTCTTATCCTATTATTTAAATTAAATAATTAAATTTTACACGATTGTGTCGTGCGTGTCATTGTATCATTTTGGTTTCGAAACACTAGATGTAGCCGTTATCGATACTGATCGTATCGTCATACTATAGTTAATCGTAGAAGTTTACTACTATGTGAATCATATGTATCTTATAGTAAGAAGATTTAGAAGATATGATAGAAGTATTAAAATTTCATTATCAGAATGTAGATGATCATTGAGTGTGTAAGTTTAAAATTACTACTTGTGCATTTGCATTTGTACTCTGCCAAAGAAACGAATGTTTTTTCTAATGCAGAAACCAAGATTCCAATTTATCCGTAATTTGTATTTGAATATATAGTTTTCATAGATGAACATTCAAGAAAATGTATTACCATCAAAAAATGATTAAAAATACGGTTTTTTAAAATATTTTAAATATTTAAATCGTTTAAACAAATGATTTTTGTCACAAAATTCATCACTAAAAAGCAGTAATTTAATTAATTTACACAAAAATTGTATCTTCAGTGATTTCTGGAATATTTGACCTCAACGTCGACGATTGCCGATAAAAAAAGAAATACGTGCAAAATATTTTTTCTTAAACTACATTCGTGCTAGATTTCCTCAAAAAATCGGTGATCGACACTTCGGTATGTTTCCTCGTAGGAAGCGGAAGTAGTGTAGTTAAAATTTTAATTGAAAAAAAAAAAAACACATTTCCCTCCCGCTTACCTCGAACGTCGCCCCAAATTTCGTAGCGCGAGACACGACACGTCCGTGAAATTGCTAACCAAATGGCAAGATACGCGAAACAATTGTAAAAAATAGAATTGGATAGGAATTAGACAGGGATGGAGCACGGAGCCGCGAGGCGATTAGATGGAAAACGAACGACAAAGGGGTTGAACGTGAATCGCGAGTGTAATTAGCCGCGTTCCAACCGGTGGTGGTCGCGGATCCGAAATGCACGATGGTGGCCAATCGATCGGTTAATTCTAGCACCGAGTCCAGAATAGATCAATGGCTATGGAAATCGGCGCTGCGGGATCCTGAGAACCCTTTTGATGGGCGTAGGTATTTACGAGAAGCATGACAGCTGGTATGCCTCCGTAATGGTCAAACAGCGTGCGACGGGATTCGAGTGCTATTATTATGGTACCTGCGAGGACGTAAATTGACAGGCATAATTGGTTTAATTTCCACGGCTTCAGCCGTGTGTTGTGAAGCTGGAACTGGAAATTTCGTACGGATCGTTAAATTATCTGCTATATCGATGGATTTTTTATTTCCGGAAGTTTAATTTAAAAGCTCGAAGGCTTTCTCGATTTTCCGTATCGACGGTACGATCCATAGAAAGAGTAAATAGATTAACTCTCGCATTTGAATTTTCACGGCTCTAACGACGAAATTGAAGATCTCGTGTGAATCATCAAACTGTCGAGAACTGCGAAGAATTTTTGTTTGGGAATCTGACGAATATTCCGTCAATATAACGCGTTGATTTACAACGTTCAAGATTATCGGAACGTTATCTATCTTTCATTACTTAAAACATCTTTTCACAAATAATCGGAAAATAATTATCAAATAATTCAGAGGAATTTCACGTAACGTTGGAATTTTTTCGTAAAACAACAAAGACCATCGGAGTAACGGCGTGAATTACGTCACATTTTGTCATTGATTAAGTAAACGAATTGCACACATCTTTGAGTGCAATTCCCGATTTCTATCGGCGAATCTTTCCCGCGGACGCATAATCAGCGCAGCGCTATCTAACATATTGTATAAATTATCCTGAATACTTTTCGATTTGCGCTGCGGGTAATGAGACCAACGCTGCCATGACGCCTGCATCGAATGGTTTGTCGAATAATCAACGATTTGTAGAAAGGTATTCTCTGTGTGTAGATAAAGGTATGCGAGCAATTCATCAGCACAATATGCGTTATCGCACGCGAGCCCGTTATCGAGAGTATTCTGATTTTACTGCTTTCCCTCTTTGCCCCTCGCCCCCTCTACCTATCGCCCAGTATGTAATTTAACTTCACGGTTTAATCTTTCCGATGCAAATGCCAGGTAATAACGTAAGGGGTGGGGGAGGGGAAGGTTATCGTCGAAAGTAACCAACTATCGCCGAGTTATTACTGAAAATCGTGTCATCGGTTTACAATTAACCAGAGTTGCTCTTATACGTGAAAAATAGAAACACCAAGCCATGAAAGATACGCGAGATTCTCGTTAACGAATTGATTGAGGTGAGTATCGTTGCTTTCGAAAGTCTTCTATTTCGTCTAATAATTTTTATTGGCTTGAAAAATGAAGATTTTGTTCCCGTTTTCGAAATTTTTAAACAGTCTATCAGTTGTCGAACGATATTGAAATTTCTTCATTCGATGCTCCTAATATCATACGTTTTTGTTGAGTTTACATGAAACTATCCTCCTCGAATTCCTGTTTTTAAAATTTTTGACTTAATTTATCAATTGTCGTACAATTTTGATCGAGTGTACACGACAGCCTTGTTACAATCAAACGAAGACCCCAAATTCCTGTTCTTGAAATTTCTAACCAATCTGTCAACTCGTGTCTTTTCGTTAAATTTACATAAAAATTCTCTTTGTAAAATCAAGACCTCATTCTTATTTCCAAAATTTGTCGATCAATTGATCAATCGCCCGGTAATTTTGCAATTTTTTAATTCTATGTCTCTATAATTTGTTATCTTCCGGCACCGCGCTTATGTTCGAGAAATTAAAGAACTCGACAAATGAACGAGATAAACACTCGTTCACAAAATTACTTGGTTCCTCGCGACGAGCACGTTTCGCTCGCTATCAGAACGTTGGCAGTTTCGCGTAATTTCGTTATCGATTGTTCGACTCGGCCGCTCGAGGAAACTCGACTCGTTAGTCCAAGCAGCTAGCATGTACTCGGGAAACCACGCGCTCGACACTATTTCCGCGATTCTTCTCGCGACAGGCTGGAGCCGCGCGGAAAGCACGGGACAAATTCGTCCACGCGACCGCCGCACCGCCGCGCCGGCAGAAGTTAAATCAGAAACGGCGACGCAAATTTGCTTAATTATTCCGCGCAGAGCGTTAACCAACGAGAAGAGAGAGAGAGAGAGAGAGAAAGAGCGTGGCTGCGCGTAATTGTAGTGGTCGTTTATAGTTGAACGACTCTCGTCGCGTAGCAATTGTCTGTTGTCAGGAGTGGCACTCTTACTTCCGAGGCCGGTGTTAAAAGGCCGTCAACTCGAGAACGTCCCTTCGATTTTTTCCTTCGAACGCGGATCAATCGAAGTTCACGGTTGAACTTGCGACCAAGCAAGAACTTTTCCCTTCGATTCAACGACGAAATCTCGGCTATAATATATTTCCTCCGTTTTCCTTATTTCCCTTCCTTTTGTCTCTCTCTCTCTTTTTCTTTCTCTCTCTCTCTCTCTGTCTGTCTTCTGTCTGATTTTTTTCTTTCTTTCTTTTATTTTCGTTTCCCTCGAAGAAAAGTTCGCTCGAAAGAAATTGACTAATGAATCGACCTTTTGCGTCTGAATCATTGTTTAACGAGTTCGAAACAGTTTACTGAAAGCCGTCCTTTGAAGGACTCTTCGTTGTCGTAACTTGGCGCTCCTCGACTCGATACGAATGGAAAGTCATTGTTATCTAAAATGAGCTACGTCCGTCCTCGATTCTGCGCCGTGAAAACGGAGGTCTCGCGGTTGTGTTATTCTCGTACAGGAAAAGGAGAAATTAGGGACTTAAAATTTGTTTAAACCGGCTGTCTTTGAACAGGTTGTCCCCTCGTACCTTAAAACAATAACTTTGCGATCGTGGCTCGAAATTTACTCGACTGGTAAACAGCGTGATCCTCAAATATTCAAATATTAGCTCGTATAGCGATCGCGAATCATTAATTCGATCTTCGTCACATCCTCCGCAAGCTAGCAATACAATTTCAATTTAATCGTTATTAACGTTAAATAACGCGTGTAACGTTAAATGAATTCAATTCAATTTTCACTCGTTTGGATGATGTCGTAGCCCGGACACGGATCGCGCTAACAACTAACTACCCACTAATTTACGACACCAGTTTGTCATACGATCGCAAACAACAATTTACGCAGCTGTTGTGTATCGACGCCAAATTAAATCGGTGAAAGCGCCAATGGCAAATTGAATTGTTAAACGCGACTTAAACAACGGCGTTTAAACACCGATAATAAGCGCGACCTTTTTTTCGCGAAATAAAACCGCTCGCGTTTATACTCGCGCGCGCGCATCTACATATGAATGTCGAAATCCCAACAGGTGCACGTACGCAACACGCGCATCTACATATTAATGCACGCGCACCCTCGAGCCGGAGTCGTGCATTGTCGCGACGGTAGATGCATAGAGGGTGGTACACGAGTGCCGTCGGTGCACGCAGCACTCGTGAGTTAATATAGCCACGGTGAGAAGGGGGGTAGATAGAGAGAGTAAGAGAGAGAGAGAGAGGAGAAGGGCGAGAGCGCGCGTGGGATTACAGCTGTATATCTATCACGCTGGAATACAGCATTGTGCCAGAAATCCTGATGGCATGCCCATAGGCCGCAGGAACGTCGTGACGAGGCGACACCGTCTCTAACGCACGAATTATCCTTCAAACCTCAAGCCGTCGCGAATTTCCACCGCCGAGAGAAGATATCTCTCCCGCGGAAATCTTAACGTTAAGATATTTCCCAGCGACTTTACACGCCGTTAAAATGTTCTTTTTAAAGAGGATAGGGGATTTATCGTTCGGGGAAATTAAAACGTTGGATTTTCAGTCTTTTGCAATTTTGCATCTTTTCTGTAGTTTGAAAATTAGAGTTTTTTTTTTTTTTGTATTTGCACGTTGAAAAACACGGCACGTAAAGTCGTTGGGAAATTTTTTCACGGTGAATATACAGTGGTTTTTATTTTTATGGAGAGTGTTAGGTTTTGCTTTATATCTTTTGTTATTGTTCGAGAATCGGCTGATTTTGATGAAATTAATTTTCAAACATGAAACGACAACGAATTGCTGAGTTGAAGAACTTGAAAATTTTTCGATAATCAATTGACGTTCGCATGTTTAATGATCATGACTAGCTTTCAAAATACTTTTGCTGTTATTAATTCTTATTAATATACAAATTATGTATTTCATGAAATAAAAATTTCGTAAAAAATAAATAATAAATAATAAAACATAATAATAGTGAACAAACAATGTCTTCATCGAACGGATTAAATTATAATTCATATAATTTTCCTATATGTAAATATGTAAAACTGCAGTAATCTAACTTATAGTAGCGAAGCTCGTGACATGGTTCAGATCACTATAATTCATGACGTAATCCAAAACATTACATAACAGAACATGTTGCAATCCAGGTCATTGTGCCATAACTCATGACGTGATCCAAGTTACTGTACAAGGGAATGCTCTATACCCGTAGCCATTACGCAAAACACCATAACACAACCTAAATTGTAATCTAATTTCGCGCGATTTTCTGTAATCTATATGGCAACCCATGATCAAATTCACATCACTCAAGTTATTGCACAACGGAATTATCACGTAATTCAAGTATAATTCATTATCTCGATGTATCTTTGAATGCATAGAGCATTCAAAAATAAATTTCGAGTGCGGTGTTTTAGAAATATCGTCAAATGTTAATACTGGAATTATCTATGATGGAACTAATAATAACTAATAGATCTAATAATATTGTAGCAATAGAACGTCGGTGATTAAAAGCATAAAATTTCCATCAGAGACATTAAAATAGAAAAACTTTATGACAGAAGCCTATATTTATATATTTTGCGAAAAATTATTTAAATCTCCAAAAATACACTGTTTCATCACGTGATGTACAAATAATCGTTTCTAAAAATTAATTTCCTACGTGTATGCATATATATATATATACATGTTGTGCCTGAATCTTCGACAATTCTAATGACAACCATCTCTCGAGAAGGCAAGACTACTATATAATTCCATACGCGAATACGACTCGGAGTAAATCTCCGTGCAAAAGCTCGATCCCGTCGCGACATCGTCGTCAGGACGAAAATCGCTGAGGCAGTCTCTCCCAAAGAACTCGAAGGCCAATCGAGGGCTTCACACGCCTGTAACGACACACACACACACACACACACACACACGCGTGTAAATGCGGTTTTCACCCTTCAAAGCAGCGGCGGCGGCGCGAGTGTTTAAAGCGTTCGTAATACGTTGGCTTCGCTTGCGGATTTCCAGTGTTTCAACTCGGTGATTATGCCGTAGTGGCGGCAAAGTATCGGCCAAAGCACAAGGGTGGAACAGACGAAAGGGGAGAGGAGGAGAGATGGTAAGAGGCGGAATGCGGATGGCGCGCGAAGATTCATCCAACGAACCATCCGACGAAGCGAAGATACTCGAAAGAGTATGTCTGTGTTTGCGCCGGTAGCCGGGCTGAATCCTGAATTTCCGGCGAACCATCCCATCCCCCTCTTCCTCTTGCTCCTCCGACCCTGAGGTCTCCGGTAGCTGAGACGATAACGAATCTCGATGTCAGCTAGTGGACCGTGGTGAACTTGATCGATCTAACGAGCCGTCGGAAAAACAGCTCGCAGCTACTGATACTCGGAAAAAGAGCGTAAACGGAGTAGCTTCTTCTATCGATCGCTGAACCCTCACGAAACAGGGGTTGAATCTTCAGGGGAAATTGTTCGCCCTTTGATTCGCGTTACAGTAAGATCGGAAAGTGATTTTTCTTTTCTTTTCTTAATCTTTTTTTTTTTTTTTTTTTTTTGAATGCAAGAAATTGAAGGCTATAATATAAAACGGAAGGACTTGGCTTAGAATTTGAAAGCCAGAATAAATGACATTTCCAGTTTCTTGCAGAAATCTTAAGATTCGGTACGTTGTAAATCCCATATCTATCAATATATTATCCGTACGTAATTACCTAATAATGTACATTTACAAGTCTTTGAATGTGTTGAAAAATCTTTTAACTTACTTTGCATTAAATTTCCAATCGGATTTCTTTCACATTAGATGCACAAAATTTCAAAAGACGAAGAATTAGTGACATTAGCTACGAAAGATACAAGACTGCAAAATACTTGACAGCTGCTCGAAAGCTTCGAATAATTCTCGCTTCGTAAAAAAATCTATTCCACGTTCTAAATGCTTGTTCAATGCAATTAGCCTTTAGAGATTGAATTTTCCGAATTTCGACGCAGTTGCTGTATCGGAAAGGGAAATAGTCCGCTCTTTGCCGGTAAAGTTAAACGTGTAATTTCAGTTTCTTCTTCTTTTTCCACGTTCCCGTGGCGTTTCCCATGGCGTTTCATTCGGCGGCGGACGGGGTAGGTTCGTTAAAATTTTATTGTACATTATTAGCACCGGCGGAAAATTACGATGGCGCTGCCGATATCAATAAATTAACCGCGCCGCAGGACGTTCTAAATTGCATTTACTATTTCCCTGCAGGGCATTAAACATAGAACGACTTTCGTAATCGCAGTTGTACTAGGATTCGATTACACGGGCTGCCTAAAATTTAATTAAATCGACACACGGCGAGCCCCTTTTCGCTGCTGCTAGCCATTTACCAGGTCGCAGCGCGAAAATTGTGAAATTTCATTTTACGTCCGGGCTGGATTCAATTTGTCTCGATCATTGGCCGCTATAATTTTTTTGAGGTGTACTCCTCCTCTCCCCCCGACGAAAATATTGGCAACGCGAATGTAATCACAAATCGTTGACGAGAAAAAAAGATTTTCCGTTCAACGATACTTCGCGTTCACTTCGGGCGCAGCCCGGAATTGTAATTTGTGATTCTTTTTTTCCATTAATAATTGTTATTAAAACGGTTTTCAGATGCAATTGTTCGTATGTAGACCATTTGGAACATTTGCATGAAATATTTAATAACAAATTTAAAAATTACATTTCAAAACTGTCATCTTTCTTTTCAGACTTCGAAATGAAAGTGATACCTGTTGTATAAGAATCATGCCTGATCACGCGTCGATTGGTACTACTTAATACTCCTACAACGTATCACATTTCCCATTATTAATTAAATCTCTTGACGGATAACTGAATGAAATTACCTCTAAAAATGCCAATTTTAATCCTATCGAAAATTTGATCGAAACGAACCTTTCAAGTACCATTTAAAAAATTAATCTACTCCATTTTCATTCCCTCGTGAACAATGACTTTATCTTCCTTTTACCGCAACTTATCCTTCTAAAATTGATTAACAAGTTAAAACAAAATTGACTACGTACGAATTTCATAATCATCGAAAAGATAGCACAATAATTTAAACATTATGAATATGTACTCTTAATTTTCCATCCATCTCACTATATCAAGAGTCGAACAACGTATTCAATAGTCTGCGCGTTTCACGCGTTGGACAGATGGAAAAATAAGAGGATACTTTCGAGAGTATGAATATATGAAGAGTATGAATATATGAAGTGAAACGTGGAAAAGGCTGAGGGAAGGGGACTCGTCTAGAACGCGGGGAATCTTCTCCTTTTGCGAGTAGTGCCAGTCGTACTTTGATCAGGCGCACTGGATTTACGTTCATCCTTGGCAATCTACCATCTCTTTCCATATATATATATATATATCCTTCTCTCTCTCTCTCTCTCTCTCTCTCTCTCTCCCTCTCTCTGTGGAAGATTGGTCGTGTTGCAACAGCGTTAGCGACGTCTTTGAAGCACGATTCGTCGCGTCGTAGGCATTTCAACGAGGTCGAAGCAACGGCGGAAGTGCCGCGCCAATGTCATTACAGAGAGAAAGAGACGAGCACGCAGCTTGCACGGCGGATCGAAGGAAACCGGAACAATGGTTAAAAGTCGGCCTTTGATTTTTCGTTCTCGATTCCGACGTTCAACCGGAATAATAATTATCTGGAGTTGGTAGTTTTAACGGGTAATTTGTAACGTGACTTGTTTCAAGTATATCAACTTTTATGTCTATATATATATATATATTGTGTCTGTGTTTTCAGAAATCAAAGATTACCCAAAGATTTCTTTGTTTAATATTTTTCTTCAAATAATAATGAACAACGGGAATAAAACGAATTAAAGGAGAGAGAATAAACGAATTTAACAAGACGATAAGAACAAAACGAATCCATCGGAAGGATTAAGAGCCTCACTCGAAACAGAAAAATTGGATAATTCGCCAAACATGTCGCAATATTTCAATTACATAGCTTACTGAAAGATTCCAAACAACAAGTTGCGATTATCGATGGGCAACCATAAAGAGAATCGAGATAGAGTGAGACGAATCGGTGCTGTTCGAGAGACTGGTCGAAATTTATAACAACGAACGCGAGCGGCTGTTCCGGCGTGGAAAGAAAGAGGGCTGCTGGGGTCGGATTTAGGGAGACGCGGCAGTTGTTTGTCGCTCCGGTGAATTTACAACTGTAATTTACACGATCGTCGAATATCCTGTTTCAACCTTAACATCGACGTGCAGAGAACGACAGACGGGAACGTAGGTGCTCGAAACAGCCTCGAGCGTGATTGAGAACGTCTTTGAGAACGCGATTTAGGAAAAACAAACAAAGAGAATTGCCAGAAGACGGAGCATCCTATTTTCTTAGCTGCTCCGCCGTTCCTCCAGCTTCGAACAGAATTCGTCGTCGGTATCTTTCTTCGAAATTTTTTTTCCCCTCCCTCCTCCTTTCGGAATCTTCCACATCTTGCTACATCGATACAGGATCAATTTAGTTTTATGTCGTTAAGTTCTACCATAGTTTTATAGATTTTATTAAAATTGCACAATACTCGAGGAAATACTCTCTTTGGAAGTTGTAGAATTTTTTTGCAGTTTTTTTTTTTTTTTTCATTAGAAACTTTCGTCAATTGTGCAATTTCTTTATTGAAAGATTTGTCGATCGAATTGCGAGAAACTTGATTAGTGTTCTTCGTAATTTTTTAAATTCGAGAACTTCTGTACTCGTAAAAGAATTTCTGTAAGAATTTTAATAAATTGCTTTTAAATTATTCCGTTTCTTTTTTGCTCAAAGTTTATTAAAATTTCACCTTTATAGAAGTTCCGTCAATTACCTTTAAACATTCCTCGTGATCTTCCCGATTAAAAAATCTCCGCGAGACTTATGAAAAAAAAAAAAAAAAAACAGGTTTGTCTTTGTAATTTTCCAATTATAAAATCTGCGTGTTGCTGATAAAAGAACTTATAATTCCACAGTTAACTACTTTCAAAGTCACCACCGTCAAATTAATATCAAAGTTGAACGGAGCGGACAGTTTCATAAAAGATAACAGAAAAATTTCGCAATCCCGAGAATCGAATATCGAATATCCAAGAGTATTTTGTTGATTATATGAAATAATGCTCCTTTTACTTTCTTCTTTTTTTTTCTTTTTCTTTTATCGAGAGATTTCTTAATCTTGTTGCCGCGATTTCTCCACGGTGAAACGAGCAACGAGAACCCTCAACTTCCTTCCGCTTTACGAAGTACAGGGAGGGGAAAAAAAAAGAGTGCGCAGACTGGTATCAGGAATTCATAGAGGAATCTCTATCGATCGGTTATTTACAAGGAAAAAATGCGATGCCGATAGAAGCGGTCTCTGTTTTATCGAAACAGAAGCTCTTAATAAAGCGTAATAAAGACTCGAAAGCCTCAAGAATTTTCATTATTATCAAACGATACGCTGTTCCCCAATAGTGATCCTTTTTCTCTCTTTCTCACTTCCATCGTCTATATGAGATATATACTTCAGAAAATACGTGGAAAATATACATTGGACGAGATTGCTGGTTTATTGGCTCGAATAACATCGAAGGAATTATTCAGATCGAAGGTGCGAGATCAATTTTCATCGAGCACGGAATTATTCACCGTGTTCCCGCCGTTTGACTGAATGAAACATAAATCGTCGTGACAATAGTCAAACAGTTTAAGCAATTTCGCGGGTTAATATCTAACGCTTGATTAATTTAGTCGGGCGAAGTTAAACGATCGGGGTTATCGGAGTTCAACCGTTCGGCCGCGGCCCGGATTCTTCTTCAATTATTAAACGCGTAATCCGACGCGAGATTTCATTTTTAAAAAATTTCGGGGAATTTTTAATAATTGAATCCCGCGTTTGGCACGATAGAAATTTGTGTTGCGTGCACGAAATTATCTCGCGAATAATAATATAAATGCTCCTGTTGGTGTTGTTTGTCGATAATTAATTGGCAATGTGTTATTTTGGGATAAATGTTTATGCTACCCAGTAACAGTCGTTTGTTGTCTTTTTCCCGCTTTCTTTTTGAAACTCTTTCGGCTTAATTTTGTAAATTATCGTGACTTAATTTTTGAAATTAGCCAACATCTATAAATATTTTGTAACACTTCTATCGTAACTTGATTCTTGAAATTAGTTAGTATTTAAGTACTTTTGAAATATACCTGTCATTAAAATATTCTTAAAGCATCCTAAAATTCAATTGACATTCGATCGCATCGCTTTTACACTCGCGCTTCTTTCTGCGTCCAGAAGTATCTGAAATTTCTCAAAAACTAAGCGCTAAGCCAAATACCTGAAATACCCGAACTTGCCAAAAAAGAAAGAAATTTCTCCCGAAAACAGCTGTAAGTATTCGCGACTCGAGTACCGAGGGGCAAGTGAAGGGAGAGGGGAGGGGGCGAAAATGAAAGACCGAGTGCATTCGGCACGGACGAGGGTGAGTCGAAGGAAACAATCGTGGCGTACACATAGGATTAATTCTCGCGATGCGGAGGATCAGTGTTGGCGGCGGTGGGGCGTGAAGGATGAGGGAATCCCTTTGAAATCTTTCGGCGATTAATTCATTCGAAAGCAACGGCGGCGGCGGAGGCGGCGCGAAACGAAGCGGAGCGTGCAATTTCGACAAGACGATCCCGTGGTAGGCGTTTTCAGTGTGCGCACGTGTATCGTCGGGCCACAAAGCGGCCGCGACTCTTGCCAATTGGTTCCGCGCAAAATTTGTCGGCGTAATTACGACGCAGCCAGCTAAAGTCCCAATCCGGGCTACTTTCTCGCCCACGTTCTCACGTTCCTCTTTCTCTTCGTGTTTCAGATACAAGTGTACGGATTCAACGCGGAACTGTATCACAACATGAGCGAGGCGCAGCACAAGAGTCAAGGACTCGTCGCGATTTCGTTGATGGTGCAGGTGAGTGAACGAACGGTACTGTAAGTTTCGACGAAATGCTCGAGGCGAGGAAGTTTGGGGACGATTTTAAAGTAACGCGGGACGAGACATGTTGTTCGATGGATTTTTCATTTTTGGAAATTCGTACAATTCAACGGCCGATCGCTAGCGTGTACAAACACCGGGGGTGAATTTACGTAGACAGACCACGATCGTTTCCTAAAATTATTACATTCGAATGTATTTATTTGAATTTGAAACTTTAAATCGTGATATAAAGCAAATAAACGGGTGACGTTTCATTTATTTATAACGGGTGGCATTTGGTTTCTTGTACATTTGAATTTTTAGAAGTAAGTTTAAAAGTGATCAAGTGTTCGAATTTACCTTGCATACTTTGAAAGGATAAAGTTAATAATATATTGTACGTATATTTGGACCATGAAAAAATTCTCAAAGACTCGGAACAGAGAGGATGATGAAGCGAGAGATTAAAATGAAATAAATCACCATTTCGTGGAAATGGAATGGAATGATTTGTTACCTGAGATTTCATGTTATCACTTTTTCTATTGTATATTAACGTTTCGTATCAGAAGAGTATTTACATTGTAAAGTGTACGTTCCATCTGTTTCGCATCAATTTTGTAACAAACGCTCCACTCTGCCACGCCGGGATTACTAGATAAATGAATATGCATGAGATATATGAACGCTGTTTGAGCGGAGAGGATGTATGTGTGCGCGAGAGATATTTTTCTATCAAGGAAACGTTTATGATTCCTTTCGTTCCGGTAAAATAAAAAATAAATAAAAAAAAAGAAGAAGAAGAATAAATAAATATTCGAGGAGGAATTACAAAAAAAAGAAGAAACAGCGATATATCGTCGTCGAATTTCGTCGAAAACCTCGATTAAAATAATTTCAACAAACGATCAACAAACTCGTTAAAAATCCAAAAATATAGATTCCAAATGGATGGGGACAGCAAAAGCAAGGGAGAGTTCAAAAACAAGGCTGGTAACCGGAATTCTATACGTCGACAGGGGATAGTTTAGCTCGTGGAACTCGGAAATTTGTTCCCGAGTTTGCGAGCTAGATATCGCGTGTTTACCGTATCCATTCGATCGAAATAATTATTCCATCGCGATAACGTCGACAATCAAAGCGAAGAAAATTACGAAAGTTATGAGTTTGTCGTTTTAGTGAAAATGAAATTTCCAAATGTTTTCGATTTAGAAATTTTGCCTACAAGTTGGCTGTTCGTGCAAAATATAAATTTGTACTTTACTAAATATAATTGCAGAAATCGAAATGTATGGATTTGCACCGCTTGCGAAATATTCTAGTCAATATTTTTCTTTTTTTTTTTAACCATTCATTTTTCTTTCATTGCCTATTTCACGGGGAAATTCTACCTATTCAAAATATATCTGAATATTTAGTTCCAGAGATTCTTTTCAATACGTCAAACTGCGAAAATTTTTCATTTTGTTTGAAACACATGCGAGCTTTCATTTCTCACTTGAATTCACTAATAAATGAAATCTGTATGAATTTGTAAAATAAGTGATGCGTTCAACGAAAAGTATAATTAAAAATTTCTGCGCAACATGTTTTTAAAAGTAACTTATTTATATTGAGGTTTTACGCTTCGGAAGAATCTTTCATTTTTCACATTCGCTGTGAAACCTTTTTTTCCACAATCAAAAAAAAAAAAAAAAAAAAATCTCTATCGTGGAAAAATAAAAGCGCCTGTATTTAAAAAAAAAAAAAAAAAAAAAAGAATAAATAAATAAATTTGGAATAAAACAAACGAGAAAAAGAAGAGAGGATAAAGGGGAACGTTTGAACAAAAGGAGTGGAAGATTTTATTAGCGACATTCTTATTAGCGAGCAATTATTTCGAAGTCTCGCAGACAAACATTCGGCAAGTTCTCCGCGACTGTGCGGCGCTTGTTCCAAGAATAAATTCCAAAGTTTCGAAGGAAACGGTCTGCTTTCGCCAACCCGTTTGACCTCGCTCTCGTACTCCCACATTTTCTCTCAATTCGACGATCCTACGTTCTCTCTCTCTCTCTCTCTCTCTCTCTCTTTTTCTCTTGCTCTTGCAACCCTTCTGAAATCGGCGTTCTGCTAAAAGAAACTAAAAAGCGATTCTGAGGCAACAAATGCCAGGAAACAAACGTTCATGCTTCTGATTTCTAGCACGATAGTTTAACAAACTCGGCTGCCGTTGCTTCACTCGGATTATTTATCGAAACACCGACTCGTTTCGAGCTTGTTCCATTTCCCTTTTTCATACGTACCCCTCGACATGATCATTTTTCGAAACGAAAAATTGAACGAAAGTCGTTTCATTTAACTGGCGATAATTTAATAATTTATTGAGGCGAACGTTTCTAATTTTTATTTTGAGAAATTCTACACATTAGATTGAATTCCATTTTCTTAATTTCCTACCGACTTTTTTTAGCTTTATCTAATATTACGATACTTGTTTCATTTAACTGACGTATCGATTTTATGTTCTTTAAACTTTTCTAATGTTACGATTTTCTAACGTTACCTGTTCCGGATTTTCACTTGTTACTATTATGCTCAAAATTGTAGCGTACCTATAATCATATAATATACATTTTTGTAAAGATATTTTTTTATTATAATTAAAAATCAATGTGCTACGTGTTCGAGGAGCATGTCCAAACGAATATTATCTGCAACGTTGGTGGAATATTTTGTCCAAATCAAAAGTTTCAAAAATATACGCTGTGTATTAAGAAAATAGATGTTACGGAATTTTTGTACTATAAAATAATATAACATTTTGCAAGAAAATTCTGTTAAACAATGGATGTGATTAGATGCATTTACAACGACTCGAAAAAAGTACTGACACATCTAATTTTATGGGATATTTTTGTGATACGTTAATAATAAAATCTATTTCCATAAATAGTTCACTACGTACAAAAGTAACGTGCGTAATTTCCAACAACAAGTTATGCATTGCATATTATGCTGCAATTCCAGCAATGGTTTGTGTGCATTAGAAAAATTGCACATGATCGCACATGACGTCGACGTTAAAATCATAGTCTGCTAATTTTATATTTTGTTCAACCTTTCTCATTCTATTGATATTAATATTGCATAACACGTTATTGGAAATTACCACGTTACTTTCTTACACGCAGTAAATTATGTGACTATTTACGAAAACAAATTTTGTTGACGCATCATTTGTTTTCACAAAAATATTGCAAGAAGACTAGGTGCGCCAATACTTTCTCGATGCACGCGGCAAACGTGTTTATGTTCAAAGCGATAGTGAAAATCACGCGACGCTACGGTTACATCGCCGTATAGTGCTCTATGTTGGCATCAATCAACAGTGTTCCTCGCGAGCAAGCGTAATTCTCATCTCCGTTGGCATCAGTTCCCAGCGGCTAATGACACAAAAATCCACGGGCGGGCGGCTCGTTTCCAAATCATTACCCAAAATCAGTGGTCGTCGCCAGCCAAGGGATTAACGACGCGAGACGGAAAGAGGGGAGCGAGAAGAAAAAGCCGGGAGCGTATACCCGCGAAAAAGCTCGGCTCGGTCGCGCGACGAGGATTTCCAGCCCGGTTTTGCGCGGGTCGCGCCGTTTACTTCCGGAATAAATTTTCGAAGTTACACAGCCAGCCGGCCCCCGTCTGCCTTTTCCTTCGCCATCTCCGCCAAGGTGAGTCTTTAGCGCGGCCGTGAAACGGAGAAAACGGGCAAAAAGACGACGACAATGGGAGAGGGAGCGAGAGTCCTTTAGGATGCATTAAGGACGCGACGCGACGGGCAACCTGAATGTAAACCACTTACTCCGGAAGTTTACAATATTCGGGAGAAAAGGAGATGACATTACCAAGACGACGTACCCTGATTTTCTTCGCTCTTACCCCCTTGTTTTATATGTTCGTGATTTTAGAAAGAAGTCTCGCTCATTTTTGTTTTTTTTTTTTTTGAGTAGTTTTGAATATTTACATCGTGGGAATTTTTATAGTTAACCCCTTAACCTATGGATACGTGTGAGACTCGTATTCTTGTATTCGAGCCAAAATGTATTACTACGGGCCTGGTCCGTAGTACATCGTTCGGGCCAAATGTAAATATCACGGGTCGTGCGACGGTCGCGCTCGTGTTAGATTCTTATTATCTCTTTGTATCGTAATCAGTTACGTGTTATTCTCGGTCACGGTCGCACGTTGAAATATATTTTCTGAAATATTACAGAAGAATCCCCATAAGATGTTTTCAAAAAGAAGATCTCTTTATGATGAGAACGATCTTTTGTGAGAGTTATGTTGATACTTTTGCTACCGAAAGTGACAATAGTTACACGTTCTGTGCGAAAAAAATGCAAGTGATTAGTTATCGATGATATCTCTGACGAAGATCAACTATCAGAACCCTGGATTTGGAAAGAAATAAGAAATCAGTCGAAAAATCTGGAACTATACGATGACTCCTGACATAAAAATTTTCGTACGGAGATATACCAGAGAGACTGCACGCGAAACATTGGGCTCATTTTCCTGCAACATATTGACCCAACAGCATCAAAATTAAGGCCATCAAGACCTTGTAAAGTAAAATAAGAAACGTAGTGAAACAACGTGGGAGTGCAAGAGGTGCAAAGTTCCATTACATGTACTAGTATATTTCGAACGATATCGTACCATTGAAGATTATTAATTTTTTGTTATTGATTTTTTTATGCTAATTACGCGAACTGCTAATTTATTCAGGAATTGCAGATAAATGTTATTGATTTATGTTTATATTTTAGTGATTGACTAGTGATAAACTTTTTGTGGTATATCTACAACAATTATTACATCAGGTTGTAATTACTTGTCAAATATTCCACAAAATTAAACCAGTTGTATTACATTCTGTAAGTCGTGCGCGTTTAGTGCAACTTAGGCTGCGCGGTCCTGTTTACGTTTTGTTGGAACGTAGCTTGTAGGTTAAGGGATTAATATATTGGAGTCTTTTTTTCCTTGTACTTTCTTTACA
Source organism: Melipona beecheii (assembly GCA_032399605.1). Taxonomy (NCBI): domain Eukaryota; kingdom Metazoa; phylum Arthropoda; class Insecta; order Hymenoptera; family Apidae; genus Melipona; species Melipona beecheii. The sequence goes on along the minus strand of JAUCMO010000248.1, from coordinate 2,011,741 downwards.
TCATTTTTGCGTGATATGAACTGTCCGTAGTATCGTGTGACCTGTCATATCCACATGGTCAAATTTCGAAAATTTTATTTTGCATACAAAGTGCTTCGCTATTACATTTCATTCTATTACGATGCTATCAAAATGAGCAGGAACCTTAGGTCCTAAATTGGAATGTAAATAGCTACAGTTAATTATCTGGCAAACAAAAAACAAAGCTTAAAATTTCTATCTGAAATTTACTGTTCCATCGTGTGAAAAGTAGAGCAAGGAAAAGCGTAAAATAAGATTTTTTTTATCCAAGTTTCCGTCGAGCATCACGGCAATTTTTAACGAAACACATTCAGAGCCTGTTTCCTTGAAACTAAAGCTCGGAATAGAAAACATTTTATTCTGTACTTTTCCGACTATTTTTGCACGTAGACTAACTCTTTGCGTCTGGAATTAGCCAAGTATATTTCAAGTACACTTGATCAAATCAAATACAATTCCACTTTATAGAAATTGACAATTATTTCGCGCCATTTGCCCTTCAAATTTCTTTCTCTCCACCACTGTACGCCACATTATCACCTCCAAATCACCGTCGTCATCGTCATTGTGACAATAGACTCGTGACAACGGAAGGAAGGAAGAATTTTGAAACCGTTCCCAAAGCGGGCACCGTGGGTGTCGCGGGCCAACCTTTAACAGGTGCTCGATCTCTCGATGGTAGCTGGTAAAAGTGTGTCGTGGCAGGAGAGGGAGGGGGGCCATGTCGACGGGTGTAATTCAAACGGATTATACCCCGGGGGTGTCTGAGAGGGATAAGATCCAAATGAGTCGGTGGCAGCGTTCCCTGTCAACGCTCGAACAATCCGGACGGGGCTAAATGAGCTCCCGGATATTTTCACTCGCGCGTTGCCATCCGTTTCCGCGTGTGCACCACCCATCGCGGGGACACTCGTGTCGCTCGTTTTCACCGGGATGGATTTATCGACTGAAGTTTTAGTCGTTTGTTCTGGATCCTTGGATGCCGGACGGGGGAATTACGACGGCGGGTTTTAATGAATACGGGGCGAGGTGAAATTATTCGACGATGTTTGCGTTGATTGAAGGGGATATAAGCGCTGCGGGAGGGGAGAGGGAGGATGACGAGCCGGTGATGGAAACATACGCGGTTTCTTTTTCTTTTTTTCGCACTTTTCACTGGATCTTCTACTGGATGGTTCTTTTCCCCTCTTCTCTCTTTTTTCTTTTTTCTCCTTTTAAATTGCGTTGACGTGTTTTTTCTTTCTTTTTTTTGTTTTTTTTTCTTTCGTATCGTGGAAACGAACGAGTTACGGAAGTATTTATTTTTTCAGCGATGTCCCGTTTATTTTTGTACATACGGCATACAGCAACGGCTTTCTGCATTTTTCATTGGATCTTCTGCGCGTTTTTTTTTTTTTTTTTTTCCTTTTTTCTTTTTTTGTCTCTTTTTTTTTTAAATTACGTTGACGTGTTTTTTTCCTTCATATTGCGGGAATAAATAAATTACGGAAGTTGAGTTTATTCTTTTAGAAACGTCCCATTTACTTTTGCACACACATTGACAATTTTTTGCGTTTTTCATTGGATCTTCTACGCGTCCTTTCCCTTCCTTTCTTTTTTCTTCTTTCCTTTTTTCTAAAATGCTTTGACATGTCTTTTTCCTTCGTATTGTGGAATCAATCGAGAAAGTATGTACTGTTTTTTTAGAAACGTCCCCATTTATTTTTGCATACGCATCGACGACTGTAAATATTAGAATATCTGCTCGTTACACGTTTGTTGGAACACTGTAGCAAGTTCATTTCGTATTTTACATTACAAGTTACGTGCGCTAATTTAAACTCTCTGACGACAGTGAAGCAATTATTGTTATTGTACACACGTACACACTCGATATACGCTCGATGTAATTCGTGCGTACAATTTTGAAACTATAATACATGCAAAAAGTAAAGTTGCAATATTTAGCGAATTACACAAATTCCTATTTAAAATTCATTGCCTTGTTCGCATTCACAAAAGTGCGCATTTGCATAAACTTGCATAATCCACTATCTAATTATACATCATACTGAAAATCTGACTTTTACCATCGTTGTAATTGGAGTAGTATTCATTCTTCTCTCTCTCTCTCTCTCTCTCTCTGGTGATATTTTATTTTATTGTTAATTGGAAGGTAACTCAGATATAAATTTTACCAAGGAAAATAAATATTATCACTGCCCTATTAAATCGTGCAACATGAGGTACGAAACAAACATAATAATACGTTAAATTGTTAGACCGAACGAGCCGTATAATGCAATCACGTAGCCACTGATTCCGCTTTATTACGGTGAGTTGAAAATTTTATTATCAGTTAATAAATTATCGAGCTCGGAAGCTAATAATGCAGCTTGCCTCTATTTTGTCTGCCGGATGAAGACGCGATAATTACACCGGATATTGTCAGAATGTTTACTTGAGATTCGCTTCTTGCTTACTGTACTCGTTTGCACGGAAAAAAAATTTATAAATTATTTTCTCTTCATAAATCCCTTTCTCTTCAGTGTCGTACCTTCAATTGTATGATTGTTATTCTTTAGAGGGTTTAGGGTACTTAAAAATAGAAATATACATTACACTTCGTAAGTATTTGAACAGTTAATTATTCATTATATTCGCCATAAACCGGTGAAATCTTTGACAGCGAATTTTTCAGTGAAATCGTATTTAATACTTATTTTAATATATTTAATTTAATATTCAATTTTATAACTTATTCAATACTTATTTAATACTTATTACGTATGTATAAATAACTATTTAATTTTTCATGTCACTTTCAAGTCTTATCGGTACAATTCTCGTGAAATTTCATTGTTTCATAAATCAGTTTCAAGAAACATTATCGCACGAATTGTTTAAAATAGTTTCTGAAACTACTGATTGTAAAACTAAAAAAAAACTGAGAATCTGAAGGAAACGTGAACGTGAAACTACCGTCTTAAAATAAAAGAGACTCTGACCAAACAAATGTAAATATTTTGGTCCTCAACCAAAATATAGAGAATAAACTTTTATAGAATCTTATTCTTATTCATATCAACCCTCTTTCTATCGAAATCACAGACCATACAAATATACCTCTGTGCCAAAATAAAGAACTTCCCCAATACACATTCATCCAATCGCGTTACATATAGAATCCCTCTTCCATTTAAATCTTCTTTCCACCAAAATAAAAAAGTATCTCCCCACATGCACGTTCATTCAATCTACGAAATTGTTGGTCGAAAAAAGAAAAAAGTTTTTATTCACAACCCTCCCCCGCACATTAACACCTCACCCGTTCACATAGCGACGCTGCGTTGAATAACGAATAGCTCGTAAAACGCCATGAATTTCTGAGCGTCGCTCGCAACAATGATACTCGTAAAGTCAGGATGGCCCCCGAACTTCCTGGTAACGAGACTCTCAAGTCGAAAAGAAGATAAGAAGAGAGTGTAAACGAAGACAGATAGGAAGACGGTGGAGATAGAGATAGGAAAGACCTGGTCAGGGAGGGAGGGAGGGGCGGAGAGGGGGAGGAGGGAGGAGAGCATGACGCGTGTGATCGGCAGAGCAAGACCACGCGTTCCGTCACCATGGGAAACGACGAGAGTTTTGATCCGGTCTCGATGGTCAGATGAGCTTTCATTATTTATCGTTACTTTAGAGAGAGTTGCCGGCTCTCGGTTTTAGCCTCGGCTTTCACGGTTACCTTTAATGGCCGGCCAGCGTGGAAGTTTCGAAACGACTGTTCGCCTTCGCCTCTTTATGCGGTGCACTTAGCAGCGTCGAGCGTCGAGCGTCGAGCGTCGAGGTCTCCCCGCCCTTCACTGTTCGTTTCATGGGAAATCGATGAAAAACGTATTAGGGCGTTAGGATGAACGAGGCCGGCCCGCGCAAGGGCCACGTGGACTTTCTCCGTGTCGTCGCGACATCAATGCCCAGCTCTAAGATTCGCAGCCGATGCTCAAAAAGAGATCTGTCGTTCGTCTGTTACAGGTTGGCGAGACGCTGCACCCGGAACTTCAGATCATAACCAGCGTGTTCAACAAAGTCAAGTACCGCGGTGAGTAGATCAGTTCTATCTGTTGTAAATATCGGAACGTGGATCTTCGAAACGTTACACACTAGTTTGAGACCGTGGATCTTCACGGCGCATGAGAAACGCATGAGAAAAACGCATGAAAGAGTATTGTCCACGATATTTAACACGTTGATCGTCGAGCGCAAGCAGGTTTTGATTCGTGATTGACTGTTACCCAGATATGGGTGACACGGTGATCAACGTGTCAATAAATATAACAATTTTTTATCCAAAGTCCATCTTGTAAATTATGTTACAATGATTCACGATGATCCACTATGTTAATTATATTTATAGTGATACATATAGTTTTACTATGGATTCAATACTTTCAAACGTAATAAATAGAGCTGTCAGTGTTCTGACAAATTGACCAATTCGTAACTTTTCATGAGAATTTGATCGATTATGTACATTTCGAGAGACCTGAATGATATTTTATTTCCTTTATTTCTTCATGGTTGGTAATTCTGTGTTTTAATCACTAGCACCTAATTGTAATAAGATCTAGTAGGTTAATCGTTCCAATATCTTCGTTGTTGAATATCTCATTTGAATTTCTTTGTGAATTGTTAGAAATTTTGAACGAAAGTTAATTTCAAATTTAAAAAACCACCTGACTATTAATTCAACGATTTCGCCACCAAAAATTTCCGTTCAATTTCCGACCGTACAAGTCGAAACTTTCATTTCAAATTTACGAGAGCACGCTTCGCTCGATCATGGCGATGGCTGCTACAAATTTTCTAGAGCCACAGAGCGTGAATTCGTGCGGCGCGCAGTCTATGATCCATCGTAATTTCACGTATAATGCGCGAACACCTTTCGTCTCTGCCTCTAGCGTGCACTATCAATACGCATTTAGGCATTAACACTGCCTCAGACTACCTGGCGCGTTATAGGCTTTCAACTCGGTAGGCAGGCAACGCTACCGTTTGCTTTTGCCGTGGGATGTTAATAGTTTCGTTCGTGCCGTGCCGTATAATGATCACGATTTATCCCCTGTTACTTCGCCATCCTATTAGGAATTTCCGGTCTCCTACATCCCTACCAAATTTCTAAAGCCTCCGAAACTCACCAGCAACGAGAACTGTAATTCGACAGCTTGGAACTCAACACATTGACCATGAATTACCATCTGTAGATTCCGGAATATTTTTGGAGAATTGTCCAATTTAATATTAATATAAAGTTAAATCACAATATCAGTTAAAAATTAAAAATCCCAAACATTTCATTAGAAACTTTCATTAGAATACTCTCTACACGATACAATGACTAAATTACGAACGAAAATTACAAACATTAATATTAGCATAGACCAGATGACGCTCTCAACCCTACACACAACTCTTCCAAGAATATTCATGCTACTTTGTGTTGTCCTGTGGTTGTAATTAAAAAAGTGGAATCTAAATAGAAACTCATTTCATCTGCTGAATATCACAGTAAGAGCACTACACATTGAACATTTCGTAGACAGGTTCCATAGATTTTCGAATTTTCCAAAGATACATTTACTCCCCTCTGAACCTATTTATTACCACAGATCCCTTCGTGGAATACTTTCCGACTCTTCCAAGCCCCTTCTTCTCGCGCGAATGAACTACCTTGGCGAGAAACCACCCCTATCTCATTCGAGCAAACTCCGATACACCTCGTAGCTTCTGAGCACAGGCGAACTGTCGCTAATTCCAGCTCGTGCCACTTGGTCGTCGAACGTCGAAAAAAGTGACATTAAAAAATACGTTACCTAGACGGAGACGCGCGTAGGAGACGATTCATCGTTGCGTGCTCGCGTCTTTCATTCGCGGCTGCAATTAGTGGACCGTCAAAAGGTGTGGCAGTGGCACGCGGATGAAATCCAGGAACCCAGGGGCTCTGGGGTTCGAAGGCGGAAACGAAACGAAGAGACTCGCTCCGGCGAGAAAAGGAGAACGCGTGGCGATGAATGCGCGGTTCACGCACCAAATACCGCCGTGGACCGCATCAGCGAGCCACGGTGGAAAGTTGGCCGCGCAGTCTGTCGCTGGGATAACCCCGGATAATAAATAAAACGGTGCCAGGGTAGAGAGTGTGCCGACGCTGCCGGCTACGTAAAGGGTGACGCGCGCGACTCGCTGACTCGAAGAAGAGGGTGAAAAGTCGAGGGAAAAACAGACAGCGAGAGGAAAAGAGAAGAGGAGAGAGAAAGAGAGAGAGATGGGGAGTGAGTAGAAAACGACTCTCTTAAGGTAACGAGTCACTTCGCAGTAGTGAAGGCGAATGTCCCGGCCAGATTTCTCGAAAAGGGCGAGTTTATCTCATCGCGAGAGACGAGTCGATATTCCGAGGTTGTTCGTTGGTTGAATGGAGAGGAAGAACGAAAGAGTAACCGGTTACGATTAAACGTTTAAGGCGTCTTTGGGGTTGTGAATTGCGAATAAAGAAGATTCCGCAAGAGTATTCACAACGCGTTTTTCGCGAGTCTCGATAGATTCGTTCCTATTTTCTCGGGAATTTCTGCGACTTCCCTGAAGTCGTCGAAAAGATTATTTTGGAAATTTTTCTTTTACGTGACAGACGGAGAAACGATTCGTACGAATTCGTGCGGAAAATTTGAAAACTTGGAGTCAAAATTTATAATTTATTACAATTAATCCTTAATATTGCATTTTGCTTGATAATTGTAAATATCGTGATCGTTCGACCATCATAGAAATCAGACGATTCAAAATTTGCGGTAAACTAGTGAAACAGAATGTAGAAGGAAACGACAACATCGATCAAACATTTTCGAGAGAACAATCAATTTCGTACTCTCGACTATTTACATATAAACTGGTCGCTACATCCAGAGTCTGGCCAACGAAAAAAGAGAAAGGGGAAAAAAAGAGGAACGCGCCTCGGAATTCCTTCGGAAAGGAACCAAAGGGAAGGAAACACGATATAGCTGGAACGTATCGGCTCGAAAGAATTCCCGACATAGAAACGACAAGGGCCGAGGTGCGTCGATGTTTCCAAAAGGGTGGTGAGGTCCTTTCTCGGTAAGAGTACTCGACGTTAAACGATTCGTCGATGGATGCGCTCGGTCGCGCAGCTTTTTACGCGGTGGACACGATCGACACGACAACCGCTCGATTTACAACGAGGGACAACGACGGGCTCCGGCCCGTCCACCCAGCTTCTGTGTGCATAAATCCCTCCTCCTCCCCCCACCCCTTCGCACACCTCTTTGGCACGATATTCTGGTGTGCGTCGTGTGTACGCGCGCCGCTGTCTGTGTATTTTAATCAATACCCTGTTGACACCGCGACCACGGCACATAAATCATGAGACAATGGAGAATGCCGTGGGGGGTGGACCAACAGGGGTGGATCTAAGTATTCCATTGTCGTGTACCGTCGGCTCCCCTCCCCCCTCCTCCCTCCCACCATCCTTCCTCACCTTCCTCACCTTCCTCGCCCGTGCCGTCGATGTGTGCACGTACGCCATCCGCGACAACAATGGGGGATCCAACGATGCGCGCGCGCCCGCTCTTCGTGTCGTTCCTCCAAAAGTTTCCAGGTATTTATTGCGAAATTTCGCGAGAGAGCAAGATTGTATCGCACCACACTGACTTCCGGCCGTCGAGGAACTGGTCGTCGACAGCAGCAGCCTGCCTCGCGACTCGGCTGTGATTCTACGGAAAGTACCACTATTTTAGGGACGAGGGACGAGAAGGCGTGAATTGTTGATAGTTATGGTTATATTGGGCTGATGGACAACGCTTGCGAAATTTAGAGTAGGAATGGATAATAAGTTTCGTGTTGTAGGTGACATCGGTGGATCTTTGATAATGAGAGTTTGTTATGTAATTAGTAATAGTAGATTAAATTGAATTTTCTCTTTGATATAATGTTTTTTCTAGAATATTTTAGAGTAAAATATGATTTTCAAGAAAGTAACTACAAAATCTTGTCGTTTCATTGTAATTTATTTCAACGCACTTGCTCTGCTTTTGTCGAGTACATACTCCTGGCAACTTAAAAATAATTAAGCACGCAAGCGCACGCTCTCAAAATGAGATAAAACGTTTAAAGGGTTGAAGAAAGGAGTACAAAGGTACCTATTCTCAATTGTACATCTTTACTAAAGAATTAAACGTAAAATAACAACGTACCGCATCTTGTAGAAAATTCACCTATCGTTCGCGTTAAGAAGAAAAACAATCACTCGATTTATTTGCGAAACAATCACATACTACGACTCGTGGAAGTCGTTTCAAATTGTTTTGCGCCGCGATGCGAAGAGAAAGAGAAACCTCGCTGGAAGAGGAAGAAAACATCCGCAATAAACGATTGATTTGTTTCCTTAAGCGGTACCATGTGCGCGCCGTTTGCAAACGAAACGACCGTAGTAAAATTTAATCAATGCTCGTAAATCGAAGAGAAACAGGGCCGAAGGCCGCAGTCTAATCCCATTATCGTGCCATTTCGTTCTATCGTTTCGACTTCGCAGCGCGAGTGACACCGGATAAGTTGTAAACCATCAACCTTCGCAAATGGAACGAAATTATCGAGTCGTCGTGCTCGATGACGCTCGAACACAGAGTTAAGAAAATATTTTGCCGGCGGTGAGAGCTGTCAGAGATACTGGGCGGCCTGCAATTTCGCATCATTGTACCAAGAGATTATGTCGTGCGCGTACGATGCATACGCGCGCGCGTGCTTTACGAATGGAATATAAGCCGTATCGTGTATCGTGCCCCGCAGCGTAAACATCGAGTGTTAATATTTATGAATCAGTTTAATTCAAATGTTACGTACGTACGCGAAACGTTGCCGCGTGTGAAATGCGCGACCCGTTTTCGATTGGCTCGTCAGAATCAGTTGTTAACTTTTGCGACTGTTTGCCGACGACCGGGATACAGAACCGGAAACAACCAGTATTATGTAGGTTATTGCATAATAAATGTGGCTTCGATTTTGAGGGAACGTAAAACGTTGAATTTAAATATTGTTTAACTTTATACAAAATTTTTTTCAAAGTGCTTTGCAACGATACAGTTTGTGGATTTACTTTTGAAAAATAATTACATATTTCGAAGACAAGCTTGGAAAATACTATCTGATCCGCTGCGTTGTTTACATCAGCTTGTATCAACTTTCATTCGTCTTCCACTCGTTCATTAGCCAAACTCATGGTACAAAGCAAATGCAATCAATTTTGACAATCAACAATCAGTTATGCACATAAATTAATAAGTGGTAACAAAACAACAGGCAGGACTGGTCGTTATTACTACCTCTACGATATAATTTAACGAAATTTCAAAATACACGATGACTTTAGGCTAAAAATCGTGCATACAAATTATCAACGTAATTACAATTTATTCTGGTATATATACATACGTAATTGAATTTCTTTCTCAATTTTCTGCATTAAATTCATCCTTCCCGCGACTGGCAGGACGATATTATTTATGATTATTTATAATATTAATACTTTTCTAATGTAATTTTTACAAAAATTGTCAGACTGTTACAAAACTTTTGTGTTGTTAATTTTCAAAATACATAGTACCATCGTAAAAGATTGAAATCTAACTCGCTGTTACAATTACAACAAATATTTGAGTAAATTTAGATTTTTATAAATTCTTTCACAAAGAAACGCCGATCCAAACAAGAATTTAATTCATCTTGGAAATATTATGATCTGCGCACGTTCATATGTACATTATAACTCAATTATAGCAAAAAAAAAAAAAAAAAAAAATCCAGCTCGAAAATATCGACAAACCGTTAATTTTGTTGAAAGCATCTTTACATTCGTGCTAACTTCAAAGGCGTAAGTTTCTGCAAAAAAATAAACTCGCTACTTTGACAGATTTAACACTTTCGATGCTGAAGAAACAGCTGAGTGTATTTGCCACAGAGGAAGCTCTCCAAATGATACGATGAAACTCGGAAATCGGAACGTTTCCTACGCGGCAAGGTGGCCGGCGCTGCATCTCGCGTTGTCTCTCATCGTAAACAGCCCCGGTAATATATGGGAACAATAAAACACGGAGAGACGAAATAAGACAAGCGCCGGCAACTTTCTTGAATATGAATATAGCCGCGTGTCTATGCAGCGCATTTTCTAAAGTGAAATGAAAAATGCGATCCATTACTTTGTCGACGCGGCGAGCAAATATAAAATTCTTCGTAGCATTTTTTTGCTTGGTTCGCGTGCCAAAGACCTCGTAATGTAAGCATTTGTATTAACCTCCATCTGGCGCTGATAGTACGAAATGACACTTGAAACGAGAAGTAATTCATCGTTACAGTTTTTCTCCCCTGTGGCCAATGAAATTGTAGAAATCGACAGTTCTTGCACGATACAATCGATAGAAACGAGCACATGCACGAGGACACTCGTAAGTAGAATAAAAATTGATATTTTGATATTTTGTATTCGAGACGCTTAATTGGAGATTTTGCAAGACGAATTCCGATAAATCGTATTGTCAATGGATTTTAATGTTTCACGATACTTTTCATTGTGGTCTGGATAGTATCGGAAGTAAGAAAATTTGAAAATAAGAAGATGCCTGGAATGTATAAAAACATGTGTATAAAAGATTTACAGCAAAGTGCTCATCACATATGCTCTTTATAATATTAGCAGACAAAACAAATACTATATGATATATGAATACTATAATGTACTATAGTGCTATAATGTATATATTATAATATATTAATACTACTAACACAAGTACTATATACTGCACTAACTATCTATACATCCTATAACATACATGTGCATAATAATTAATATTAATATATTTAATGTATATAGTATAGTATATACGTTAGAATACGTTATAGCACTATTCTATAGTACGTTATATACACGGATATAATACATACGTATCTGTTGAAATAGCTGGAAGATATCGCGAGAAACAATATAAAAAAAAAAAAACCATGATCGTACGGTGCTGTATTCAGAGAACAGTCGGGCGGATTTGAACCAGAAAAATCCGCGTGCCGTCTTTCCAAGCTACTTTACGTTGAAAAGGTCTGTGCTCTATTATCTTCGAACGTGGCTCGACGGATGCCATGTGCAGGCAGCATGCATACATCGGGTATTTCCACTTTGTTTCGCCTAACTAATGGCGAGCTTTCGTCGAGAGTTCTTCATCTCGCGATTTCTTGCAGTCTTTCACGGCCGTGAACGCCACGTGTGGTAAATCGACGTACGTTCCTCCGCGCGAAAATAACCGACGAATAAGTAAAACGCTACGTTGATTCTGCGGAAATTAAAAGCCGCGAAAAAAATTATTCTTGATTCGTTTGTCTCCGTGTTAATTTCAGTTTCAGTTCGGACGAGATCGCAAAATTTTTATGTGTTTGTCAAAAATACAAAAACCCATATAATACACGAAAATATATTGATATATTGGCATTCTTTTACTATTATTTTATTTAATTAACATTTTAGAAAACTAAAAACTCTCTTTGTTGAGAATTATTACTGAATATTATATTATATTATTAGTGAATATTATATTATTATTATGGAGAATATTATTGAAAGGACATTACCTTCCAGAATTCAATAAAAATTCTTGATCGTCGTCAAAATTCGCAAGCAAATTTGTAAGCGAAATGGCCAATTTTGTTAGAGACGAAACTCGTTATTTTTGCTGTTGTTCTATAATCAATATTTCTGTTAATATTATTATTATATTATAGAATTAATAGGTCTTGAAACAATTTTACATTCTTCTCTTTTTAGCTGTGGCTCAGAAAGTTTCTTTCGTATAACGAGTTTCATCTCTACTAATTTTCTAACGTGTTCATTAATTTCCTCAATCTCCGAAACAACTGAGAAGAGTACTTAAATCTCCCTCAATCGATCAAAAGCCTGTCGAAGAATCGGTCCTCGAAGTTGCTACCGCCCCCGTCGCGGTCGGTTCTTCCCTGAACGAACTATCGAAAAGAAAAAAATCGTTCACGAGAGAGCCATCCGTCACACTGATAAATTCTCTTCTTCGTCTCACCCAAGTGTAGAAAATATTTGTTCACGCTGAGAAAACGGCGAAACAAAAGTATGATTTCGATACAAGGATCCCCATATTTCTGTAGAATATTTTTGTATAAAAATATTTGTTAATATTTCGTTGTTATTCATAAAATGTAAAACTTTACATTCTCAGTATTATTTGTCTTTTCGTCTCCTAGAAAATCGGCGAACAAAAATGAAAACTGTAATCAATATATTTAATTCGAAATTGAAATAAATGAAAGATACAGTTATCGTTAAATTACCAATAACAAAGATTTCAACATCTCGTATTATTTAAAAAATTCTTTGAATAATTGAATCGTTGCATTCGCAGAGAGAAAAGTACTTGAAATATTTCAGGCAGTTTTATTTCTTCTATATTTGAAGGTCACGATATAATATCACAGTTAGTTGGTCCGAGAAATTGGTTAAAATCGAATAAATTTGATCGGTATTTGGCCATTTATATGCGAACGCTATTTGACGCGTAGCGTCATCGTTCAATATTGAATGGCGGTATTTCTGAAAGCACAGAGCATAGAGGTCATTGTTGATGGTCATGACAGCGAAAGGGGCGCGGTTGGTCCGTTTGCGGGGCTTTGTTCCATCACAGAGGGCCACCACGTTCAAGAAACTGATCCGCGCGTGCAACCAGCAGCGCACCGGCTAGGAATTAGCACGACTGCAATGCGTGTTAGCATCTAAGGGCTTTGCCTTTGTACTCACTCGAATACAAGGCATTCCGTGACGGTTTGCAGCTGCGAGATTTTTCACCAATTTCCCCGCTTCCGTTTTGATACGAGTATATCTCGTAGCCGTTGATATTCAACCCTTGTGCGTTCTTCCTCGTCCACTCTCGACTCGCTCACATTTCTCGGTGATTAAAAAGTACCTCAAGTTTAAACGAAACGTGAAAAGATTCCAATTAAAGTTGGTGCGTTCGTATAGAATGTGTCGAGCTGTGACCGATTTTCGAGATCTATTGCAAAAAGGAAGGTCAGTTTTCTTGATTACGCGTGTCCCTAATCGAACCAGTGTAATTCTTTCCTTTTTAGTTAACCCGCTAAAAGGAATTTCTTTTTTTTTGCAAAAAGTCGTTTACTACGCGAAGAGAATTTTCGTTCGATCTGACGTTGTCCATTTATCCTTGACGTTGAATTTTACATATAAGTGTATAAGATTTTGATACGGGATCAAAATATTTCGTTCGAAGTTGTTTGACCTGACCGCTAGAAAACCGTCGGCGTTTCACCCACACGGGAAAAACGGTTTTATCGCGCGAGCTGACCGAAAGAGAGAAGCGAAGAACGAAGCTGAAACAACGGATTACACCGAGAGTAGCGCCTGTCTCTTAAAACATTCACGTCGGTTTCCCGCGAGCATTCGCACCCGTCCGTCAAGGAATTTCGCCATGTCAAGGCCAGAATCCGTGGAAAGAATGAAATTTCCGTTCTTTCATCCGCGCTTTCTCTCTGCGCCACCGCCGTTCCCAATGATTCATGGAACGTTTTGCCATGTTCATTACCCGGAATCGCTTGTGTGCTCGTCCGTGCACGCGAGCTCTCGCGGGACCGCAACGCCGAATCGCGTATTCAAAATCGTGCTTCCAAATTTATGCGCCGGCCTGCGCTCCTTCCCACGCCTTCCTTCGCGTCCGCTACCGGCGCTCAACTGCGTTGTTTGCTTAGTCACGATTCGAACCATTCTTTTGTTCCGGCTGATGGACAGTTAGTGTGGACTCGGTTCGACAAACCGAAACGACGGGTCTGTTATCTCAGCCTGAGGCTATATGCGAACATACTCCTCCTGTACTCTCGATTCCACAACGGCGAAGAGTTGGCAGGACGGACGCAATTAGAGTGTCGAATACTTGCCAGTATTATTCGCCTCTCGCCGGATCGAGAACCACACTTGCCCCAAAACTGGCTTGTAAGAAATTTTGTTCTTGAGGAGAAGTAGATACGCACCGTCCACTTATCGGCACGCGTCATACACATTCTATATATAGTTCGCCTTTTAGTCGCCTTTTACGACACGCAGGAAATACGTTGGGTCCATTTTTCTCCCGTTCCCACAGGGAGTGGAGAGGACACCCGAGTATCGCCTGATGGACACTAGGTCTTTGCATGTTTGCTGCGTTCTGATCGATTAACACTCCTCATTAACACTGCCTTTAACTTTAGCAATTATAGTAAAGAAAACAATTCGTATGTATACATATATACCTAATGCGAATGTATAGCCATGACACTCTCAACTGGTAGTGGAAAGATCGATGTAGTGGAGGGGATAACGCCAACGATCAGGAAAGTAGGGGCAAGGGCCGCCAGTTAGCCATCTCTGGTCTATATCCGTTTTTAAATGTGATTATTTTTGTGCAGGAGCATCAGAAATACGGAGAAATATTTCATAACTCGGAAAATTTCAGAGTTATCTTTTCAACATAACTAACTGAATTATGCGACGAATTTTACGAATTAAACTGTTTATTTGCAGTTTTTCTATTTTTAGTTTTCCCATCGTCATTTTTACTTGCTACAGAAAGTTCTAAAGTAAAGTGCAGAAGACAACAAATTTTGCTTACTGAGTTTGAGTAAATTTATTTAAATCAAACGGTAGGATCCTGTCGTACGTCGAAATTTCGAAAATCTTGTATGAATTTATTTTTGGTTTCTATACTTGACAGTTTTTCTCTTTCTCGTCGCCGTTATTCTTGGAACGATCAAGTTGGTTTTTACGTTGGTTTTTGTGCAATTAGATTGGCAAATGGTTCCCAGAATTCGATTTAATTATACCGGGCAAACGTAGAATTAATTTGGAAAACTGTTTAATGAAATGAGTGACCTCGAAAGAGATCGCGTTTGCACAAATGAAATTAAATGCACGCGTTTCATTAATGAAACGACCGATCAAAAACAATTAATCTTGTATCAATTAAATGGAACTCATTATTTCGTTGCCTTCCTTCGCCGTTTCTCTTACTTCAATCACTTGCTTACGAAACAGCAAGCAAATATTCATTTTATAAAGTTACAGTGTTTCCCGTGGCTTCTGTTAATTGATTAATTTTTCCATAATATTCTCTCGTTTGTATTATTCTTGCTTTAATACAAAATTCACATATCGTTTAGTGAATAATTTTAAGTATTCTGTAAAAGATAGTTTTCCACGTCATAAATTATATGCACTGCTAGTTTACATTTTGCAACCAACAATATATAACAAATAGTTATTTCAAAAAGTACATTCTTGCGTTCTTCACGCCAATCTCTCTCCATAAGTAATGTCGTTTAATAAACACCGTCATCTAGTGACAATAATTTAACTTATTATAACATAACCTATATTTTACTATATTAAATATATTGACATTTAGCGTGCTTATTATTAAATTGTATTATAGATTAAAACTGTATTAACTCTTAAATAAAATAAAATTAAAATTATACGGTATCAAAAAAAAACGACGTTATTTATGGGCACCCCCATAATAATACAATTATTAATTTGTAATCTCTTGCACAATCCATCGTGACAATCTCCTTTTCTCTCCCAAGTCCCCTTTCTGTTCTCATCTTTTCTAAATATCACGCGAGCACAACGTGCGACTAACACAACATAAACTTCCCATGTAAAATCCAATTACTACTTCGTAACTTTAAAGTCACGATGTTCGCGATCCCTCGTGAACGCAAATGTTTGACGTGCGCGACAAACGTTCGGCAAAATCGTGTAATTTCATCTTCGCTGTATACGGTGATTACGCTCCAACTTCAGTTTGACACACAGTGGAGGAGGAGACAGCGTTATGATGGCGTGCCCCATCGGTGTTCTTATATCGTGATTATCGCCACTGTCATCATCATTATCCCTGGTTGTGCGGCCGAGCCATTAGGGTCGGTTAATTTTCCTAAGAGCCCTTTGCTCTCGGCTTCCACGCAACGACAGCCGCACACGTACGCCTCCTCGAAGAATATTCGACGCAACGCGAGCATCGCCGATAGTCGATTCGATAATAAATGAGAGAGCGAGTGTGTATTTACGTCTGTCCCGACGAGAGCCATCTTGAATGGGTTAATACGCTCGATTAGGATAATTGCTGGATGTCGATAGTTTCGTACTGCTTTTAATGATTATTGCAACTAAAAAGATTTCTGCTGGTCACGCGGCAGATTTTGCCATTTTGAAATTTATGATTAGTCTGTCTTATTTTTTATTTTTAATTATTCTTTTGTTTTGTATTCTTCTGTATTTTTTGAAGGTGTAGAAATTATAATTATTGGACATGAACGATAATTCTAGACGAAGAAACTTCTCTAAGTTTTGGGCAATTTTTTGGTGGACGAAATACTTTAAAAAAATATCGTAATTTTTAAATTCTTTACAAATCTGGAATGACGAACAATGAAACATGTCGGGATAACTGGGTAACTTATAATTTGTAAAATATTACTTTGACTTGTTAATATTATACAAGCATGTATACTCGTGACACGTGTCTCGTAAAATTTCGCTAATTACATTAGCTCGTTACTCGAGATATGACAGAGCAGCAAATAATACGACAAATCCTGGAAAAAGAGTATGCTTAGCCGTCGTTATTTTGAACGACGTCGCCTTTATCTTGAAAGTTTTATATTATTAATATTATTATTAATAATATAAAACCTCGCGTTACGCGATTATAAACCCCTTTTCGTACCGCTCATCTAATTTGGAAACATGTTCTTCCTTCCGCCAAATCCCTCTTGCCAGATTTAAAACGAATAAAATATCCTCGCCGAGCTTCGACCATATTTTCAACCGTACCCCTTCACGTTCCCGTGGCATTGTTTAACGTGGAAAAATTCCGAAAGAGTTTGAAATTCGAAAAATCAATCGCTTTCGAACACTGCCAGTTCGAAATCGACGAAATATTTTCTTTATGCAAATATTAACCGTTCTTCGTCGTGATGTAGTTGCAGCGTGAAAAAAAAGAGAGGAAAAGGGAAACGAGCGAGAGAGGAAAATAGTAAAAATCACAGAACTGCATCCATATCGTAACGAATGCCTATTTTCCCAGGACTGAACTTGTCTAAAGCAAACTGAAATATCTGTTTGTTGCAAGGTTAGTGATACGGATATCGATTCAATAAAAGATGTTCCACGAGCATCTTGATTTATAATTTAATTATCTACGAATTAATTCATTCGTTCACTTTCGTCACATTTTATAGAACAATTTAAATGTAAAAAATATTCGATCAATGCACCAATGTCGGCGACAAATATATTGTTCGATGTTTAAAAATCAGAGTCAAGAACATACTTGGAAAAATGTATATCGAGAAAAATGTACTTTGATTTAAAATATATAGGAAATAATAAAAAGGTAATTTATGTTTCTCACATTTTTACAACACTTACAAACACATATTGCCATTTTCTTGAAAGTGCTAGCAAAGTGCTAGAGAAAATTTGATAATTACGTAATTACACTGATTTGTAACGGACCTCAAATAAAAAACGTATTACTTGAAAAGATGTCGCGATAAAGTTGAGTAATTTAAAAAAAAAAATTGGAAAAAAAACATTTCAAATGTACCAATCTAATACGTTTTCTCCCGCAACAAAATTTTTACATTTTATGAAAAAGAAAAAATAACTAATTTAGCACCCATAACAAAAAAAAAAAGATCAATTTCACGAAAAAGCTTACACCATGGACGGATCGACGTTAAACCGCGTTGAAAAACGTCGAAATAATTTTTCTTTTTTTTTCTCTGCATTTTTTACTTCTCTCTTTTTCAATTTTTTTTTTTTTTTTTTATAATCTGTGCGTCGCTCGTGCACGCATGCAAGCGAATCTTCTGCGCCACGTAGCAGAAATTTGAAAATTCATTGCCACCGCGTTGGAGCATTCTCCGAAATCGAGTAGCGAGCCTGAATGGAACGAAGCAGCGCGTGACACGTTTCTCAATCTCATCGCGCTTTTTCCCCGCGACCTCCGTGCAAGAGTTAATGCATTTCATTAATCACCCTCTGTTCCCTCTTTTTCGTACCTGGATTCCAGACCTCGTCTCATTCTTGCTGCGATACCTTAGCTACGTCCCCTTTTTTCCCATCCTGCGCCTCTCTTTATCGTTATTTGTCACCTGCCTGAATGCTTTCTCTCCGTCTCTTTCTCTTTTTATTACATGGAGGACATAAGTGTGTCTTCTCATTCGTATTGTTACTTTGTTGGTATTATTTTGAAGATGCAATATTTATATATACAATTGCAATATTTCATATGTATAAAATAAAATATTCCATGATTTTTTCTTAAATTTTTCGCGAGCAGCCATTTTAGTTTACCTATGTTTTATTATCTACGAATTCATTTTGTAAGATTTATATATATAAATATATATGTATATGGATAAATGAAATACGATGACGATTTTTGGAATTTACTACTGAAAATGGATTGGAAAAGAAATTTCCTGAAAGGAACGCAAGTTCGACAGGGCCGATAAAATCACAAAGATAAATATAGGTATATGTAATAAGATCGTGTGGCAACATACGACGATGAATGATACAGACTACGAGACTTTTATATATTTAGTTATCTACTTTCCCTGATATTATTTATTATTTCTAACCTTCTACTTTTCCAATATTCAAAATTATCGAACGCACGAAACTAGCGATAGGATATTTATTAAAAAAAAAAAGAAAGATTGATTTATTTTGTTGAGAAGAGAGCAGCTGCTATTCTAACAAATGCACATATACGAACAAAAATTTGAATAAAGCTTTGCAAAGTTTTGCATAATTTTGTCAAAGAGCATTTTCACATACGCGTTACGTGTTTGACGTTTCTGTGTCTGTTTCGTTGTATTTGGCTGGCGATCGTACGGGAATGAAATTGTCAGATCGTAACGATACATCATAATATAGTGTATACAATAATACAATTTCTATTTCCCACCGATATTTACTACCGGCGTTGATATCGAATAATAAACGAAGGTGATAATACTGCGATTGCAATTGCTCAAAATACATGTATCGCAACACTCATACCGCGTGAAATTTAATGTTTATTAAGGCACATTTTTCGCGCGCATTTGCATATTTCAATATGCGCGAAATATATGGAAAAATCATATGGAAATATGCACGAGAAATATATACAAATATGCACGAAAAACGGAAAAGTATGCAAATATTCGAAAGGCCTGTGCAAGTATGCAAATATGCACAAAAAAGATGTAAATATGCACGAATGACAGGTGAACACGCAAAAGGCACGAGCAAATATGCACGAACAATAATTAGACAAATACGCACGAAAAACAGACCAAATATTTGTATATCTTTCGTACATATTTGCGTATGCTTCTTGGATATTTTGAGTATCGAAGTGTAACTTTTTATTGTTAAGAAGATTACTAAATTCAGAAGAACGTTTAAAAGGAAAATCTCCATTTGGAACATTAAAGATCCTTACAAGACTACGAAAATACAAAAAACAAAATCATATCAACAGTAATTAATTACATTTAATGACCTATCATTATCTTCAAATTTTCGAGATATTTAGCACGCATACATTAAAATATACAAGGATGAATCCATATAACGAATAAAAAAAATGTATAAAGTTCCACTATTTCCCGTGACACGTTCTGCCTGTCAAATTTTCTGAAAACAATCACAATTTATCCCATTAATTAAAACATGTTCCTCCCCTGGCGCTCAAAGCTCGTGAGTCACGAGCCATTTACGACACCCGAAATCGCCCACCAATCATCCTCAATTAATCCACATCTCAACTCATCAACCTATTAACACTCTCACAATACAACGTCCTCCTTGCGCCCCCCCCTCCATTCTCTCCGAGTCGGACACAACGGCCCCATTAATCACACAAAGAGAATCCTTCCTAGCGCTGCCCCTCCATCCCTTCGATCCTCGGACACGCTTGATATTTCTCCGTCTTCGGGCGTCCTCCTTATTATTTATCACGCGGCGCTTTCCGCGTGTGACGCCCTCGAAGAAAGGAAATCGGGAGGGGGGAGGGGGGGTGTGATAAATAAAAATAAAGCGCAGGGACACGCGTCTCCGCGACCCGTTCAACGTCGGGAAAACGAATGGAAGAAAAGGAGCGCCGTGTGAGAGTTGGCGAGAAGGATCGTAGACGGGAAGGAGGGTCGCGAGGAAAGAGAGACGAGAAACTTCGAGGGAGTTTGAAATAGGGAGAGAGAGAGAGAGAGAAGAAGAATCGTTGATGGAAAAGAGAGGGTCGCGACGAAAGAGAGATGCAGGCTTCGAGCGAGAAAGAGAGACAGAAGAATAGTTTGAAACAGGGAGAGAGAAGTTGAAATAGGAAGAAGGGTTGTTGATGGAAAAGAGAGGGTCGCGACGAAAGAGAAATGAGAGAGAGAGAGAAGATAAGAGAGACGAAGATGCAGTTTGAAATAGGAAGAGAGAAGTCGGAAGAAGGATCGTTGACGGAGAAGAGAGGATCGCGACGAAAGAGAGATAAGAAACTTGGAGAAAGGGAAGATAAGAGAGACGGAAATACAGTTTGAAACAAGGGAGAGATAAATGGGAAGAAGAAGACTGTTGATGGAAAAGAGAAATCGAAAGAGATAAAGATACAGATAGAGAGGAAGAAAGGTGAAAGATAGAGAGGTGTGAAAAAAGATCGTGAACAGAAAAAAGGGGGGAAATAAGAAAAATAGAGAGAGATAAGAACAAGGATCATGAATAGAAAAGAGGAAAGGCGGAAAAGAGACTGAGCGAGAGATAGAGAAAGATACAAGGGATTCGTGGATAAAAGGTTCATGGACGGGTCCGCCACTTTCTGCCCTCTAAGCGAGCTGAATGCTGTCCTAAAAATGTTCCCTCGCCTCGGAAGACGAGAACAAGCCGGATGGCTAAGGGCCGCCACATTTATCCGTTGTGTCAGCCCACCATTTGCCCCGACACGCGCTCGCTCCTCCTTAATGTCACGCGCCTCGATACGAAGGGATAGCTGGCTCGTAACCGCGACGTCGCGACGCCACCGCGTAAGAAGAAGCTTTTTCAGCCACACTTTCTCTCTCTCTCTCTCTCTCTCTCTCTTTTCCTATTCGAGCCACGATGATTTTCATTTAGAGCCGATTAATGACGACGAAAGAAGCTTCCAAAACGATGGAGAGAGTTCTTTCTACGAAACGATGTCCGACTTTCGGATTAATCATCCACAGGGCTCGTTTAAAAGGTGGAATGGGTGTGCGCGAATTGAGTTGGTTGCTCGTACGCTTCTCGTTTATGAGGATGATTAGTAAAGTTTTCAGTGGAGACTCTTTCTGAGGGGAAGGGATTTGGATCGGATTTTGTGCTTGGGGTGGGATTTTTCGTTTGGAACGCGGGTGTGTTTGAAAGAAAGGATTTTTAAATAAAGTGTTCTGTAGTGTTTCTTTGAAGAAAATAAAAATGAAACAAGTTACTTCTCGTTTTGTTTCGTTTCTAGATAATTAGATACTTGATTTTTCGTTTCTTCATGGACAGATTTTTAAAGTACGTCTTCGATTAAATTCACCGACTTGAAAATGCATAAAATACCTTTTAACGAACGATAGATTGATTTTCATAATTAATATTCTCATGCTCGTAAGAATGTAAAATTATTATTATAATAAAAGTAATTTTCTATTAAAATACACCGTTTCCTGCAGAGAGCATAAATTTATATGAACATCCGCAGTCTATACATAACTAACGTAATTTAATCTTCGCAATTAATTTTGCATAATTGAATTAACAGCCTATTATAGGAGAACGAAAATACGATATAATACGGTATGCAGAATAGTAAAATTAATTATTAATTATTAAAAGAATATTTAATGAATTTTATTATTTAAAAATTACATCACCGGCGTATTACAAAATTACGCTCTCGTATAATACATTTTATCGTTAATTACACCGATAATTGAACCAGTAATAATTATCAACTTAAGAGCTATATCAATAACTCCGACAAAAACAAGAATCTTGATTAAAACGCGAATTAAAATAATCGATAAACATATTGTGAAACTCTACTCCCTATGGAAATTACAAAAAGCAAAAGAAGAAAACAGAAGAAAATACAACTTGCCAAGCAAAAAATTAATATTCATCCGTTGCATTTTAAAGGAAAATTTCAACATTTCGTAGAAACAAGAGGAAAGAAGGAGAGGGAGAAAGAGAAGAAGCGTAAAAATATAATGAACGTTCTTAAAGGCATTTTAATTATGAAATTCCCGATTCGATAAACCATTCTGCCGTATAATTCTACGATTATATTCGACGATTAGCCGGCTGCTTCCCTCTCGTTTCGTGTTTCATTGGTTTTCCGGTTCGCTTGCGATTCGCGCACGGTCGAACGAGCCCCGTTTAAGAATCGAAATCGCCGCTGTGAAGTGAATTTCTTCGGGACCCGGGTCACACCTTATCGATTATTCGTATCGTCGTCTCGACGACGACCACGACGACGACAAGGTGATACACGCGCCACACCGAATCGTTAGGTCGACGGAAGTAACCACGATTTCTCTTTACGATCGTTCGACGACCGCCATCAATTTGTTGTTGTTGCTCTTTCGCGGTGATTTATACACAGTCGGAATTATGAGCACGTCTCTACTTACGAACTGTGCGCAAATCATCCGTGAACAGTCCGTGTCAGTTATGAACCGGCAAAGCGCTTTCAACGAGAGAAACCGCCAGGAAGGAAATTGTAATTTTTAACTGTGCTCGATCGTTGACACGTACGTAGTCAAAGGGAAATACGAAGGCATCCAGTGGCCTTCTTCACACGTCCGTTGAAACTTAAAATGACTTGTCAGTTCACTTGACGGTTCGATCGTAATTAATTGCAATCAATCTAGTCAATTTAGTTAATTGCGATTAATTTGGTTAATCAGATAGAAGTCTGAAAATGGTTTCTGAGATATTTCGAAAAACTCGTTTCACGCTTCGATAGACAAGAAAAACTTGCGTGCCTAATGGAAAAAAAATAAATAAATACGCGGGTTGTAATTTTTTTAACGTTCTTGGTAATTTTACATCCGTGAACAAGAAAAATGTACCCGCGACGTGTCTAGAATGCTTGATAAGACACGACATGAAAGAATGAAAATGGAGAAGATTGTTATTTTCGAGTTCGCTCGATTATAATTCATTTACTATCAGCCAGGGTAAACTACGGAAGCGTAGGAAGTCAGTACGAACGTACCTAAAAAGAAATCACCGAGAGAAGAAGAAAAACGATGAAAAAAAATATGAAAAAGGAAGGTACAAATTACAAGAAATGAATGGAGCAGTGCGACAGTAGACTAGTAGTGTCAAAAATGGAATTCGACCGAACTGAAAGAGATATTCCGAGATCTCTTTTAAAGAAAAACTTCCGCGATACAAATGTCAAAAGAAGAGCACCAAACGAGAAAATTCTAATACTTGAAAAAATAGCAATTCTAATAATTAAGAGAAAGAAAAGAAAAGAACAACGCAAAAACACGCATAAAAGGTATTCCAGTGATAAAAGTGACAGTACGAAGTTATCAGTAGTGACAACAGTTGATTTTACGACCTCGTTGTATAGAAGAAGATGCCGTACGTCCATTTATCTGCGAATAAATAATAAATAAACAATATATATATGGCGTACAAAGTTCCTTTCCCTTGGCACTGGCGAAGCGAGATCTCCCATTCTTCTTTTTTTTTCCCCTCCCCGAGCTGTCTGTTTCGCGAGTTGAAGTTCAAAGAGTAGCCTCGGACGAATATCGAGTAATTTTGTCGCGTTCGAAATAACGTCGCTGAATATGCAACGCAGCGTTCTACCGATAGAATAAGAGAACCCGCCGAATTTTGATCGTTTAGCATGCAAATACTCTGAAATTCAGACGACAGACGCTCCGGCTGTTTACCGATGCGCTTTCGTTATGCCGCACAAAGAGAAAAAGTTCGAAAAGTTCAGCCTTTATTCTCTTTGTCGTGTAAGGCAGGACGATGCTCCTGCTCGTACGACGATCGAACAGCATTGATTTCGTTCGATCGATTTAATAATAAGCACCCCAAACGCGATACGTTACGTGATTTGAAAATAGAAAATTTAAAAGAGCGACGCTTTCGAGTCGTTGGTCATTAGAATTGAAAATTAGCTTTCGATACGTTGCAAGTTGTTTGATTGGATCGATCGGGATACTTGGGAGGACTTTCTAAGTCGACTTCGATACCGACTTGTATATTCGAGGATAAGTAAAGAACTTGTGAATTTATAAAGAGCATTTTAACTGAAAGTGATTTTAGCGGGGGTAACCCAGAAAATCGGGCCTCTTCAGGTGCAAAGCTGATGCAACGAAAATTAGCGATTGGTTGATTTGGGTCACGTGATTCGCGAGGGGGCGTGGAGTGGACCTTGAGTAGGAGTGGCGTTGTCTGGTACTGAGCGATCGCACCTGTAATTTGTTTCGTATCGATTTAAATGTTTGCGTATTAATAAAATTTTATGGCAAAAAAGTCGTCTTCATTTCCTAGTCAGAACAGTTGCTTCTGAACCGTTCAGTGAGACAAATCATACTATATTCGTCTACAATTATTTATCGAGTCAAATAAATATTTGAAGCCTTTTCTAAAAAAATAAACATACTTTTCGAATGGAATTCTTATTGCATTACCTTCGAAAAGACGAATAAATGTAAAGCTGGAGAAAACTACAAATTGTGAATAATTTTAAATTGCAGAGCATACAAATATGTAACGCATGTAAGATCGTTTCTCTCAACTTGGAAAGTTGCTTTTCAAAAAAATCAGTGACATTAAAAGCAACATCGATTATTTTTTTCAATAATTTCAAAATTGAATCAAGCCTTTCCTAATTCATACATTTCTATTTTTTGACACATCCTAATATATCGTTCTGACGAAAAATTGGTCTTTCTGTGCAGGTGATTCCGCGCCCGTACGTCACCTGTCTTTGAAGAGCCTGCTTCCAAACACGAACGATTACATGACTTACGAGGGTAGCACGACTCACCCAGGCTGCTGGGAAACGGCGGTATGGCTGATCCTCAACAAACCTATTTACGTAACAGCGCGAGAGGTAAGTGTTGATCCTCTTTCCCTTCTCCCTATCTACCTCGATTTGTATTCCTCACTCGAGCCTTTTTTTATCGCCCTTCTCTTTGTGTCGATTGATCAATTAGTCAATTTTTGAAAAATTCGACAATTTGATCCTAACTTGCAGTTTTTTTTTTTTTTTTTTTTTTTTTGAATATAGATTTATTGCTATTTTCCAACAAATATAACTATAAGAATAAATGTTCTAACAGTCATGGCTGGTAGTGTTACTATATCGTACTGTATATATAATAGTATCGTATTATAGCGTCGTATAATTGTACAAGTTAAGTAAAAAACTCTCGAAATTGCTCGAAAAAGGATTAATATCATCGTTGCTCTAACACCGTAGGGGCAGAAGCCTACATCCGTGTTTTAAATCTTTTTTTGGATGTTTTATATATGTATATACGATCTCAAAAAAATTCAATGTACACTAATGTACGATACATTTTTCAGAATCTGTATAAGCTCAGCCAGAATAGAATATTTGATATCGTCGCCTTTTATTTTATTTTATCGTAAAATTTTTACTCGAGTAGACCTGTACAGGGCAATTTCGTTTTAGTCATTCGCCGTCCAAGAGGACGTCCTCCTTCACAGAGGACAGGAAACGCTGCTAGAGAGATTAGGGGCGAAAGCGCGCGAAATTTTCTAAAGAAACTCGCGTAAATCCTTGGCCCGTGTTATTAATCTCCTTTGCGCTGTTGCAAAATTAATCGCGGGGCGATAAATAATTTAATAAGGTGTCAGGCAGCACCAACACCGATGGCCTAAGTACATTACTTTCGAGATTCAACTCCCGTTTCCTCGGGGCTATTCTTGCGCTTCCACCACCACCGCCATCCCTTATTCTCGTATCCCCCACTACGTTCACGACCACGCCATTACTTAACAAGCTCTGCTTTATGGTTAAATATTGAACGAGAGAACGGCATCGTTACATCGTAATCCTAATCCCATTTCCAGCTTTACGCACTAAGGAAACTAATGCAAGGTCCGTCGACCATCCCGAAAGCACCCCTGGGAAACAATTCGAGGCCGTTGCAGGATCTTCATTACAGGACTATACGGACAAACATTGATTTTCACAAGGTGAATTGCTTCGTTTTACTTTCCGTCGTTCCAACCAGCCACGCGCTGCCTCTCTGCTAATTTTTCATCGACTAATCGCGTTAACCGACGGGGAATCTTGATCGTGTAAAGTGAATTCAATTACGTCGATCGCTCCATGTTCAAACGCTAAGCACGGAATTCGATATTCATTTTTCGCGTATTTTTTTAAATCGAATTTTAGAATCTAGAGTCCGTCGATGATGAAGCAAATAAACGACGTTTACACAGATATTAGATATTGAAATGGTATTAGAGTTTCGACGTGCATTGCTGCTCGGGAATTTAGAGTACGTTGGGATTTCGGAAAGACCATAGCGTGTTAGAATTCCAAACTTTAGGACTTTCTTAAATAAATGTAACAGGGACTCAATGTTCGACACTTTAATTTTCGTCATTCTAATGATATCTTAACGTCCAAACGTTACATATCATTAGAATGTCTGCTGATAAGTAATGTGAGTTTCCAATTACCGGTAGACATTTTGTTTTGATAATACAACATTGTATAATTTTGATACAATGTAATCTCAATGCAATATCGAGATATTAAAGAAACCTATTATAAAAATTAATATAATATAAATCTCAAAAATTCACAACGTTTCTCAGAAAAATTCGTTTCGTCTAAAGCGAAGACACAGATGATCGAAATTTTCGAGCAGGAGTGTTACGTCGATGATCGCTTTAATGTTCGAAGATTCGAAGATAATTCAAGCGAAAAATTAACGAAAAATTTGGTGTTTCTTTTTTCGACAGCGACCGGACGCAAAGTGTCCATCGATGGCCCAGGACATGCACTATAGAGGTAACCCAGGATATTATCCAGGCTCGTGTAGCCCCCACACTTCCTACCATTTAGCGAAGAGATCGTCTCGATGAGAATCTGAAAAGATGACTTTTTCTTTCCAGCGAACACGTGGCAGGACGACGGCACCCTCTCGCACAACGTCATCTGAATCCTGGCCGACCACGCAAACCAGAGACATTTTTGGCTTTCGACGCGACAGGTTCACGCGGACATTTGCTAGCAGGCAGAAAAACCACAGTGTTTGCAAGGCTTGACAAGGTCACCGTTCAGGAAACTCTGATTCGTCCAAAAACAAAAAGGCAGACAAAGTTCCGTAGATCTGCGAACTCCTCGAGTACTTTAACGATCTTTCATCTCTCCGCGTTGCGAAACGACGAACGAAGTGAAAACTGAAAGACGACTAATTGTAAGACTGTCGAGAGTTCTGTTTAATTCGAATTATCGTAACTATCATTTCGGAAAATGTACGAATTCAAAGCCATTCCTAATTTTACTGAAGGGAAACTTTCGCGGGAAATTCGATTGGATTTGTTCAAACTTTGTTTAATAACCTGCTATCCAACAGAATCGAACAAGTTTCTTTTCGAAAGTTTCAAGGCACCTGTACCTTTACCTTGGCAATTAACAGATGATTGATGAAATTAAGTTAATAAATTCGAATGGAGGTGAACTTGCAAAACCTTAGAATAGAAGGCTCTCAGATTAATTTCGTTGAAAAAAAATTAATTCGTCCAATAATAGTATACCCTTGTATGATCTCTCTCTCTCTCTCTCTCTTTCGAAAAGAAACAGAAATTCCAAATCAGTCCAACGCTTGAAAGCTAAATTGCGCGCTGATAATCGCCAAGAGACGCGACAATTAAAACGGAGAAACGATCGATAAAGGTCTACCGGTGTTTCGATTTCGTTGGCCAAGCGATTTCCGTCGATGCCGAGCAGCTGCATCCAGGATCCGAAACGGGCAGAAGATTCACGAGCTAGGAGGGATCGGGCCACCCCCGGTTTCAGAAGGTCGTTTCTCGAGCTATCGCGGTCGAACCGATTCTGACGGGGATGATAAGTGTGTTGAAGCGCGGCTGGAATTTGTATTTGTCGCCTGAACACCTTCCGGGAATCGTCCCCGTCGTTCTTCCCGTGACAAAAACGGCCAAGAGAAACGACTCGAGATCGAGGCAAACGTACCAAGAAATGGAAATATCCGGACCGGTGTCCGATACCCTAATTGATCACGCTTCTCATGAATTTCCGATGTAACAAAGTAGACTGGACGACCCCTCTGTTTACGATTCTCAGACGCAATTCAGACGCGACGACAAGTCTTTGACAAGATGAAAAGCAAATTTGAAATTTTCGGAAGTTGATGAACATGATCGAGAGGAAGGCGTCGAGAGCAAAGTTCGAAAGAGTTTGCGTACGTGTTGGGGAGAATAACAAAGGTTCTCGAGATTGCGCTTTGTAAATGGAATAATTCGCTGCAAGGTGGCCGATCGTTCGGCCAGGTGTGGAAATTGATTCGGTACGTTTTCTTCATATTACAGAAGTTCATATTTCGTTTGCAAATTTTGGGATTAGAATATGACTTGTGCTTGTTGAAAGATTTTCTTCTTCGACGGTTTTTGCATATTACAGGCTGCAAAAAACGGAATGAACAAAAATTGATTGGAATTTGAAAAATACATTCTATATATCCACTGTAGATGGAATTAATTTTCGATCGAAATAAAAATCATTGTCGTGAAACAAAACAGAACCCGTTTCTACAGACATTTTTATTGTTCTTTTTCTTTTTCATTCTTTTAAATCTTTCGTCGAGATAGAAACGGAAAGAAAAATGCAACTGTTGAATTAGAAACAGTATTTGCAACTGAATAATGAAAAATCAATAATTACAAAATATTCAAATATTAAAATAAATGATTTCAAAACGGTCATTGAAAAGTGAGTAAATCTTGCAACGTACCGAATTAATTTACACATCAATCACAATTTTCCCGAAACATTCGACATAGTTCTAGAAACTGATTGAAGCAAAATCTCGCAGATCGTAGTCGATATCTTGAACAACAGCAACAAAAAAAAAAAAAAAAAAAAAACACTCGCCATAATTCTATATATCTAGAACAGGAAAATCATTTCGTAAATTGTCGATAAAAAAAATTGTACTCGTAATTTATAATAACGTAAGTGATGGTAAAATTTCGCCAAAGAGTGACCATTGTCCTTTCTGCGATATTTTTTTATTTACTAAACCAAAGAATAATCGTGTGCCTGTCGCTGCTAGCAGAGGAATCGTGCTCGTTCCGCTTTCTCGAATAAAAACCACCCTTCCCCCCTCCTCTTGAAAGAAGACGAAAAAGGAAATAAAAAGAACAAGCGAAAGAACGCGGATTAATTAGTAATTAATAACCGATCGAAACGAGTCGCTTGGAGACGTGTCGAATGAAATTGTCGACTTACTTGACAGGTTTTTGTCAATTATTTTGTAGCCAATATACGTAAACGGTACGTTGAACGAACGACGAATAGAAACGTGTCAAAGTAAGGAAATTTCGAAACAAACGGATGGGAACGTGACGCGATCGTAATGTTCAAGATTTCCTTGAGCGGAACGAGCGATTCGGTGAAACAAAAAAAAAAAGAAAAATGTAGGTGTCTGGGTGTCTAGGAGACGAGAGTGGAACTTTAAAGAACGCGAAAAAAAAAAAGAAGAAAAGAAAGAGTCGAGTGCTAGACCAACCGGCAGTCGCGAGATGAATAAAAATTGGGTTGTTCGTAGCTTAGCCGAATGGACGAATGATCCAGCGCTTTTGTATATAAATACCGACACTAAGAAACCGTAAGAAAAGAAACTACTATTAAAAAAAAAAAAAGAAAAAAAAGAAAAATAGGCGTAAGCAGATTAAGAGGACATTTAGTGGGAGGCAGGAGAAGAAAGAATGTGTATAGAAACCTAATGTTGTATCATACGAAAGTGAACGTTTAACGATTGTGGTTAATGAATAACGATAATAATAAACGCAACGTTATATTGTACGATCATGTGTGTATTCACTATGGATCATCCTATTTTCTTCACCTTTTCAATGCTTCTTCGAATTTCTTTTTGTTCGCCCTCTTCTTTTATTTTTGCTGGCTTCGAATAATTATTATTGGCAATTTTTAGGTCAATCGTAGTTGCAACTTTTTTTGCAAAGAATGTAGAGTTTGTTCTTTTCATCACTGAAAGTGATTTTAGCGGAGATAACCCAGAAAATCGGGCCTCTTCAAGTGCAACGCTAATGCAACGAAAATTAGCGATTGGTTGATTTGGGTCACGTGATTCGTGAGGGGGTGTGGGGTAGACTTCGAGCAGGAGTGACGTCGTCTGGTACGTAATTTGTTTTCTATCGATTCAAATGTTTGCATATCAATAAAATTTTATTGCATTCATTTCTTAGTCGGAACAGTTGCTTCTGGGCCTTTTAGTGAGACGAATCGTACTAGGGTACGTGTCGTGCAGTTTTTTTTCTCATAGCAATCTTAATAAAAATTGTTTCTCGAATTTGATACGTACAGCGAAAGTTGAAATAGTTATTCGAAAAAACGAACCTAGTTGACGAAATGTTTCTTTATGAAGAATGAGGACCCATGGGACTCGCAAGATTGTCGCGAGTGGGCGATCGAAAAATTCCGGTACATTGACAAATTGTCCGGGTGGAAATTGGGTCGAACGACGGGCAGGGTTCGCGCTACGGGATTGCGTCTCATCCTTCATTAATTATCCCCCTTGTCCTGGCAACTTTCGACGATGATGCTCCACCCGGGACTAGCCAGAGGTAAGTGAATTTCATTTTACGAATTTCCAACGTGAAATTTTCGCACTCGTTACCCGCTGCCGCCCTGTGGACCGATCGATCATAAACGATAGTATTTGGTTATTTTACAATGGGCCGTTAAACGTGATATTTTGATATTAAGTTGATTTAAATATTCTGGATGTACGGATAAACATAAACGTTGTGCGAGAATGATACAATACGGGGATATTTTCAGTGATTATAAAACAGAATACAACAGAATTATTTGGAACGACTATTTCAATAATATAGTGATGTAATATATTAAATTTTAAACTGTCCTGCAAAAAATAAAAGATGCAATCGTAATCATCTCCTTGTAACACCAAAGAACTAATTTGCACACGAAATGCGATATCAATTTACGAAATATTACGAAACGAATGTAATGTAACAACGAAATATATTACTTTGTAATATAATGTCAAAGTTTAAGAAATATCGTAGGAACGTATCGTAAATTATGGTTTTATTAAGGAACAAACAATTAGAATAATAAAGGTATGTCACAGGAACCCAACACGCAAATTAGACTTGTTCTGAACAAAAGAATTGTTCTAAAAATTGAAAAAGAAACAAATTTTTTTTTTAAAGTACCATAAAGTATTTCAATTTCTACAAACTTTACACGATATAGATCCAGTACAAAATATAGATCCAGATCTAATGTGACGTGTAATGGAAATTTTAAACAAGTCCTCGAATGCGAATTCAATAGAAATTTATGACGAAAAGTAATTAACGATAAGAGGAGTTGACGGTATTGGTTTTCGATAAATTAATAATTAACAAATCCACTATTCCACTATTCGAGAAACGCAGGCTTAGCAAATTGTGTCACTGTCATCAAAGGAGAAATGGGAAACGCATCGACAGAGGAATGGACGTGTTCAAACCTGTCACGATAATGTTCTTTGGAAGCTAGTAACGTAGACGAGGCGACGTGACATTCACCTTCTCTCTCTCTCTCTCTCTCTCTCTCTGTGTCTCTCTCTGTCTCTGTGTCTCTCTCTCTCTCTCTCTCTCTCTCACTCGAGGAAAGGACGTTACACGACAATTGTGACAAACGAAACAGTCAAATATTCAATTTGCACGACGGGTTCCGGGATCAGTCCGCGGAGAATAGCTCGCGTCATAGAGACTCGACAGACTTATCAGAACGTGGACGACGTCTGACGGGGGCTATTGACGTGCTCCAGGCCGTGGAAGCTTCAATTACGACTCGATCGTGCTGTTTTATCTCTCGTCTGTCAATTAGCCGTTTCCAGTATGTCGGCTAATTGTTCCAAACTGAGAAGCTGCCCACAGCGTGCATTTTCCATGGAACGCGGTTCTCGTCTGGGCCTTTCGGCGTTTTAACGATTGATAAATCAAGCGAACATCTATATGTATGAAGAAGTTTGAGCATCCCTCAGGAGAGAAAAATAATTTTCATGAATTGAAATATTTGCTGTACTATCTCCGACAAGGAAAAAAAAGAAACACTGCGCAAGTTCGTAAAAAATTGTCTGCTGTATATAGTGAAGAAGCCTTAAAACTACGACAGTGTCAGAATTGGTTTGCTGAATTTCACTACTCGATGAGGATATCAGGTCGTTTTTGGAACATTTTTTCGTCGAAAAAGATAAATTGCAAAAGATAATCGAACAAAATGGTCGATATATTGTCCAATACGGTTTTCTTCTCTCATGAAAAATTCTTTCATTTGAAGTTACTTTTTGGCCAGCCTAATACCACAATATTTAAAAATACTTTATTTCTAACTAACAACTATGCATCATTCTCGACACGATCATTCATTACCATCAATATCGCTATAGTTGATCAAACTCCTCCTCCTTTCTTCTATCTCCTGTAACTTCCTTACGTTTCATCGAAACCGTTACCGTTGATACGACGACGACAAAGCTCGAGATCTCCTTTTTAAAGTCGTTTTCATCTCATTCTCCAAAAGACAGGCATAATTTTGAACGTCTCGCTCGCACGCTTACGCTGACCCACCCCACACTCGCTAGCCCACTGACGAGCGCTGAACGTTCGACGTTTTTTTCTTTTTTTACTATTACTACTACGCTGCGTACGTATTTCCGCAAACGAAAAGTAGGCCACACCACTTCCGGGAATTCGACCGCCATTCAGCTTCCCGTGTGCTGTAACAC
Source organism: Melipona beecheii (assembly GCA_032399605.1). Lineage (NCBI taxonomy): Eukaryota > Metazoa > Arthropoda > Insecta > Hymenoptera > Apidae > Melipona > Melipona beecheii. The sequence goes on along the minus strand of JAUCMO010000248.1, from coordinate 1,978,564 downwards.
GGCGCTGTATCTTAGGAACGGATAGAGATATCGGCTTGAAGCGAAATCTGTTCTCTAGGGTAGAGTTTGGATCTGAGTGAACTCTAGGAACGGAGTCGATGATGCTTCCGTGGTCTAATAAATTCATCTGTGGGATGGATTTTTGTTGGTTGCTAGAACAGGGAACAAAAATTGTATTTGGCTCAGAAAAATTTCCGTATCGGTATATTTTTGATCGTACCTCAGGGAAAAAATAAGCAAAGAATTGAAAAGTGTAATTTTTTTATATAAATGTAACAATAACGAGCTGCTCGAGTATGCTCAATGTTAGTGCTATTATAATTCATCATTGTATTTGTAAATAAATTGTTACATTCAATATAAGGTAAAAGGAGAAAATTAATTAAAATAAAGGGTACTTTATCAATTAGAAAAGAATTATTCATTCAATTTTTTCTTCCCTCTACTTTACACATCGTGTAGTGTATTTAAGCAGTGAAACAATGATACACGGAACTCGAGTGAAAGGAAAAACATCCCTGTACGTTCCTTGCTCTTTTTACCTTCTGATCCACTCCGTACAACAATCTAACGTTCAACGATACAATAATCCATAATTCAATAACAATAACTCATTTACATCGGAATACTCGAACTGTACGTCGTATACGTCAAAATATTAAAAGACTCTATCTGTTTCCAATCCAAGTCTTTCACAGGTTTTCTCATTTTTACAGGTTCACTCTCAAGGAGTGAACATGGAAAAAATCCAGAGAATGATCAACGATTAAAAACTTGAAAGACCTATCGATACGCGATACACGCGAGTATCGCTGAAAAAGTGAGCAAGACAGCGCGCGTCGTGCGATCTCTTGTCGATAATTACGTTGACCCGGTCCGACGCAAGAGAGAACGAGGGAGAACAAGAAGGAGGAAGAGAGAGAAGCAGAGTATCATTCGAGGAGAAGAGAGAAGGGTCGAGAGTATGCCGAGTGGCAAAGTCGCGAACGAGGTAAGAGGATGAACGAGATATGCTTACGAAGCTTCAAGTCTCTCGAAAGACAGAGAGAGAGAGAGAGAGAGGAAGATCTTCTCACCCGTGGGAGGATCGGATCAAAGGGCAGGGAGGAGACGAAGGCCAAAATAGAGAAGCAGACAAAGAAGAAGAGAAGAAGAAGAAGAAGAAGAAGAAGAAGAAAGTAAGAGGAGAAGAAGGCACTCGATTGAAGTGAGAGGAAAGAGGCCCTTCGCACTCTTTTATGGAAATTAAGGATGTGATTTCGGTTCCCGCGAGAACAAGCCCTCACCCCTCTCGTTCGCTTTCTGCTTTCGACCCCCTGTCCTTTGAGGCCTCTCTCGCTGCCACTGCGGCTCGCCATTTTTTACCGAGCACTCTCGCGCCGCGTCGATGCGGCAAATTGTAAATTGATTTCCCCTCTCGCACGTTTTCTCCTCCTGCTTCCCCCCCCCCCCGCCCCTTCCTCTCCTTGGATTTCTTTTGACTAGACGGCAGCCAGAGACGGCGGTTGCATTAGATCATGATCGCGGATTCATAGGTTGTCCTTCTATCCCGCTGCTTCGTTCTCTGAAGCTTCGTTCCCTCCAGAGTGGAGGATTTTTGAGAAATTGTCGGATAAGTGTCAGGAAGACAGTTTTCTCTTGAGCAATTTATCGCACCAATTTATGTAACCAATTTTATATTCTCCCTCTCCCCCTTTTTATAACCTTCTAATTTTTTAGTAACTTCCTATTAATAATTCTTTTCCGTCAGATCTAGAATTAATTAACTACGAACATAATTGGTAAATCTTCAAACTGGATTTTCTCGAAAACGAAGTCTCGAGTCAAAAACTTTTGTTCTATATTTTTTTCTTATTTGTTTTGCGAAGAATCACCCTCTTGAAATATGCACGTATAATCTCCTCACTTTCTCTCAAGTTAAAACACCGATTAACCAATTACCTGTTAGTTAAGTCCTTCGAAAGTCAAACTCCACTTCTACGTATTTTTCAAATTCATTTTTCACACAATTGTTGTTCAACTTCTCAACAAGGACACAAATCATTTTCATAAATCTATAAATATATCTATTAGTTGATAATTAAACAAAATTAATAAGATTAATAGTCATAAATCTCAATGTCAGCTTCTGAGAAAGAAAATAACGTTTTTAATTTATAGATTCTTTCTCTCTTTCTTTCTCGAGCAAACGACCTCTGTTCAATTACAAACGGAAATCCCCGTGAATCAACACCATGAATCACGAGCAACGTCCAAAATCAGCCCCGTGTATCTTTGAACGGTCAAAATCAGCACGAATCGACTTCGTATCTCTTAACAAGATCGCCGTACACCGAGGACAACTTTCGTCGAACGTGTCGAAGCGATCGGCGAACCGATCGATAATCGATTAACGTAGCAGAGCCTAAACCGCACTGTTCAACGGAGGTCCACAGTTAATCGAGCTGCATTTTTGCCAGGAGAGGGATTGGATTTTTCTTTCGTCTAGCGGATCCATGGATCCACTTTGTTCTCCCTCCTTAACACGTCGTTCGATACGATTTGTTTCCGATTTGCTCCCGATCGAATCCGCGCGCGCGAGCAGCGTACATGCGAAATGAGGTAATAAAAATATTACGAAGACAGTTATTGTCTAATCATTCTCTTTATAATGATATCTATAATTCCTCGCCACGTTGTGGAGAGTCATTAATCGGATCCAACCCCCTTCCAGTTCCGACTCTCATTCGTCTATTCGCCCAACCTTCTCTCTGTTCGACGTAAAACCGTGTCAGGACAGTGAGAGTTAACACTCTATTCTCGTCTATGCCATCCTGTTTTTTTCGTGCGCAACTCTCCCGATTTGAGACGAGAATTGAGAATGAAGCTGTCAAGGAGAGAAGCGTGCGACGCGTTTTGGAGAGGAAATTTCTGGAGAATTTGGGAAATTAATGTCCCGAGATCTTTGACAATAAGAAGATTCTGGGATTTTTTTAGGAATATGACGAGACTTTTGAGAATTTAGTGCATGCGTGTATATGTGTGTGTTAAAAATTTAGGAAATTAGTGTCTGAAACTCTGAGGAATTTGGAAATTTAGTATCTGAGATTTTTTTAGGAATTCAATATTTGAGATTTCAATTTGCAAATTTAGTGATATTTCAGATTTTAATACGAAGTTTGTTTTGAAATTTGAGAATTGATGAAATTATGTTACGCATAGCGAGAAATAAGATATTGATAACTGATAATGTAAATTCTTTACAAAACTTACAAATAAAATGTATGATCACCCAACGTTGCCCCTAAACGCAATAATAAAATAATTTCAACATAAAAATTACTAAAAAAATTGCGTGTTAAAAATACTTAAAATACACAACGATGAAACAATTTCGACATAAAAATTTCAAAAAAGATTCTCTACTTGCGAAAATTTATATAAGTAGTGTAATGACGAAGTATAACAGTACCAACAACAGAACGTTGTTTCCGCAATAATGCCGGAAAGCCACTTAAAACCCAATAACGCGATAATTGACAGGCGATAATTGAAATGGCAAGAGGGAACGAGAGATTCGTGGAAAAGAGGAACAATCGTTGCGGTATACACACCTTTTTGTACTTTCGTTCGTCAGCTTTCAATCCTGTTGAAAGCTGTTCCGAAAAGAAGGGGAAAGCGTTTCGACCCGCGAAAGCCTGACGAAGAACGAAAGAGAACAAAGACGTTGCCGTTTTTTCCGGGTTTTATTGATAGCGCGGCATAATACAGGAACGTGATTTAGATCTCCGTTGGATTCGTCAGGATGCTACGGCGCTCCGTGTACACCGTCGGGGATACCAAATCGTTTCTACTCGACAACGAGGAATCGGCTTAGTCGCCACAATGGCTGCCTGGAAAACGATTTTCTACCCGGCCTCTTGGAAAGGACCAAACCTCCATAACAGACTTTACCGCGTTCGAACAATTCGATCCACTAGCGCTGAAAAGCTTTATACCACCCTTTCAACCCTTGTGCGCCCTGTGCATTCGACACCGGGCATCGGCCGGACTTCCGGTCGCTCAAAGAACACGCCACCACCTCGAATTGATTAATTAATCGCCGGCTGCATCGATTGCTACCGACTCCGCGCCGGATATTCAGACGCTGGTTTTGGCTAACGACGATCTGGCTTTTCGTTTCTGGGCAAATTTGTCAAATTCGTGTCGCGTAATTTTCATACGAGAGAGAAGTTTTTTTAGAAAATCGTGGGTTCAAGGAAGAAATTTCAATTTGACGATTCGATTTTCAAACTATGCACTAGATTCCATTCAGTGTGAGTCAGACTCACACAAACCAACATCACGTAATAATAAATATTACACTTCCATGCCAATGTACCACGTCATCCTAATTTCTTGCATTTCTCTAAGAGAAATGATTGCTGTGATGTATGCTCTTAAATAGAAGAAAGAAGACTTGGCTTGATTTAATGTTGTATTAAAGTAAATTGAAATATTGATTTGAAGTAAATGATAGATATTGCCGTGTGAGTCGACGAGTACAAGAGTGTAAGATTTTCGTGAAACACTTGAGAGAATGAAAGGGACGTGATTCCTGATTCTTAGAAATTCGTGAACGACAAATGAGATCTTGAAAGAATTAAAGTCCATCGTCCGACTATTACTGTACATTTGCCTGAATTCAATAGTGCAATACGCGATAGAGAAAGCAATCACATTGAAAGCGTACTGAGAACAACATAATTGAAACTGTTTTGAACAACTAGGAGAATTCGCATAAACCAGGTTATGTCTTGGTCTGTGCAACGACATAAACAGAAGCTACTTCAGCCATTTCGAACAAGCAGAAATAACAAATGACAATAAATATTCCAAAGAAATAAATATCACAAAGTACAGCAATCGCAAATATATATATTCTCTAGGGTAAAATATTCTTTAGATTTTACTAGAAGAGCATAATACATAGAGGCAGAGTGATCAAATGACTTGTCACAAGGCTAAGTTTGGATTTTAATTATAATACTAATAAATAAAAATCCATCGCGTAACATTTAACAATATTGTTTAACGAATGATGGGTTAGTCGTTAATTTAATGAATACACAATATTAACAATTTAAAATATTAACAATTTATCCCAAAAATGACAACTAAACGTGATTTTGAATAAAAATTTAAATATTTCTCAACACGTCAAACGCTCGTTAAATATGTTAAATTCTATTTTGACGAACAAGTGACAAGACTTTATCCTAGTTATTGACGTACGTTTTTAACTAACTACTATATGCATCCAAAAGTTGCAAAAAAATGGCGTAAGATACGTCATCACGTAGGGACATTGTAAAGTTCCGACCTGTTACAACGATCTTGCCATTTTATTACGCTTGATGAAAAAGCGCCGTGCTTTCTCGTGTTTACGACACTTTTATTACGAAAACAACTGTTGGTCGCGAGCTGAGAGCTTCGACGGTTCTACGTTAAACTTCTATTAACTTTCATGAAACTCGAACTCTCTCCCGGCAAGTGCATTAAGGCCGTGGAGTTTCATGGGATATTCACCCATGATCGTGCGGACTCGTCCCTTTTTTTCGATAACTCGTCGATCTTGTGACAGAATTGCTCACCAATTGCCAAAAACTGAACATACAGGGTGTCCCGCGATTCGTGGTCAACCGATTGTTCAAGCACACGTGTAAAAATGAGTCGAAAAGAAAGTATAAAATTTTTTCATCAATGCCTTCGTTTTGGTGAAAATGGTTCAATCCTATTACATAGGGTATCGTATGAATTTTCAGCTTATTTAAATGGTATATTGTATCTTATTATTGTACCAAACTCATCGTATATGAATCGTATACTATCCATCGTAATTCTCAAACGAGAGCTTATTTTCCAATCAGAAACGTATGAATATTTGATGTTTTAAGAACATACATAACATGCAACGATTGCCCCTCCATATTTCATTGATTGAAAACCAATTGAAATATCAAAAATACGAACCGAAGTAAAAATCTCAGCTGGAGATATAATTACTGTGCGATGTTGCTTTTGATCTCTGGATGTTACTCCGTGAAAATAACAAATCTGAAAAAATTCTTCGTCCTAGTCGAGTTGTATCTCGTCAAAGATCTTTTTAATTTAACAATTTTAATACCACGCGCGCTTAATTGTAATGAAATTTCAATGAAACGCGTTGGAAAACTTTTTCCATTTCCACGAAGATACAACGATACATGAACTAACTACGAGGTTCAAATCAGAAAACTGACGATCAATTATTTAAGCTATTCCCCTTAACAGTGTTCCTATCGATGTCCTATCTTTAATCCATTTTCGTTCGTGCATCAATTAACCCGTCCATCTCCATTCGCGATGGACATCGGCCCAATTAAATAAATTGCCGGAGGCTCTCGCCTCTCCATCTCCCTCCCATAACGAAATGGAAAAATGTTGGATGCCAATTTCAAAATAATACGGAGTACGGTTATCGATCGAGGAAGTGGTTCTTCCAAAACGCGTGGCCGAACGAGAGAGAACAAGAAAAGAACGAATAAATACAAAATAATAAACAAACGTTATTAAGAATATAGAAATGGAAATAAATAAACGTCGTCGTTCGTGTTTGTGCAATTACGTAATGAAAATGCACGTAATGTACAGGATGTCGAAAATAAATCTCGCAGAAATGAAATAAAATTTCTTTGTAAGAAAATTTCTCTCTGCTCTTGTACTATTGTTCTGTGATTTAACGTGAACCTGCACGGAAAAATACGTTTGAGAAGAATACGTAGTTATTAGACAAAACTGAACGCTGACGAAGGCTTCAGAAATCGCTCGGTGTTGAATATTAAATAGAAAATAAGCACGTTTCAGCCGATTCGATTATTACTACGGTGGATTGCACTGATCATTAAATTAATAAAATCGATTTGCGAAGGAGTATTTTTCGTCGAATCGTGTATTTACGTGCAGGTCGAGTCACAGATAAAGCGCGGAGAAAAGAATTTATTTATAAGGCAGACTTCGAACAAATCGTTATATTATTCTTCGCGGTCTGTCATACATTTACATTGTATTTTTTATGAGATTCAATTGTTTGGAAATTGTTCACAGCATTTTCGAGAATAGACATATTCTATTAGGCATTCAGCGAGATTGGACGAGAATTATTTATTACAAACAGCGGTCAAGTAGAGTAACTTAAGAGAAAACATTTGTTCAATTAACAGCACGATAATATCTTGGACTACTATATAATAATGTGTATTATACATTAGACTACAGTCACCGAAATCCTTAGGTTCACCATATTTTTGTAAAATAAAAGTTTGTTTGACATAATATTTTTTTTTTTTTTTTTTTCATTATAATCGATTTGGTTAATGAATATAATATATGAAAAATATATCAAACAGATTTTTACTTTACAAAAATATGACTGTGTGTGTTATATAATTGAGATTATTTAATATATAACTTAATATATAAATTATACGTTCTAATATATAACATATATAAATTATAAATTATAATTATAAACCTAATATATAAATTAAGATTAAGATTATTATTATGTAATAAGATTATTTCGGTACTTGACTGTATATATTAGGCCATTAAACTCTTAGGTATTTACATGCAAAAGCATTTTTTCTTCTTAAATTTTATTACGGACATATTACAAATTGAAAAGTTCCATTTCTGACCACAGCATGAAGTGATATATAATACGATAAATAAATATATAACGCAATTGAGACGCGTCTAAAATTGTAAAAAAAAAAAGAAAATTAAACGAAACATTTTCGATACTCTTTCAATACACAGTGAAAACTTGATTTTATTTCAGCTGTAAAAGACTCGATTTTGAAAACAGCGAGCAACGAAGGGACGTAGTAATTCATATTTGTAAAATATTCCGTCGTTGATTCGAAACCGAATCGAACGAAACGAAATGAAAGTTTCAGGTTCGCCCGTGAACGTCTAAAGGTTAATATTTCATCGATCGGGATTATTTCTCATTGCGTGCGTGTTCTAATTGTATGCCTTCTGCGAGATCGTGAGAAATAAAATATTAATAATTCCGTACCCAGCGTGAAATTTCGCTCTGTCGGAAGGACAGAAAATTTCGATAAAATCGAAAACACGATAAACCGATGTTGATTTTCGCGTAAACCGCGTTCCCCGAGTTCGAGAATTGCGCGGAATCTTTCATAACGCGAATTAAACGCGATTTAATGGATAAGATTAAATTAATTTTAGCTACGCGTTAATTCGCCAAACAAATGAACTTGAGGCATGCAGAGATCCGTTCTTCCGCTATTATTCCAATCGTTTTAATTGCTTTCTGTGTTTGTTGGTACAATTATTATTGCAACGCAGCCGTGTCTGCCAAGCTATTTTGTAACGTATTATTATTCATTTGCAGTAGAAGACGAAGAACCAAGAAGAAGAAAAACTCTCATTTTTGGTATCATTTTACACCGTATTCTATTTCAAAGACTGTAACAATTTGGAATTTTGAGTCGTTTAATCGTGCGATTCTTTGTACAGCTCCATGAATTTTATAACCAATTTCCACCAAGGATAACTTGAAAACTACAAAGTAAAAATTAATAAAAAACTTTAGTAATCCAACATAAATTATGAATCGTTTCTAACCAAACAATCAAAATATCAAAATTTCATGTAATAATACATTAAGAACGACCACTTGATACAATGTTTATTAATTTATTAATTAATTTCGCTCTGTCGCAAAAATTTGAATCGCGATCACGTCAATCTCATGTCGAAAGTATATTTGAAACTTTCCCAGGGAGTCATCGAGTTTCCAAATATCAAAATCGACGAACAAAAGCGACGACGAGGAAGAAAAGATGAACGCGAGGATATAGGGCAAACAGTGGAACAACATCGAGGTAAAAAAGGATTAAACGGCCATAAGAGGTCCTCCAGGAACGTTCTCGTAGCGATTCCTCCGAAAATACTTGGAACTTTCACAAAACAGAACTTTCATCGTGAAGGTGACGTAGAAAATACAGGACGAGAAGAGAGAGAGAGACAGAGAGAGAGAGAGAGACAAGAGATCGACAGCGTAGAAAGGAAAGAAAAAGAAAAAGTAAAAGAAGAAGAAGAAGAAGAAGAAGAAGAAGAAGTGGAAGAAGTGGAAGAAGAAGAAGAAGCTTAGGAGGAAAGTTTTCAATTCACTTCGCCACTTGCGATCGACAAAGGACCGTCCCTCTTTTCCGACTCCCTTCTTTTTCTTATCGTCGAAACTTTCGAAACTGTCGTGTTTCCGGGCCAGCTTGTAGCTTCTTGAATATTTTCCGAAGAACAACGATTACTGTGAGCACGTGCTGTGTAATTTTGTTCGCGACACCGTCGATCCTTAAAACGCGATCCCTCAGGGGGACTCGATGGCACAGTTTTCAATCTCTCGTCGCTCTCGACGTAGTGTTTCGGAAAATTTTAAAAGCTGCTATTGTTCTCGATTTTCTCGAGCATTGTTGAACGGAGTTTCCTTGGGAAGGAAAACTTGCGAAGGAGAGACCTGTCTCTCGTGAAACGGCGAGCGAAAAACGTTCGTACATTTTGTAATATCTTAATACCTCGCGATGCAATATCTTAAGGCGTTACATACTCTTGACAAACTTGGAAAAATCGATTTTTCAAAAATTGTGACAAATATTTCGTCCAACTTTCGTCGATATTTATAATGATTAAACCGATACAGTCGAAACTTTAAAGAGTGTTTTTTTCTTCAAATAAAGTGTAATTTTATTTCGACAAAAATTCTTCAATTTTCCTTATTCAAAGATATGTAACCCTTTGAAAGAATCAAAAAAATGGCAGTGGAAACTGCTTCACAGCCAGAAAATACAGCGCCTTGAGAAAATGAGTAGTAAAGATCGATCATGGTCGAACATTGTAACAACTGAAGAAAATAAAATAAAAAATAAATAATAGAGTTCGTAGTCGTTCAAAATCAGGCAAAATCAGGCAATCATTCAGCACTTGCTACGTGGACTGCTACGACAGTCACTGCTCTCTGTCATTTCTATTCTTTCAGAATAATCAAAATGAGATGAATATCGTTAAAAGAATTTTAAACAACATAAATAATTATAGGTAATACTGTAAAACGGAAAACAATCAAGTATTTTGTTCACGTCCCGTAAACAAAACGTATTAAAATAAAGATAATACAACATCTCAAGTACATGCACGTGAAACAAGTAGCATTATTATTATTTCGTAGAAATTAAATTCAGAATAATTCCAATGAAAAATTCTCGAGAAGAGAAAAAAAGAAATAGAAAAGCAAATACCTCGATGTGTTAATTTCCGTGAAATATTTTCCACTAACAACGATATGATAAAGACACGTCGAATAAAACGCTATCGAGCGAACGATTAAATATACTCCGTTTGATTTGGTGTGGCACAAAGGGCGCAACGCGATGAAATAATATTACAGAAACGTTTCAAACGTAGCCGGCAGGAGGTTGCATACCTTAACGAATCGACGATCAACAATTTCACGCATTCGACAATAAAGGGTAAACGAGAGGGGCGCCGGGAAGGGGCAGAGAACTAATTTCCGGGGAATTTACAGATCGTTAGCGTGCGCAACTGAATGTTGACGTGAATTTTCATGCAGACGTCTCCAGTGCTTTTAACCAACAAATCGCGGTGAATTTGTAACGACTGACAGCCTCGTGGAACGCGTATTGCACTTCCAATAATTAATTCGCTAAACGTTGAAATCGTTCGACCGTTGCGATGCGAAATATTTGACTCGGTGGAATTCCTTCCGACGAGAAATGCGTTTGAAAAAAAAAGAGCAAACAGAAAAAAGGGAAACAGTGGAACGAAAAGCAGAGAAGAGAGAGAGAGAGAGAGAGAAAATCGACGATTAAAGTTCTTTGTACCGTTGCTGGAATCGCGAATATTTCGCATGACAGCGAGCCTATTCGAAACAATTCCTTTTTCGCGAATGCGTTGAAATTTCATTGTTATTAGTTCGCGGAAACGTGACTGTTCGTTTAATCTGCGAGTATCTCTGTCAGTAAAAGTTGTTAAATATATATATATATATGACTTTATATACAGACTTTGCGACGACTGACTGCAATTTGAAATATCTACTCGTAGATAAATGTGCATATTGTCAGCATTGAATAAATATTTCTTATATCGTAATATTTCCTTCATATTTTAATATTCCATATAAATGTATATAAAATTCCAGATTTATAACGGAATGATTCAAAATAAAAGCAATGTTTCTGTACGTTTCCAGAGATGCATACATACATACATACATACATACATAAATATTAAGTATAAAAATGTTGTGTGTAACATTGTGCGTACCATATTCTCATCAAACATCGGAATTTATTTTTATATTAGCAAATTGTACCAAAATTATATACACATATATAACATAGTTATAGCAAATATAACTAATGAAAAAAAATAATTACAAAGCACGATCATAAATCATAATTATATTCGATATCCCGCACACGAAAGTTCCAACTAAGAGTCATTCGAGTTTCGTCGGACTGTTGTAGCTGTTCGTTAAACACACACCAGTCTCGCGTTTTCACGACGAAGAAGAATACGAAAGTTTGGCAAAACATAAACTCCGTTCTGTGAAGCAGCTCGGCCTGTTCCTCTCGTCGTTGAAAGCGTTTCGAAGCTTCGTAATTTCCATAACCGCGTTACCGGCAGCATCATCCCACCCCCGACGAAAATAACGCAGGACCTCGCAGGAAGCCGTCTGAAAACCTTCCTGGCCAAACATTCGAAAGACGTTTGAAGTTTGCTCTTCGAGATCCGGCAAGGATATTTGAATTTCGAAAATTTGCAAGAAAATGTTCGAAGATAATTTGAAACGCTTGACACAAATTTTCTGGCGGTCGTGTGAAATACGTAAGTTTTTTCATAAATACCATAGACTGACGTTGTGGAGATTTTTTGACGTATCGATGTTGCATGCAGTAATTTTTTCTTCTTTCCAATCGAATTCGAAGATTGAAACTTCGAATCGTAATTAAAATTTCGAACAAAGAATTTAGATCGAAATAAGAATTTCAGGCGAAAATACAGGACTTTGAATAAAAACTGGAATCTCAAATGAGAATGTTGAAGAATTTTGTGAAAAAGAAATAGACGTGTCGCTGTGTAACGCGTGAAACGTACGTTTTCTTACGCGATCAACGAATCTCTGGGAATTTTGTTCTATCGAGATTGTTCTTTATCATTTTTGTTCACGTATCATTTACTTCAATTTGTAAGCGTTATTTTTAAACATTATTCCGTCGAATCGTACTCTATATTTTTCATTAATTTCAGTAATTGATTGATTATCTTTTATTGCAGCGTTCGGTATAAAGAATAAATGAATATATTTATTGAAAATTCCACACGAAACGAACGCAACGTTAAATCGAAAGCAAACGATAATGATTTCAAATGATTGCAGAGACCGTTTATCTTAATAAATCCACCTTAATGAATGCGTAACGAATACGTATCAAAAATTTCATTTTCCCCGCCAATTGGAATTCGCGCGGGATTTTTTCACAATTCTTCAAACGGTACCGGTACACCACTACAAAACGTTTTCGTACTTGAATTTTTACAATTAATGAAAATCGACAATATTTTCAACGATCGCGCCACAATGTTTCAGCAATATCCCAAAGAACAGTTTGATTTAATAATAAAATTCCCGTCCCGATGGTATCTTTCGACAATTGCAATGTGTTTTTTTTTTTTTTTTTTTTTTTTTTGATAATTTCATTCATTAACAGCGTTCCCGATAAATTTTAATTACTTCGGTGTAACTGAACGAGAACGTTTAATGCAAGGGTGACAGTAATTTAACGGTAATGCAGTTAAAGAAAAGTACAAGGGGTGGGAGGGAGTTCGCCACCCTCTTCCAACTGCATTCGATATATTGCTGTTTACTTTGTAGCGAGTTCGGTGTTGCAGCTTTCTTCTCTCGGCCCTTGGGAGGACGAAATCCATTTACTCTTCATTACGATATAATGAGGGTTGGATTAATAAGCGAGGACGCGGCCGAAGGAAGTTGGTGGGCGAACAGGGCGAAAGAGGGTGGCATCGAGCGACCGAGGTGAAATTTCAATTTCGTGACAGAAGAAACGTTTCACAGCCGCTTGTGAATTTATGAATCGTCGTTTGCGGTTCGCGAAGTGGAGAAACGAAAATTCGTAGGTTCCAGCAGCTAGGGAAAACGAGACGCGTCTCGCACGACACAACTGCGAAACAACTGTGCAACGTGGTACGGGGGTATTATCTCGATCTTTCTTCGATCAATTGAGAAATCGGAGAAAGTATAGAGAAACGACTTAAAAACGGACGAATTAAAAACTCACAGACTCGAGAAATGATGATGGACACTTGCCGACTTGAACTAATAATAAAATTAATTCGAGCTAACTGATGAGATGATTAATGAAAATATACGGATTCGATTTAAAATTACAGCCTGTCAAAAATGTCGTTAAAATGTCGTTTAATAATATCAACCACTCGCCAAGATTACTCTCAATATTGTACCTTGTTTAACAATCTCCTTAATCTTACTTAAGCGTGCTCTTTTCATCCCCCAGAAAGAATACTAAAAATTCCTTTTCTCCTTTTCACGGGGGTGAGCGAAGCAAAATTGCAACATAAAAATTCGAGGACCGTACGATGTAAAAATTGCGTTCTAAATCGCAGCCTAACCCAAATGACATTCTAAAAACTCGGAGGGGGAAAAAAAAACCCGCAAATCTTCGAGAAACGATTTCCCATTAAAGAAACCGTCGCGGCATCGTCGCCTCTTATCGAGCAGGGAGAACACGTAACGTCGCGACGCGTTGCGCCGCCACTTATCTGAACGAAGAAGAAAGGAAAAAGCTCGTGGGAAGCTTAATAAGAGGCTCGGGCTCGAATCGCGAAGATAAGGTGGCGAGACGAAAGAGGGAGGGGTGGGTTGGCTTCGCCCGACGCGTCCGAGGAGAATCAACGGCGTGGCGCATAAATTACGCAGCCGAAACCGGTTGATTCGGCTTGCCGCGTTTAACGCGGTTAATGGAAATTTAATGCGCGTTCCGACCGATGGTAATAATAAATAACCCGGCGAGAGATAAGGCGGCCGATAACCACCGCCAATGAGTTTGAGTCGTCGAAGAGTTGCCGTTTCCTTCAGGTTAAAGGATGAAGGGACAGAAAAATGGTGGCCTCCTCGATAGAGGAAGACTTTCGGGCGGAGGACGTCGGTTTTTCCCGTTTCTACCCTGTGCCAGTGAACATCGCAAACGAAGATAACTCGAATAAATGTAAAAGGGGAGAACGGCTGACTTTTCGCTCTAAGTGAAAATCGATGGAGTTTTATTGTGTGTCGAGAAATCGCGAAAACTTGCCCGCCCATCCTCTCTTGCTTCTCGCTCCTTTCTCTCTATGTTCGTTCTCTCTCTCTCTCTCTCTCTCTCGTTCTTTCGTTATTCAGTTAGAGGCACAGTTTCGTCGCGAGAACGATCGAAACTCGATAACAGTCTTGCGACTGAATAATTTTTCGCTATTAGACCTGGTACGAGCGACGGTGCTCGTACCAGGATAGCATATATTTTGACAATTTTATACAGGTGTCCTCTTTGAAACCATTGTCCAATGCAATTATCTGCTAAACTATTTGTTGTTGTAGAGAAACCTTTTTACTTGTTTTACTTGTTTCGAGGAGAACATCTTTTGGTGATCTTTCGAGAGTCATGTTTTTGATGAAACTATGTATTTTTTTTTTTTTTTTTGGGTACGTAGTCCGTTCTATGATGAATTGATCGACCTACGTATATATTTCAGAGTTATTCAAGATCGTTCATTTCCTTTCGTGCCAAGAAATTATTATCTCATCTTTCATATTCGAAATGATAACCTCGAGCGTCGGTGCACCGATTTGTTCCATCTAAAACATAGTTACACTTCCCTCTTCAATGTTTCACGGTATTTCACATAGGATAGGTCGATGAAACGTATATCGAGCCGTATAAGAAAGATAAAATAGTTTCATTTAAGAAAACAAAGTGGAATGCTGATCACAATATTCAGTAAATGAAACAAATTTTCATTTGAATTCCATTTCCTTAATTTCGCCGCCAAATTGCGCGAACATCTGCGGTCTAGTCCATTTTATTTATTTCTCCCCTCAATCGAGATGAAAATACACACGAGAGATATAAAGTTATGTGACAGTATCATCGATACAAAATTCGCACGCACCAAGCCTTGGACGATTTCCTCGATGTAATAATAATTAACCAGCTCGAGTGAGAGCTATATCGATTTGAAAATCGACGAGCAAGAATACCAAAAACATCCGAGATAAATCGCCACGTACGTCTGTTTTCGACTATTCTCAAATGCAAACGACTTCCCGCTCGAACAAATTGAGAAAAACGGCACAAATCGTTTGAAAGCGAATTAACCACTTAACTCGCAATTGGATAAGTTAGCTCGAAAGAAAATCTTTGAAAGAGAAGAATGAAAAATACGTAAAATTTCGTAATGTCGCAACGTTTCTCCACCTTTATATTTTGATCTCACGCATCGCCGCCACAAACGCAACTTCTTTCGCGATTTCTTGGCCCGGTCGTTTCACGGTGGGAAAGCTCGTGCTTTTTGACCGAGCGAATAAAGAACCGCGAGTTCGAACTCCGGCAAACAGAACGAGCAATATTCATAGCGCGGCTATCCGTGAATTTTACATTTCAATCGAAGCGAACCGGCCCGTTCCGGCGAGCCACTTCCCTTCCGTATTTCAGCGAGCTAACAGACGTCGTAACTTTGACGAGAAGGGAAACAACGAGCAACAAACTCGAAAATAACGTTAAATAATGTTGAACGATTGTCGAGACTTCCGTGCAGCTTGCTACAGGTATTTAGTTTCTGGGCGTTTAACGTATTTGCACAAACGACAATGAATAAGTAAGTAATAAGTTAGTAAAATTTATTTGTCTCAAATAAGAAACAGCATACATTTGACCAGTCGAAGAATATTTCATATAATGTCAGTCGGTACCTATCAAATAAAAAAAAAAAACAGCATAAAGAATATTCTATTGCAAACAATGATTGCAAAAATTGATAAAATTGATATTAAACGGGCATCGGTTAATTAAAATGGAGTATAAATTGGCGCCATTCTACGGCCAAACTTGAAACGGTCGTAACGTGAAAAAGAGCGAGCGATGTAAATTATGTAAATTTAATAAATGCCACTGATACAAGTTAATTGACGAGCTGAAACGCGATATGGAAGAAATTCACCTTTAACGCTTGAAACCGCGATTCCATAAAGCGAGCGTATACGGAATAAGTATTATGTTTATGCGAGCACACACGAGAGGGATTGTTATACGACGTTTGACATTTACGAATAAGTTACGACAAAAACTGGTAAATTGTGCGTTACACACGCGAAGGTTAAAATTTTACACTAAAATTTTGCTTCGAGTTTGAATTTCACTAGAGTCAGATTTCAAAGTGTGCAGACGTTGAAACACGTGAAACGTAGTAGAAAATCTTCCGAGCTCGACTTTTTTCAGGCTTGAAAGTTAAAAATGTGCGAGTACTGTGGTTTAAACGAAGCGAAAGCTTAAATGCACGAAGCAAATTACTGAATGTTGCAAGCTCAGGTTTTGATAGACTTCGAGTCTGATTACGTGATTTTCGAGTGCAAAATAAATTGAAAATCTTTGACTCGGAAAGACGTCGAGACAAACTCGAAATTTGAATGAAACTATGGTCAGACAGTAAACCGAGAATGTGGAAGTACAAATAAATAAAAAAAAAGAACGAGCTCGAGCTTCGGATTCAACAATCTACAGGCAATTAAATTTAAAATGACACAAAAACCTAGAAACTCTCTTGAAACACAAGCAGTAAAAATTTTACGATGGCCGCGTTATCTCATCCGGTGACCTTTCTTTTACCCCTAAAAGTTTCACGATATTCTCACCATAGCTTACACCACTAGAATGAATTGTTTAATAGGTAAGCATCTGACAATTTTTACAGTCTCTCCCTCTCCCACTCCCCCTCTCTCTCTCTCTCTGTTCCTAGACTCTTAGGCGCTGGTATATATATACTTTTCCAAATGATCTTCCACCTAATTTTTTGATGGAGAAACGTGAGACAAAAATGAGTTAGAGCTTCGGAATCTAGATCTCTTTTTTCTAAAATTAAATTTTACAACCTTCTAGTGAAAATTAAGTGATTTCGTCATTCTTTGATTTTCAGAAGATTCTAAAATTCAGAATAAACGCAACCGGCATCGCGTTTATTCGTTTATTCGCAAGTAAGCAGATATTGAGCGTAAATACTACGCTCGTAGAAATGAATAAAAATATTTGAATATAACGTGTATAAAAAATTCCACTACTCGTCATTTCGACTGTATCATGTTCATTCTCAAAAGTAAATGACTGAAAGATCTCGTACACTGATTTTTTGTCCCGATAACGATCGTCTATCGAGACGACAGTATTGGAAGACAGTTTCATTGGCTTTCAAAAAGTCTAAACTTTCGCGAATTGTTTATCTGTCAAAATGGTATTGCGGCCAAAGGGAACAGTCGTTTCCGCGACGTTTACGTGCACGTTCTAAAAGGAGATTCGCGATCATGGTCGACGAAGTTCGAGTAGACCGTCGTTACAATCGGTCTGTCTATGGTCGCGCCAAGCGAACTGGGTACAGGCATTCAGACCGTTCAGAGCATTTGAACCGTATTCGGTATTGACATGCACGCTATGTCAGCGATCCTTCGGTTCCGTTCACCAGTCGCGCGATCCAGGCATTCGAAATCTCTGAAACATCTTGCAGAAAGAATCGTCCAACGATTGTGAAGCAAACTCTCCACCGAAACTCTGTATGACGTTGGTATTTGAAAAAAGAAAACAGAAATTTAAAAAAAAGAAGAAAGATGAAAAGAATATCAGAAGAATTTTCAAATCATTTTTTTATATACATTTTTAATAACTAAATGAGACAAGTAGGTATTTTGTGAGAATTTGTAGAATCGAGAATGTTTGAGTTAAACGACGCAGAAATGAAGAGGAAGAGAGTAAATTAAAACTTTAAATGTTACGTGAACTTTTCCACTTTATAAAAGTACTTTGTATTAAACTGTAAAGACTATTTCTAGATTTCTGTGTACATTTAAAATCGTAATTGCAAACTAAAACGTGTCTGATATATATACATATATATTTTTTTTAATTCTTTATTAAAACTGCATTTAGTATTTTAGTAAATGACGATCTTGTTGTATTAAATTATTTTTTTGTATAAAATATTCCAAAGATGGAAAGAGAGAGGGAAAGCAAACGGAACTATAGCTCGCACTCCAAAGTTTTCTGCGTTTATTTCGAATATTGTTTCAATGACTCGTTAATACGACGATGTACGAATGTATGTATATACGTGCATGATTCATCGATAGGTATGAGCTTTCGTAGATTTAGCCGTCGCGGTGGTGTAGTATATTCGCCAGTATTTCTACTGGTTCGTAGTGCAACGGGAGCAGACGGGACGAGGCTAAAAACAATGAAACACGGTACGTTTCGAATTCCTGTATAGACCGATTTGTCCGTGCTGTACCGTAGGAAACCGACGATCGTACAAAAACTTCGCTTGCTAAGCTCGATTCGCCAACCGTTTTTGCCATCCTCAGCTCGAAGAAATAATGGCAACTATTAATTTGTTGTCGCCACGGCGATCCAACGAAATAATCGATAAAACCGAAACGGCAATTATTATCGTGCTGCTCGATTTATTGGTACCCGGCATTCTTTGTGAAATTCTTTTCGAAGGAAAAAAAAAAGCTCCGGCAACGGTCCCTATAAATTTCCAACGTTCTTACTTGGTCGAAGCCACGAAACGAAATTACGATTTTTAAGAGAATATACGGCGAGTCGCGGAAGTATTGTTAGAAGTTTCGAAAAAAAAATAAGAGGGAAGAAAATTTGAAGCATTTAGGATCAGGTTAATAAATTATGAATATTATTTGCTTGTATTGCGTGCTATTACAACGAGAGATAATAAACTTGTCGTTTAGTCTATTTGGGATTTCGTCTGAATTTCAGTTTTACTTTCAATCTCCATATGTCTAAAACATGATCAAAAAACTGCACGACTTGTACCCCAGTACGATTCGTCTCATTGAAAGGCTCAGAAGCAACTGTTTTGACTAAGAAATGAAGACGACTTTTTTGCCATAAAATTCTATTGATATGCAAATTATTTGTATCGATAGAAAACAAATTACAGGCGCGATCGCTCAGTACCAGACAACGTCACTCCTATTCGAGGTCTACCCCACGCCCTCTCACGAATCACGTGACCCAAATCAACCAATCGCTAATTTTCGTTGCATTGGCGTTGCACCTGAAGAGGCCCGATTTTCTGGGTTACCCCCGCTAAAATCACTTTTAGTGATAAAATTTATTTTAACGAATATCACGTTCGAGAATGGCAAATATTGGTAATATCACATATCAATTAAAGATTAGAATAAAGCGAAAATCCAAGTGAAAAAAAATCGAAGCAAAAATTATAAATATCCAAGTTCGAAGTTGTAAAGTCGATCGAAAAGAGTGGGGGGAATTTCAATCGTATGTTTTCTAAATAAACGCGTTAACAAATTGGAAATCGTGCCGCAACGCCGCTGTAGCTTTCCAAAATATCACGAAATTTTTGCGCATGCATTGAAATTTTTTAATTCGCGTGAATTTCGTCAGCTGTGTTCGCGAGGACGCGCGACCAGACGAAAATTTCGCCTGGACACGTAGCGTTTCCCTTAATGGGCCGCAATTTTCTCCACCAATGGAGAGAGAAGCGTTTCATAATTGACGAGTACTCGCTCTTTAACCCTCGTTACCGTTCTCCCGTTGCCTCATTCTTCTCTCTCTCTCTCCCTCTGTATTTGTTTCCATCTCTCTTTTTCTCTTTTCCTCCATTTATCTTTCTTTCCTCTGTATCTCTCTCTCTCTCTCTCTAAATCTCTTTTCTCTTCTCTTTCTGTCTATCTTTTTTTCTTTGCACTTATCCATCTATGTTTCGCTCTCTTTCTGTGACCCTTCTCCTCATTGTGTCCCTTTCTCTCTTCTCCTCGCTATTTCCTTTTCTCTCTCGTTTCTCACCACTCCATCTCTCTCGCTCCAATTCCAGCAACCGTTCATTCGCCGGAAAGTTCAACTCGGCGTGGGCGCGCAGTTTCGAAAATCCAAAAAGTCACGTTTCCGGATGGATAACGAAGCGCCGCTTATTACGTCGCACGCTTAATTGTGGTGGCGAGTGTTGTTCGAAATAATTATGAAGCTATATGTAAACGGGGTTCGATCCACGCTCTTTCTTCGCCCGGCGTTATTAGCGACGCTTTAAGCGAACGGAGGCTCGATCCTTCTATTAGGTTTCACAGGATTAACGTCTCGGAACACTGCTGGTAAGACGGTCTTTCGATACTCGCTTCATCCCCGGTTAATTCGGTTATCTTTTAAGGTTTTCTTAAATTTCTCTCTCTCTTTCGTCCATAATTAACAAACGTGCTTTTGGTTTATTAAGGCAAATCTGGTTGATTCCTTTCTTTTTTCGACCAATGTGCAATATCTTTTGCTTAAAATGACTTTTTAAACACGTTGACAAAGTCTGACGATTGAAGTTTGGAACACTCTGTATATTCGACTCTAATCTTGGAAATACCGCAGTGATCTACAATTTTCGACTAGAATAAAATTCTCCTTCAATCACACGTTAGCAAAAATTTTGATACATTTTATAAGATGCAATGATTCACATGTTTTTACAGATTTTTATTTTTCAAAAACTCTATGTTCTATCGATAGAACAAAATTACCTCGGTTGGAATCCAGTCTGTACCGAAATGTACCGAAAAATAAAAATTTATCGCAATAATATCTGTTGTAATTCCTGATATCTGTAACATTTCTGATAACCGCTGCAATCAACAATTTCACCAATTTAATCAACTTCATTAATTCTCTAGTTTCAAAGAGGCGCATCGCGCGGACGCGTGAATCTCTTGTCTGAGATCTCTTCGTGCATAAAAAAATCAAAGCCTCCTTCCCAGGGTCGGGAGAAAAGTGTGATTGCAACATGAAAATTCAAAAAACGTAGCGAGAAGTTAACAAGGACGCTTTCCTCGCTTTCCTAGCTGCTGCTGCAGCAGCAGCAGCAGCAGCAGCTACACATTAAATAAATTAACCGAGGCATCGGCCAGCTTTCAGCCAGTGTCCCGTGTCTTTTTTCCCCACTGACGTTGCCCAACTCCTCGCGACGTCTCTCTCGTGAAAGATGCACGAATTCCTGCCTTCCTCGCTCCTAAGCTCTCTAACCCTTCCTCTCGTCTCGCTCGATCCAACGGATATTTCTGAATTATGGACGCCGCTCAACCGTGTACCATCTTGTGTGCGAAACGTGCAGGACAGACGTCCTAATGCCAGGACGATTGTTCTCTCCTCTCCTCTCCCTCCCCCTCCGCGAAATACAACGCGAACGTGTTCGTAGAGGCGACCGCCACTTATCGAGGAGACGGTACCTGTGAATCGACTTGCGAAGATGGAACGATTTGCAGGTTATTGTGTTGACCGACACGTGGCATCGTAATCGGCGGGTGTTCTACGTTCGACGCACCGTACATTCGATGAATGTTTGATGCGTTTGATGCGGTTGACGGGTCATGATTTTAGTGGTAAGCGATGCTGATGACGCTGTTTAGTTTGCGATTGCACACGCTTCTGAATAAACGGAGATACGGTTTTCCATAATCATCGTTATTGAGTTGCACGTACCAGGTAAATTGGTGGGCGAATTATGGATCATGGGATTCTTCGTTGAAGAAATAAGAGATGAGTGGAGATTTGTTTCAATTCTAGAGGTTTTGTTTTGTATGATTCACCACAACTACGAAATTCACCTCACTCGTCAAATATTATATTGAGTATACTTTGGATGTTCATTGTTTTTCTCACAAATTTGTAAATATTTGTAGTCTATTTGTAAGTTTCACTGCTTTTTCTTTTTATCAAGAATCTGACGCAAAAAAGTATCGCGAATTCAATCATCGATATCTCTTTTCGTTCAGAAATTCTGTCTTTAATCTACAAAATCCTCGTAATTTCGTACGTGGTCGAAATTTTTTAAAAACTTCTTTCCCCGAGTCTTTGAAGACTTTCTTGTTGCATCTTGAGCTTACAGATACCTCGAATCAATGTTTCCACTATTACTTTACTTCATTCGATCATTTTATCTGTCAGTGATGCTTCGTTTTTCCTTTTCTTTTTTTTACATATACAACACAAACACAGCATCATAAATGTTCTTTGAAATCTTTCAATTTTGATTTCTTGATATTATATTAAACCATACGTATATCTAAAAAGATAAAGAGTATAACTTATTTGAACGGTACTTCATCGAAAGTCAATAATGAAAACACGGCGGGACTTATGAAATTTCACGGTATAGCACGAAGTTAGGTGGATTGTGAAATTGGTAGATGGATTTTCAGACTCGTTGCTACTAGATTTCGCTGTTGTACAACACGGATGGTGTTGTTTCGCAGCATTTCCAGTGGACGAAAGGTTTTTTGTAAGTGTTGTTTGTATTTTTACTTTGTGTAATATTTTTATATAGCATCGAGCGTGAAGGATTTGCAAATGGATGTTTAGATTTCCTTTTAATAGGCTTTTTTTGTCACAATGTGAATCATGCCATTTCAGTGATTACAATTCTTTTTCTGCTATTTTGTTTATATTGTTATACAGTATTGCGCAGTGAGTTTATAGAATCGAGAGATGGATTTTCGAATTTGCTGTTTCCAAGTATTTCCCAACAACGATTTTTCATAGATGACGCGTTTGTGTACCTTCATACGGTTAAAAACACGACTTTTTAATATTAGAACTGTCGCAATAAACGTACTAGACACAAAATAATAATGATAATGATAGACTAATTATTATTACGTACAATAATAAACATATTTAAACATATAAATAACAAATACATTTTTCTACCTCAATTTTCTCAAAAATTTTTATTATTTACGAAACCGAGAAAATCCTAAATATTTGATCGGACACTACTATTTATATCACGCTGGAACTAACGTTATCCAACTAGTTCGCGCGTATCGTTGTCGAACGTGAGAAATAAAAAATATAGAATTAAGCGATCGTTCAATCACTGGAGCGAACTTGGCGCGGAGATTGGCCACGTTTCTACATTTTTCAAACGAATGGCTGGCCGATGAAATTTTCGCGACGCACTGTACCGTCCCTGCGCAGCGAGTGTAAAGAGCTGGATATAAAGTATCTGGCGCCACGTTTACGACGTGCTCCCTTCTTTTCCACTCGATCTTTTCCAAATGCTACCCGTGGCGCGCGTATACCGGTACCGCGTGACTCTTTATTAAATCTACATCAGTGCCTCAGAAGCGATACTCGGGGATTGAGAACCCGGAGTCTTGTTGCGGCAAAGTGAAAACTAGTGACGGTGCCATTTTTCACCTAGCTTCGTATCATATCGTGAACGTGGTGCCACGTTTTTTTTCTTTTTCCCCTTCGACATAAACCGTCTCTCAGTTTCTGCGAAAAAGAATGTAACGTGGAATTTGGGTTTTAATTTACCCGTAGACTGCGAACGTTTACGCGTAAAAGTTCTCGAAATTTATAAAAAGACACGCGAAACAATATAAAATATTCTTGGTATTGCAAGAGAGCTAAATTAGAGAGATTTATTCCATTAATTAGACTCCCCATTTAGTTGTGCTCATAAAAATATAAAATTGCGCGAAATTATAACTTTTCGATTATATCTGCGTCACGAATTTATACGAAAATTGATTTTCGTTTTTTTTTTTTTTTTTGATATAAGAGAACTGAAAAGTTTATGAAACAGACTCCACATAAATAATGAGAATGCTATCTAGATATCATTGGATTTCGAGGGGGCAAGGTAAATAGGTCGTATTAAGATACTCTGCATTATAAACCGGTATCTTATAATTCGAATACTTTTTGTGACAGCGACAGCAATTCTTACAATTAAAAAGGGCGTCGGAATATTTCTGTGTTTCTTTTTCTCGTTAAAATAAACGCTGGAGAATACACAAAACATTTACAAATCGTCTACTTTCGTATTTCGACGATATAGTACCTTGTCTCTTTAATAACGGACAAACACATCTGTTTGTTTAGTCTAAATATATTATTGCAATACAATACTCTGAATCTCACGTACGAAGGGTGAAAGAAGAGAAAATTGAAATTTTAACTTGAAACGTTAACAAATAAGATGAAAATTTTAACAAATTTTAAGTTCAACATATTTTTGCACACTTGCTCCTGCGTCACATGTTGCTGCTGTGCCACATCGCGAATTAAAATTTCCTGAATTTTACATTTATTTTGACATACATACGAGAAAATAAGTTGACGAAAATAAGTTGCGATGAATACTGAAAATTTTCGTTTTCCTCCTTTCTTTTTCCCTTTTGGATGGATCCTTTACATGGGTAAAGTTGTTAAATGTATTTTTCATCCCCGAATGGAATTCAATTTTTGGAATTACAACTTCTACAAATGGCTGTGCAGAGCGGCTCTTCTCGTCGAGAGCAGCGGGACGAATGCCGGGGGGAAGGAAATGGACGAGGAGAAACGCGATCGGGTCCACAAAACAGGGAGAACAGTCGAAGAGGTATGGGGTATCTGGCGCCGGAATAACGACACGCGGCGCCTTCCTGTCTGTGTCTCGCTGTAACCGGCGCCAATCGGACTCCCCGTGGACATCGCGAGCTCGCGCCCAACCCCTCCGGGACATTTAGCCAGCGCTCGACGATTCCAAGTTCCTCTTCCCTTCTCTTTCTCTTGTGCCACTTCTTAAAGGACTTACGTTTCAGACGACTTTTACGATAAAAGAGATTCATAAATGTACCGAGCGAATCTAATAAAGGAAAATAGATGACAAACATTACGCGAACGTAATATCCTATTACACATAGTTCTTCTATTTCGTGTCCCAGCACTCTCGTGTCCCAGCACGAGAAATTAATTTAGCAAGAGATTAATTAAATTAAAGCACGCACTCGAATTAAATTAAAAAATATCGCTCTTAAATGCGAAAATCGACGATCCGAAGAGAACTACCCTCCTCCGATTCCCAAATATGTGACAATCGCAAGAAGGGATCTCTGTTAAATAACCAAAAAAATACCAAACTCTTCTCCAATTGTCTCGCGATTCTCAACAAAACTATTCTTGAATCTACCAAAGACAAAGTTGATCTTATCCCTCGATTCGTTGCACCTCCAATGATTCATCTTGCACCTCCAACATCCTGCAGTATCCCCTTCCATCCCCTGTTCCCCCTTTTTCTTCTTCCTCTCTTTCAACTCTTTTTTCCCCCCTTCTTTCCGCTCTGTGCAGCATCCTTATCACAACAACGTCTCTAGCTCGTCTCCCTTCGGCATTCGACCGGTTTGGCAGGAAGGGAAATGGTCGTGTCGCCTATCGATCGAACGAATTCCACACGAAGAATCTGTTTACCCGAATTTCGCACGCCGGCCAGAAATATTTCGTGTACGTGAGGGAGTGCGGTCGGAATCATCGGTCGTCGTTGTCCAACCACCGACGTCTCCTCTTCCTCCTCGTTTCGAGCCGCTGTTACTTTCTCAAACGGTGGCCAGAGAAGCCACCCTCCCCGACTGCTTCACTCGATCTGCGCCGCTTTCTCTTGCCTGGCAGTTTCTCATGCCAAGTTTCTTCGTATCGGGAGTCACGATGAATTCGGACCTCTTGGGAGAATAATATTTGGGACGGAGAAAGAGAGGGTGACCACCCTTGCTTGTGTCTCGGGGCGGTGACTCCAGCGATGTTATTTGTAGTTTTCCTCTTCTCTTTTTTTTTTTTTTTTCGTCGCTAGAAATGTTTTAGCAAGAGGTGAAGTGGGTTTGGGAAACATAAAGAATTAGATTTATCGGTTGTGGCGTGAAGAATATTTTTCCTTTCCCTTTTTTACGGATAGAAGAAATATTTGCGTAGGCATTACTTTACTTTAGCTGAGTTTGGAGCTCGTGTGTTGGTTCGATGGATTTGGGTATATTAAATTTTATATCAGAAAATTGTATCTAAAATATCTATAAAATGTTCCATCATAAATCGATACCTGCAGAAATATAGCGTTCAATCAGAAATGTTTCGTTAAAGGCTTGCGTATCCGCAAATTTTCTCTTGTGTTTACCAGATTATATATAATAATAAATTGATCGAAAGAAATAGAGAGTTCTTCCTCTGAACGATTTTATTATATTATCAACTAAGTGAATAAGAACGGAGAGTCTATAGATTGACACATTATTCGTATGATATTCTAATGTAGATCGATTTGAAGACAATTATTTAAAAATATGTACCGTATAAAGATCAATGTGTCGTAGCAAGATTATTTTAAAACACCGAAAATCTTATAAACAAAAATATGATGAAACAAATTCTTCTTCTTCTTCAAATGCCAAACAACTTGGATCTCGCCAGTTCAGTTATTTTAAAACGTGTACATACTTTTCCAAAAATTTGTGGATGATTTAAAAAAAAAAAAAAAATAGCAGGTACAATATAATATTTCATTACGTTTCTAAAACGCAGTGTCTAAAACGTACATTTCGTTTCGCAATATTACGTTTCATAAAGAACATAACACCATACATGCATGTTTCTTCGCGTTTCCCTTATAATTACAAAGGAAATTTAATATAAAGTTTAATTGCATCTGCGGTGTTTCACCCGGCGAAGAATTTCCATTTCTTATAAACCGTGAGCAGTGCTCATCGCTTATAAGAAATGAAGCTGATTTCTTTCGAAGGAATTTGTTAATTAATACAGTGAACTGTATAAAAACGTCACGTCGCATCTTAAGTCATAATCCAGCAACGTGAAAGATGATGAAAGACTCTTACGGGAAAATATGTTTATCTTGAATATTTTCGTTCCACGCCGAGAAGGTGTCTCAAAATTGATATTTCTTCCCTCTGAGATGATAAAGAGAATTTTTTATTACAAATTCATCATGAACTTATTACTAACACATCGATTTCTCTTTTCCTCTTTTTCCTTCTTTTGCTGAACGTATCGTGAACTATTCGATATTATAAATTTCAAGCCGCTCATTTCAGCGAGCATAGAAAATATTCAAAAATACGATATCTCTACAAATCACGTTAAAACCTGGAATAATTCAGGACCAATCGAAACAACTCCAAAATCAATTAAACACTTAGTAGATTACCCCTTAATTACGAATATTTCCGACATCAATCCTCTCGAAATCGATAAATTCGCCCGTGAAACAACGAAATGCCCATTAATTTCAGGAGGGAATCATAGTAAAACGCTTCATCAACGAACATAATAAAATTAATTTCGGCGAGAAATCATAGTAAAACGCACTTCGAGATAACCCACGCGTAAATAACAAAATACCCATTTCAACACGGGTAATCGTAGCGAAACGTAGGTTCGGTTTTCAGCGTCCACCCTTATCTGTCCAACTTCCTCTGCTGCTGATCGATTTGATCCTCAAGGACGCGACCCCCAATTCCCAGCGTTGTTTCGCCAATTCTGCGAATAAAAGTAAAGACCTCGGCTCGCGCCGAGGATCAAAGTATCAAGGAACATGGAGTATCGCGTGCTCGTGCCGCAAGGTTAATCTCGCGTTTAATTGGCAAACAGAGGCAACCGGCTGAACAAGAAGCCTCGAAAGGGGTGAAAAGGGTGAAGGGTGACGTGTTTAGGCAGTTGTCGCGCGAAAACTTCCGAAGCTTCGGGAGCAGTCGTGGTGAAAACACACAACGTGTGCGCAGCTTGGGGCGTGAATCCACATCGAAGAAGCTGGGGCTTCGCTACCGTTAAGACTTCGAAGGGGGTGCACGTACTGGTGCGCACGGCGAGATTTAGTGTTCCAGCCGACCCTGGCTGGTTTATATTAATGTCGCGGAGACACGGAAGTTACATGACCCTGGAATTAGCGTAATAAACCGAGGGACCGAACCTCCGAGGGTGGGAAATAAGAAGCTGGCGCAGCAAGATTCGTGGCTGATTATGTAAGGTTATTTAAACGAGGTGTATTTTTCTCGGCGAAGCTCACGCCGTTCTTTGCTTGAGCTACTGTTCGTAAATTTTGCAAAAATTTTCAAATACAGAGTTGCGCCAATGGTATTGAAATTCAACGAAAGTGTAGCAATTGATATAGTGTGTAATTAGAAGCAACATTTGCTATCTTTTTATGGAGTGACAGACTGTAAATTTAAATTGGCTGTTAAAGTAATATATATATATATATATATATCAGTATTTATAGTATAGTAATAACATAATAATATTTATAATTATAATATTTTAATATTTAATAGTAATTATATATTAATATTTATAGTATAATAATAATATATGATAATATAGTGTATTATGTATAATTTAAAAGTTGTATTTCAGATGTGCAAGTCACAGAAATCACCCTTATAGTATAATAATATGTATAGTATAATTAGATTAGTAACCGTTTCACGATTATGTTGTGGATATTTATGCACTTACGAACTTCATTTGTTTTGCCTATTAAAAATTACAATAACTACTTTATCCCGGATTTTTCTATATATTTTTATTCTTAAATTTCCCAAAAATGTGTATGTAATGGCGTCTACCGTAGCCTGCTCACGACAAATCAGGAACTATGGGTTACAACTTCTTTCGGAGAGAATGAATCAAGAGACGGAAGAATTGAGAGAATTTTCACGCAGAACGGGTTTTCGTTAACAAACACATGGAATAAAGAAACGAGTGGGTCGAGGAAGGGAGGGACGAACGTTGGAAAAGCCAAGACTGGAGGCACGATAATATTCCTCGGGCGAATTCCCACGAAACTCGACCCTCCTTATTCGCCTTAGTGAGATGTCAGCCTCGAAAACAATGCGGCCCACGTACTGAAGCCGAGGAATCAAATGGCGCCAGAATACTAAACACGATGGAATACTTACCCTCCGTTACCTTCACCACCGGTAAGCAAAAGGATCTACCGTCTGCTCTTGTGCACGTATAGTCACGTGACCGGCTGGTTTTTGACCATTCGACCATTCTCTCCTCTCCTGCCGCCCCCCTTCGTACGGCTCGCAATGTCATCGCGTGAATGACGAACTTAATTCTATGAGATGGAGCACATAGGATTGATGCTATGACCGATTTGCTTATCTATAATATGTAAAAAGCGAGAGTCGAAGAGTCTTTTGAAAACAACAATATTCTATTCTAGGAAATGGGAAATTTATCATTAAAAGTTAATACTGCTTTCATTGATTGTGTTCGATTAAAGAGAAATTAAAAGTGGTTTTAGCAATTTCTGTGGAATGTGACAAAATTTGAGAATTTTAGAGAGGCAGAGAATTGATTTTGAAATTTAAAAAAGAAATCGGAGCGTATATATATATATATAAATAATATATATTATTTTACTAATCATAATTGTGATTGTTTGTCCTATTAAGAATTAATTGTTATTATCGTAGTATTATTATAGTAACTGTTATTACAGTATTGAGTGATAACTGGACAAGAATGTAAAAATATATAAGAGAAAGAGGTGGAACGTTGTGTGCCGTAATTAGTCGAAGCCGCGATGGAGAATCCATCATTTTTTATCTGACAAGTGACAAAGTCTGAAGGTAGACAGCCGCGTGTGCATACAACGGGAATTAATGGAACTCGCGAGGGTTGCAGACGTCTGTTCGCTGTATACGAGACATGACAGTAACCAAAATCAAACAATGTTCAAACCTCGTATTCAATGGTCGTCAATGTTCCAAAAAAAAAAAAAAAAAAAAAAAAAGGAAATACAGGAAAATCCAAACTCTATCACGAGTCTTCACTTCAAAAATAATGTACAGAAAGTTAGACACGATCAAAATAATTTCCACAAGATACGATACATTTTTCCGATAGTTATGTACTTTCATTACCGTAGATTTATAATATTAACAATTTTTTTCATTTCAAGTACTACAGGTAGAATAGAGAATGTTTCTAATCTTTCCTTAAAAAAATCAATCACCAAATTCATAACGAAGAATGACGTTTGATACATTTGATACATTTATTATTGACATATCGTGCCAATATAGTATCGAGTTTATGTTACTTGCAAATCTGTATAATGCAGTCAAATAACTGACGATAGGAAACAATTCAACAAATATTTTTGTCCAATCAAATTCAAATTTCGAAGAACCGACAATTTCGTACGAGCAATCCAACGTTAATGATCGTTGTAACGATATAAATTTACGATCAGACGAAAACAAAATTCCAAAGGAAAGTAATCGTACAATTCTTTTTAAATATTCTTTCAGATAGCAAACAATTTCGCCGCGAAACAACCTATCCCAGATCTAGTTAACTAGAAACAGATGTTAATGATCGCCGAATGGACGAGAGTTTCACCGCTGGCGAAATTCAGAATTGCAAACAGGGTTGCTCCCAGTGCTCGGTTTGTTCGCTTATTTTCTTAATTGCAATATAAATGAACGCGCGCCGCTGTAGCCGCATGAAATTATCAGCGCTTTCGGCCCAGGTCTGAATTCGAGGAAGGGAAGCGTGGGAAACGAAGGCGAGAGAGAAGAAACAAAAGTCGCGAATTTGCAAAGTGAATTGACAAAGATGTAAAAATTGGAGCGCACACGTGTAACGTATATGCGTGCGTGTGTGTGTGTGTGTGTGTGTGTGTGTGAGACTCTGGCACGCCTTTAATTAGCGAATTTTGTAGAAATGGAAAGCGTTGTCTTGGAAAATGTATTCAACTAGTTACGTCCCGCGAATTATTCAACTTTCTGCAACTTGACGCAAACGGTCGCTTCGGCCAACGTGAGTAAAAGCGAGGTGAACGAAAAGTGCTCGATGGAAATCTTAATTCTTAATATTGAAAATCTATTAAAAAATTTCACTATCTGCGCCATATTTACATCGAAACGCTTTAATTATTGGTCATATTTCATTCACGTAGCACTTCTGAGACTCCCGCCGATAATTTTCATAAATTTCGTTTTTAATCGACGTAAATAGAATTTTCTTAATTTTCACGCACTACCGAGTGTCTGAATTCTTCTGAAGTGACAGTGACGAGCAATCCTAAATCGCAATTCATTCAAACACAACATGATCAACAAAGAGTGAAATCACTCGATCAAAATTATCCAATTCGACAACTTCTCAGTCTCAAACTTCTCAGCCATTCGTTTCTCCTCCTCCAACTCTGTCCCCTCGTCAGCGACAAAGAAACGCTAAGAAATCACAATTCCGGCGCGGCGATCAGTCCAAATCGGTCGATCGATAATTATCAAGCTCGAGTCCGTCCTCTCTTTAACAATCAACGGATCCCTCTTACAAAGGCCAGGGACGCTGCCTCGTCCACGACTCGTTAAGAATAAATTAAGCAAATCGCCAGTGGACGGTGGCTGCGACATTATTATTCGCCCGGTGGATACAGGTACGCGCCATCCCCGCGTCTTTCATCTTGAAATTCCCGCTGCCAGGTCAGTCCTCTTAATAAATCTAATTCCGTTTCTCGAGACGCCGGGACCACCAACGCTTCGTCCTTTCTCAAAATTACCCGTCGTCTCGGTTGTGTCGCACTTGGGCGAGCCTTCTCGCGAAATCATCCCCCCCCCCCCTCGGTTACCACACCGAGATTTCAAGACGTTGATAAAGAAGACGTTCGCTATTCACTCTGTGTGTTCTCCTGCGAAGGAGAAGGGACGCCAGGGTACGACGGAAAGACGATCTACGGAGTGAATGGAGGAGCGGGAGGCGAAAAACTGGCGACGAGGAGGACAAAGGGCCGCGAGGGTACCTGGGGGCAGATTCTAATGACGCCGATGTACCTCGGCGGATAGCTTCGACGATATCCGAGGCAAGAGCTCGATACAACCCCCCGTTATACATCTTTGTATATCGGTATATCTCCTCTCTCTTCTGCTTGCTTCTGTTTTTCTTTACCAGTCTCTTCCTCTAAAGAAATATAGAGACGAAGTTTTTTGGTGCTGTTTTCGACCATTCTCGTCTTATCAAATTGACGACATTGGAATATTGAACACAGAGATCCTTCATAATCCAACAATATCAAATTCGTAGAAAGACTCTTAGGATTCGTTCTCTCTAAAGAGATCGATTTGTAATAGAGTTTTTGCTATCAACCTCCAGAAAGATACTTTTGCTATCGATACTTCTTTTTGTTTTATTTACATCTGTTCCTTTTTCAATTTTCAATTTCTCTTTCTTCGAAGTTAAAGACGTACACTTTTTGTCATACGCGTGACTATTTTTGTCATATCACATTGATGAGACTGTTGCTCGAATATAGAATATTAAAAATTCTTATTCTGATCATTAAATAAATCCCCCTCCCCCTAAATGAAATCATTAGAAGGTGATTAAAATCATCGTAATGCTTATATACCATGGCCTTTCTTTTGACACTGTTCGTCCTCGTTCGATTACCTGAGATTGTTCGTTTCAGTTGTTGGTGGAATATAAGAAAGTATTCTTTTCTAGTCTCGTTGGTATTGGAAAGATTCGAGACAAGCACGGAAGAAGAGCTCGAAAGAAGAATGACGATGGTCTGGTAATGCGATTTTCAAGACCATTATTGTTTTTGCAGAGTGTTCCTCCACCTCCAAGGTTTTAAGTGTTTCTAAAGGTTTTCAGTGTTCCCTAACCTTATTGTAGATTCAATGTAATTTTCGCGTAACGAAATTTAACAAAAATTTTGAGAAATTCAAAGCATGTTTATTTATTTCGTTGTTAGTCGAGAAATTTTTGTACCTCAAAACGTTACAACGCAGAGCTGCTTCGTTGTCGAAACAGCGACTCTCCGAAGTAACATACTCTCAGGTGAAAAATCTTTTATAATTCCACGGATTTAAAAACAGGAAATCTCCTCCAAGTAAATTCGCTTCGCGTCGTCGTCTCGATTTTCGCGAATACGAAAGCCTTGCCTGTTTTACATCACTGCGATTGAAATCCTTGTTAAAATTCCATTTCTCACGCTTTTGTGAAAACCAACTTGCACAGTCATAAAAAAAAAGGAAAAAATATCGAGTATGTCTTTTATATCTCAGAAGGGGGATGAACGAAGGAACATAACTATCGACACTGTCGCAACGTTGAAGTAGACAGAGTTATTCTCAAAACTTCGTCGTCACGTTCCATAAATATAACGCAACAAAATGACTTCCTCTCCTATTTTAAAACATCAATAACATGATTGTGCCCGTTGACGTAGTGAAAACTGACTAGTGAAGACTGTGGAAAAATTTGCAAAAAGGTTCACGAAAATAAAGATATCAAACATTTTCATAAAAGTGGATTGAATTGACTTTCGATATTTGCAATTGGTACACCACACCCTGCAGAAAGTTTAAAATTCATATTTAAATTGTGTATTGAACAGCACTGACACGAGTCGTCTATTTCAGGATACACATAAAACTCACAGTGTCTCATATCAATCTATCTGTTATAAATTTATAAAAAAAAGTAAAGTTATAACTCGGTCGACTACCAAAAATTAAGGACTACGATCTTAATTTACGATCTTTGGTCCGTCATATTATTACTTTGCACTATAATTGTTCACCCAGTTCGTTCTTTAATTTAATTTTCCCTGCTTGTTCGTTTAATTGGCTGTATGAAGTGTCACGTCAGAGATGAAGGAAAAACTAATTTTTTTATCACGTCACAGAGAGGTGACCTCGTAGCGCAGAGTTCCCTAAAATTTTCAACATTTTCTCTAAAGTTCCTTTCGCTCGCCATCGTGTGTGGTTTGATATTTGTAAAAAAAAAGAAAAAAACAAATGACGAGTACCACGATACGAAAGCCGCGAGTCTACGTAAATCGTCGATGAAAAGTGTTAACAGATGCGATATTCGGGCGAGACAGCGGCGTCAAGCTGTAACGTTGATTAGTTTAATGGTTTTTGATTTAATGGCCGGCGGATGGCGAAACTCGACGCGCTCGCTTGCGTTCGCCTGTCGCATTATATGCGACGCGTTTTCGTTAACGCGCCATGCCGGCCGGCGCGTTCGTTTATAATTACGCCGCCGCGAATGATAATCGGTTTATTTAAAAAGCCTTTCAACGCGTCGCGACATCGATCGTCGCGGTAGTGCTCGAAAACGTGACGCGTATCGATGTGAATCAAACGATCTTCCGATCTACGTTTCTTTTCTTTTCCTTTTTTTTTAACTTACTTTCGGAGGTAACTCTCAAAGGCTGGCAAGTTTCGCATAATGAAAGAATTTACAAAGTGCGAATTTGTAATTTGAAATGAGAAGGTACGAGTATTACAACACTTGAATTGTAATTCATTGAAATTTATCGTGTGATGAGGTCGCCGACAGCTTTAATACGGTTTAATTTCTCTCTTGAAAGTGAAATATTGCACACGATTAGGGAAGATGAAAACGTGGAAAACAATCGTAATTAAAAATATTACGATTGTTATATTATGGTATTTTATACTTATATTATACTTTTATACAGATATTATGGTATCTTTCTACAAATTCATAAACACATTATGAAGGGAACATAGGAGGGGCAAATAGTGAAGTTATCGCACGCGCTACATAATAAACCACAATGAAACCACGTCTAGAAACAAACGAACCGAAATCTCAGTATACACAGGCTGTGTAATTTCTTTATATATTTATACAAAGAGCGTGTCTTCGATCAATGATCAACTTCATCTCCTTCTCTGAATACAAGAAGGTGCCAAGAAAAATCCAATTTCTGAATACACTGATAAGTTACTAGCAATAACGACGATAAAAATACCAGAGAATATAAAATACAGTGAGATACCTCATTATAAATCTTAATCGTAAATTTCCAACAAAGACTAGAAATATATTTCAACGACCTACAAAGTTAAGATCCTTACGTCTCTCGTGGAACGTCGAACGTGAATTCATCGAAATGGCAAATGAGGTCTTGAGGAGAAAATAGAATTTTAATTTTGCGCAGATGGAGGAGGAAGAAGAAGAAGAAGAAGAAGAAGGGGTACGTCGAAAACGCAAAACGCAATGGAAGACGATTGCTTCGAATCGGCTTCTGAGAAAGCCGATTTCTCTGTGACAGGGCTGCGTAGCTGGCGTCTGGTCTCCTTGGGAAGACATCCACGTAGCAAAGGAGGTTGAAGAAAATATCCTCGCGGAGGGGGGAGAGGAAGAATAGGTTAAACGTGGGACGCTCCGAAAGCTCGATCGGCTGGAAAGCGAGGAATCACGTGTCACGCCGGCTGACACCTTCATGAAAATCGGCACGTGCCACGAGATTTTCGCAACCGTCTCCCTAAACTAGCTCCTGTTTTCCACCTGTTCTTCCTCCATTTTCCCCGCGAATGGACAACAAAAGAAAATCGCATTTTCTTCCTTACAACAAAATTTTTCTCTTGTGACATTCTGTAGATGTATACGTGTATATTATTGTATAATACAATTACGCGTGTGTGTAATTGTACGTGCAACTGCACGTCTATCGTATTATGCCAATTATAAAAATTTTTTAAAATTTCATTAGCCTCTCGATATAAGACAAGTATATCGTGATTATTGGCAAAAAAATCAATCTGTAGATGCTTAACTGCAAATATCATACACTTTATAAAAAAATCAGTATTCACCGTCGTCTTAAGCATGTAATTAATGTTAAAGATGGTCGAATTAAATATTACTAAACTTTATAGTTAAAAATCGGGATTAATTTATGAAAAAACAGATTTAGAGTCAATGAGCGTGTAAGTAGAATATAAAAGTTTGATATACTATAGATAGATAGAAGAGGAATTCTATTTTAGGTCATTCCTACTATGGGACGAAGAAGAGCTAAGATAAGTACTGCTCCCTAAGGCGTTCCTTCTTCTCCCCATTTTTTTCTTTTGTTCCTTTCTTACTTCCTCCGTTCTTTACTCTCGTTACTTTTTCCATTACATTAAAAAAAGAGAAAAAATAGTTTACGACGATTCCTCACTTTTAAACTCGTTTCACATTCAAAACTGAAATATGAACATTCCTATAAACCTATAAGGTTTCAAGTTACGGTGAATATCTATTCAAAGATTAATACTCACAACATATAATACAGTATTACAATTAAAAATTAATCCACACATTCACGAACATTATACGAATTTACATTACAGAATCTGCACCCAGAAGGTAATTTTTCAACTTCGTTTACATACTCATGTTGAGTTGGTCAAAAAGTAGGTGCGTTTTTTTTCCTAATAGATGGACATACACGTATATCTTAAAATGTAACTAATTTCATTTTAAATTCATTCTGTAATCCGATACTTGATCGAAAAGAAAATGCACGGTTTCGTTAATAACTGTTTGCTCGGCCCCGATCTCAAAATGGAAAGTCAAAGAGGAACATTTTACGAATACGAAAAGGGAAAAAACGCTGTGCAAGCTCACGAGAAATTGTCTGATGTGTATGGTGAAGAAGCCTTAAAACCTTTTTTTATTATTATTGCTAAATTTCACTGCTAATAAGAATATCAAATTGTTTTTGAAGCTGTTTTTTTTTTGTCGAAAAAGATAAGAACTTTTTTGAACACCAAGTTGACTAAAAGATAATCGAACAAAATATAAGTCAAGGTACTAATAAAGTTTCTACCTTTCATTTGCACAGACAAAAAGGAACACAGTTACTTTTTGGCCAACCAAACACTTTCTTCATCTTCCGTGTCTATTCAGCAGTTAACACCCGACATGCGTAATGAAATAACATTTCTCCAGCGGAAGTGGCAACGATTCTGATTCTACAACGAGAGACAAACTTCAATCAATGCCAAGGAAGATGTAAGACTCGCCTTGATTTTCCCATTCTACTCGCGAACGGAAATATTTTTTCCGGAGAAAAAATGGGCAACTGATTTCCACCTTTACAATGCTGGTAGGATTCGCTTTAGACAATCAACATTTTCGGGACGTTCTACGTTCTATTACACCTAGGTTAAACGGCAAACACCGTTGCAATGGAGATGTCGAATAAATATTTGAAGGGAAATGTTCGTACGATGGTTCAATGGGTTTTTGATGTTTGAAGTTTCAAGTTGAATCGAGAATTTCCATTTCGAAAGGGAAGGATAAACAAATGTTTGACCTTGAAACACGCAAGATCAAACTGGATATTTCTTTTCTTAGAAATGTTCAAGGGAATATTTTGAGCGTGAAAGATGGTGAAACCGATGAGGATGAGTACGTTTGTCTTTTTCTTTCCTCTCTTGAAACTAAGCTTTGTTTCCTTTCGTGTAGACATCTTACAAATTAATTATCTGAATTCAGTTCATTTCGCATTTAACCCTAAGCATTAAAAATTCTACTTCCGTGAAAAAGTCAAACACAAATCTTGATTTTATTTTATGGTGATTTCAAATTGATCTTAAATAGATTTTTATTTGTTACGAAAATAAAATAAATAATTCATATATATATATATATATTATATATTATTATATATTACATGTATATAACTAGTTATATTATATCATATGTAATAATATATAATAGTTGTAATATAATATATAATGTTAATAGTTATATTATAATCAGTTTAAAAAAATATCTACTGAATATATTTAGGATTTGTGTTTTAAGAAAATGATTGTAGAACCACAACTGTCAGACAGCTTCTTTTTTATTCACGTCACTCGAGAGAATGACTTAATAACCGTTTGCCATTCATTTCTTACCGATCATACTTTTAATCAATGCCTTGATCATACTTTTAATCCGATTACCATTTGCCCGGAAGTGATTCGGTCCCTCAAAATTAATCTTTGAACTTCTTATCGTGAACCGCCTGAGCGTTTAAACGGGAAACTATCTGCAAACCTCTGCGAATAGAGAGATTTATGTGACAGTTTCGAGCAAAAGTCCATCGTGATAACGTGCCATTTTGGTCCACCATGATTAAGCAAACGATTATCTGACAATTCGTTTATTAAAGGTGATTGATATCTCGTGTTAAAATTATACGTCCAATTACAAAATGAACGTTCTCCTTGAATCGGCTATTAGCAAAATTCTTGAAAATTTATTTATTCAAAATGCACACTTATTACTAATAAATAATTAGATAAAGCTCAACAGCTC
This sequence comes from Melipona beecheii, assembly GCA_032399605.1. Taxonomy (NCBI): domain Eukaryota; kingdom Metazoa; phylum Arthropoda; class Insecta; order Hymenoptera; family Apidae; genus Melipona; species Melipona beecheii. Next base: position 1,940,270 of record JAUCMO010000248.1, on the reverse strand, counting down.
CGTGATGATATAAATTCAAAATTAAATATATTGTTGGAATGAAATAAGTTGATAGAAATTGAATAATTCTCGAGGAATGTGTTACAAAAGACATTCTGTGGGTTTACGATACCTTGAATATTTTTCGTTCTTTCAAATTTCCTAAAATTGTCTAAAAAGTATCTAAATATTTATGAAAAAAAAAAGAAATTAATAACGAAAATAATATTAATCTAATCCTAATTAATCGAAAATTTTCGTCACGATCACCTTCGAGAAGTAAGTAGAATTCAACCATATTCAATCAACTGAAAAACAAAATTACAAATGAAGTGCAATTCTGTTCCAATTCTACAGCAATCCAGTCGACAACAATGAAAATTAGTCTCACCTCGTATTTATACTTCGCGTTTGTTATAATACAAAAATCAATATCGAGATAAAAGAAAAGAGAAAAAAGGAAAACGTTACTCGTGCGCTTCGTTCGATTCAATTTTAACCCAAGACGAGGATACCGAAAAAAGCGGCTCGTCACCAGAGCTCTTTGAATTCATTTCACGCTTCTATATCTCTCGACGCAAATTTGCTCGGTTCTCTATCTGAATCGAAGCCCACCCCCCGATGCTGCACGCATCCCCAAGACGCCGACGAAATATGAAAGCGCGTATCCTTCAAAGCGCGTTTCCTTTAATATTCTTTTCCAGCCTTTAGCGTCGTCGCGCGGCTTTCGCGCGGCTTTTGCGCGTCCGCGGGAACGCGGAGCGAGCGTGACCATGCTCGCGAGGGGTTGCAAGAGGTAAAAAAGTGAGCGCAAAGCGAAGAAAGACCCGACGATCATCTTTTTTACGTTCGTGAAACGTACGTGGGAAGAGGTGGAAGAATTACGAACGACGAACTCTGAATCTAAAGTGAAGAATGAGGTTTCTATTATACGATCCGCCGGTTTTCCGAATATATTTGTATCTTTGCGAACGCGGTTTGAACAGAAATTGAACTCGGATAGTCGATTGATATTAGTGAGTTTAATTGAAAGTCGTATTTCTGTGAACGCAGTTGCAGGGATCTCGAGCTTAAACAGAGATTAGCTTCAAACACCAAATATCACAGCGAGTGGTTTGCTTTAATTATTATTATTCATACCGTTTCGTACACTGTTGGATTTTTAAATTCCACTTTGGATTTTAAAATTCATATTTAAAATCCGCAGTCCAATTATGGCGATTAAAGGTGCGAGGTTTTAGACCGCTTTATGGAAAGCGAGATTCTCCGGTATTAATTTGAGATTTGAAAAAATTTATATGCCCTCTTCCGAGTTGTCAGTGGAAGAATTACAAATGACGAGCTCTAAATTCATAATCTAGGGGCGACCATTTTACTGTGATTAAAATTAATAGAGTTTCCGATACCATTTCAGATACTTCAACATCCAATTTGACAGATCTGAGATTACCTTTTGTAAAATTACCTTCATAAAACATTGACGGGTGGTGACGAAATGTGGCAGCTATAGATAGAATGAAGGAATTATAAATGAAAGGTTCTGAATTTAGAATTGAAGAATGAGACTCTAATGATGAAGAATGAGATTTCGAAATTTTAACGTCATATTTATCAAATATTAATGAAAGTCATGAAATATTAGTTTTGTAGAAAAAATAAAAATAATACGAGTAATTCATTAGATTTCCCATTCATTAAATTTGGCCAGATCCAAAATTTTTCTTCTTGACGATGTATTTAGATACGTCTGAACGTACAGCTAGTAAAAGAAATAAGCGATTCTTTTTATTCAATACGCAGACCGTGTTTCATGCGATATAGATTATAAACGTCCCAACGAAAGTGGGATATTAACAAAAAGACTAAACGAAGAGGTGTGCCGGGACGCGGAGGGCCGTAGGTGAGCTCGCGAGTGTATTTTCACAAAAAGCGTGAGGCTGTGAAAAGAAAACGTAACGAGTGGTGCTATAAGAAGATTTAAGAGAAGGCTACGGGGTTAGCGTAGAAAATAATACAGAGAAGAAAGGAGCTTCCGAAAGAATAACGAGATATGGCTGAAGGAATCCGGCCAGAGAGAATCGCAGAAGAACAAAAAGAGAGAGAGAGAGAGAGAGGAAAAGAAGGAACGAATAACAGAAAAGAAAAGAAAAGAAAATAAAAAGAAATGAGAAAAACACAAAAGCGGAAGTAAAATTTACACACCCTGGGACGATATAACGAATGAAAATTGTAAAGTACAACCGAAGTGAGAACGAATCGACTGGGGGGATCGATGAAGAGCAAGTCGTACGGAGAAAGAGTTAGGGGAGAAGAAAGCGGGGAACAGCAAACAGACAACGTCCATCATGCTCGGCGATAGAATAAACGAAAGAAAGAAATCTGAAACGGTGGGTGAATGAATAAAAGATTACGATGGCTAACGACAAGGCGAAACGAGGGAGAGAAAGGGATCGCGGGTTGTGCCGTGAAATTTGCGCGCGTACTCGCCATTGTTCGAAACGGCAAGAACCGATGGTACAAAAAAAAAAAAAGAAGAAGAAGAGGAGAGTGAAAAGGAGAGTAAACAGGGCGCGCTGACGAACGGAATAACGCATGAATGCGTATAAATGGAAACAAACGGTCCAAGACGCGAAGGAGGAGAGACATGACGATTGAACGAAAGAAAAGGAACGATCGGTGAAGGGGAGAGGAGACTGGTAAAGAAAGAAAGGGGAAGAAAACAAGGAATAAGAAAACAAGAAGCCGAATGGAATAAAGTTGAAAGGATGGAGTAAGAGCATTCGGAACGAGAAACGAAAGAGAGAGAGAGAGAGAGAGAGAACAGAATTTATCAGTCTGAAACGAAATGGAAGAAAGCACAATGCGAGAATGAACGGGAGGGGTGGAAAACGAAAAGCTTAAAGATAACAAGACGTGGAGGCAACGAGTTGGAACAGGGGTTCCCAAATTCTCGTTTCACTCAATGAGACGTCTTGTGAGAACAGATCTGCTCCGAGATGCAGGAGCGTTGAATTGAGAACGCTCTGATTCGAAGATTTTTTAATTGTCTATATCCCGAGGCTCTTTTCTCCCGTTTGTAACAGTCAGAGAGATCATTCGGAATTTTTCGATCAGTTTAGTTGATTTTTCAACTCCAATATCTAGCCGTTCTAGTCTCTTTCGAATCTCCGTGCAGATGCGTCTGTAGGAAATTTACATACGTATAGAAAAATACGGGAAAAAATGCACGGTGCGTAAAAATATATAAAACATTTTGAAGAAAAAAAAAAAAAAGAGAAAAAGGAAGGAAAGAAAACACTGTTTAACCTGATTAGCGAGATAAATCTCTGTTTGTATTCCGTTTCGTTGGCCGCAAAAATATACATAAGTTTGAACAAACATCTGTTGTCTAACAATAATATTCCGCGACAAAATCACGGTCTCTACAAATCCGTGAAACTGCAAATCCGTGGAACTGCGAATCCGTGAAACCGACGCGTGTCTGCACACGCGTTTCAACGTGTGCACGTCAATTTGTACGATATAAGTAAGCCGCATTCAGGCGCAGATGCGCACGGGTATCGAGGAAACGCAGTCGGAACCAGTTTCAGGAAGCACGTCTCTCTCGGTTGTCCTAGTTAGTTTTAACAACGAGTTAACCGACACCGCTCGATGAAGATAATTAGTCGGAGATCTGTCGGCGCGCGTTGCCAGATTGAAACTACTATTAGCGATCGAGACACACTCTGAAGACGCGCTTGCGGAGAGGGAAGTTTCCATTTTCGGAGATCCTGCAGCAGTTTTTCAGAACAGCTCCCGGAAAGCGCGGGAAAATTGAAACGAAAATACGTTTTGCCGTCAGACACAGAGGCGTATCAAGGTCATTTTAATTGATTATAAAAGTACGAGATGGGATTACATCGAGAGATCTATGAGGTTTTCATGGATTTTCTGTTTCTACGTTTCGTTTCGTTTCGTTTCATTTTAAGTCGATCGAGAGCTTCGCGATGCCACTCGTTGCATAATCTGATTAAAGGCTTGGGAAGCGTTACGTTCCGAGTCCCCCCTGGCGATAATAACTATTATCGATGTTTCACGCTCAAGAATATTGTTCTTCGATGACGCGAAGATACGAAGAAAGTGAACAAAGACTGCGCGTTGAAAATGCTGTTGTAATTCGTGCGATTACGACCACAAGTTGAGCATTGAAATACAATTTTTAAGAGTTGACTTTTAACGGAGAGGAAGAACACGATGAGTCAAGTTTCTTATTTTTAGAAGGAAGTAGTTTTTTTCTAATCGATCAATTTTCTTAAATTTTAAGGCACTCGTGTTTTATTTCGTCAAACAAAACGATTGCTGATGTAAATGAAATATTGTCGTTTTACGTGAAATTCGAGATTTGCTATTTTTTATGCATAGAAATATACGTGACGTCTTTTTCGTTACCGTCGAATTACCGCCAGCTAAGAAGAAGAACGGAACGACATTTGTTTGTAGACAGAAAACACGGCCATATTTTCGGAGCTAGTGCAAAGAACGGTCGACCAAATGCAAAAATCCGTATGCCTCGAAACACGTAAAGCGTGGAACGAGCGGAAATGAAATAATCCATCGAAACTGGAGCGCCGTCCGCTAAAGAGTCAATCAAAATCACAGCAACCCCCGTTTCGGAATATATTACTGGCCGCTATGAAATGAAATACGGACGATCGATTCTTTTCGAGGCATCGTACGATCCATCGAGTCCTCATCGAACGCGGTATACGTGCACAAAAATTGGAAAGAATGGCCAAAAAGCTTCGAAAAATTTCACTGACTAATTCTCTCCTAAGAGATAAAAATATATTGTACATACCTATATCAAATAGCATATTGTGACATCAGTTTCTTTCTCTAAGATTCGATTTTAAAGATTTTGTTAAAATCATTATCTCACATTCCAAAATCTTTCCGACGTCACAAAGAAATACGTGTACTTTCAAGTAATAACTCTACGCTTTTACAATGAATTTTGTTCCTACTTGATGCTGTTCTGAGAAAGAGTCATATATATATATTATGAAATAACAATCCTGTGCAATTAATAATAAAAGTTCTTCGAGACTCTATTTTTACATAAAATCGTCTTAGAACCTCAAAATGAAAGCTGAATGGTGACCTCGACAAATGATCCAATAATTACAAACTATATGCAACGTCGCAAAAAGATAGATGGACGAATAAAGAAAGAGAAGAAAAAGGAAAAGAACTCGAACGCTCGATCCAATCTCACTGAAACCCTTCAATTTTCCTTGGTACAGCGAAACGTCCTCGTTCGACTAACGCACCGCTAATTTCGCGATCCAATCACGCCGGATTACAATTTGTATCTTGCCCTGGGAATCTTGGCGCGTGCACAAGAGCGTCGCGGCGCTAGTCGGGGTTCGTCGAGGATCGGTAGTTTCGTCGTGGACGTTTTTTTCCTCTCCGTCTCGGGGAAGAAGAGACGAGCGAGCGAGAAAAGAGAGAGAGAGAGAGAGAGAGAGAGAGAGAGAGAAAGGGAGGAGGAAAAAATCGGATTGTCCAGTTTGTTGGACCGGCAGCGCTGACTCCGCAGGCTCAGCCAGTAATACATCAGAAGCTTACCGACCCCTCAAACGTAAAATACCCATCTAACTCCCTCTCCCTAGCCGACGTACTCAAACCCCTTTTCCGCCTCCGACGTTTCCAACCCCTTTTCAAACCGTGTGTCGTGCACCAGGAATTTCTTCGTGTATTTTTGTACACAACCGCGCTCACACACACTCTCTCTCTCTCTCTCTCTCTCTCTCTCTCTTTTTCGCCGCGCCGGCGATCGTCCACCTGGAAAAGGATACCGCCGAGCTCTTCGTCCCGGAAAACCTGTGCACGTTGCAACTGCGAAGGATTATTTGCGACCGCGCAGTTTCGATGATTAAGGTTTCGATGGTTCAGAGTTATCGAAGGAATAATTCCTGCGGATGTAACTTTCAGCTAAGAAAAAAAAAAAAAAAAGAAAGAAAGAACGCCGCGTTGCATAGCAGTTTGTTCTATATATAAAAAATATATTTCGTGGAGAGTCGCGTTCTTCCATTCAATAATTCTAGAACGTGCAAAAATGTGCGACTTGTAGATACGTAAGCGAAGATGTAAAGTAAAGAAATCGAAGCCTTTGTCCGGCGTGATTTAAATTCGAGAACATTCGCTGTTGCAAATTAATTTTTTTAAATTAAGATAGTGTTCTGAAGCTGTTCTGAAATGGTATCAAATGCCAAATAAATCTAAAGTACAAAAAGGTGCCTCCAACCATTCCTCCATTTTAAAACTAATTCCCCAAGTAATTAAAAAAGGCTACCTGCTAGTGTTTGAAATCGAAAGGAAAATAAAAGAATTTTTAATTGAATTTCTTCATTATAAAAACATTCTCTGATTAATCATTTAAAGAATCTTAACTATAGAGGATTAAACAAAATTTGAATCTTCGGTAATATTTTAAAATTGTGTTTTAAACGAAAAATGAGTGGAATGTTTCTTGTTTTCTCATCCCTTTAAGAGTTCACTGTTTTTCCAGTGTATGCCGAGTTTTTTTTGTATCGACTCTCTTCTGATGAAGCAAACTACAGTGTTTACAGGAAACGCTGGCGACGAAACCCCACATATAGTCGAAAACCAACAACGATGGGGGTTGCGAAAGCTTAAAATACTTCAGGTAGAAAATTTCGTTAGCACAACGCCATGCCTGAAAATATTTTTTGCCTCATGGCACCTAAGATTAGGTACATATATATGTTCACTCGTTCTTCTTTTTTCTAATTTAATTCTTTTCGACAAATGTATTTCCTACACGTCGAACCGTTTACTAGTATTAGTTCTAGCTATTGAAAACGTCATAAATTCATAAATTCGGAAATTAATATTAATACTCTACGTGCTTCAGAAATACGCAATATAAATTTACATTGACCAAGTATTCACGAGGAAAATTTACAAGACTACCCGACTACATAATGTCGACGAAATTTCATGGAAGAGTGTAGGCGGTGCGTAAGTAGGAAGACTCATTATGCAGTCAGTTTAGAAGCTTCCCTTCAAAGGCAAGTTCACGGCTGAGGAAGTGGCGGTGCAGCGAGGGAAACCGAGGTTAGACATCATCCAACTCGTGCAGCAACAACAACCGTGGTGTGACGCTAGTGGTTACCTTAGGCTCATTGTCACCCCAATAGCCATTTCCGCGAGGTCGTTGAACTTCCTGCGCGGCGAAGGAAGTCTGGCAAGCCGTGCAACTTCGAGGATAGAAGGTGGGTTATCAGTTGCATCGGTCAAGTCACGCCGGACAAATTAACGATCCCACGATCCCACGATCCCAGGAGAACTGTTACCCGAAGCGTTCTGTTTGCTATCACTTTGCCAAACATCTATGGAGGATTTGGACAACAAACTCTATCAAGGAAAAAATATTTTTAGATTCGGACGTCGATTCGAGATTTCCCTTTAAACTTCGTGCACGGTTCGTTGAAAGGATGAATGTTAGTCTTAGTGAGATGAAAATTGTAGAAAATGGTGACATGTCATTTTGATCATAATCAGATCAAATATACAATAGAAAAGAAAAGATAAAGATGAAATAGTATCGTAAATTAAAAACACTATAAAATCCATTAAAGTTTTAATAGTGTAAAACCATCACTTGTACAACTGTTATGTTGTTAATGTACGTTAATTGTGTCAGTGAAAATTATAAAATCGAATCTCAGTTATTGGACGGAGGTTATAGTACATTTATAGGGAAAAAAAGAATGCAAAGATATACAGAGTATGCGTAATGTAGGAAAATGCATATGCCAAACATGTGTAGTAAAATACTTCTACTTATATTCGGAAAAATATCATCCTTAGTTTATAGGTTACTGTCAACCCATATTTTTCCTTCAAAAAATACATCCGTCTTTCTTTCACTCAACTTGACTCTCAAACCAATTGTTAAATCTGTTAAAAAAAAAACACTGAAAAAAATACATATTTTATATATTCAAACTCATGCAACACTCCACGATTCCATCAAACTTGCTCGCGAGCGAACTTAGGCCCCGCCAATCGAATTTACGTCACATCCTCTAAACAGGCAGGCTGAAGTTCCAATTTCCAATTCTCCGTAGTTCGAGGCCGTAGTTGAAAGTCAATTCGTTAGAATTCTCACACGAACGGTTTGAGCGAACGACTTGGAAAACCACGCGACGTTCAAAGAAGTTCGTCCGTTGGATTTCTCGTCGGGGAAGTCTCTTAATAGCCCCGGCTCTTGATTACGCTCTTCCGTAGCCACCGTTTCGATAGGCCGCCATTAAAAAGCTCGCGGAAGGAATATCCCGGCGATAAGACCGATTAGACAGCTCGTTCGATGGAAACCGTTGTTCCGTTGAATGGTATGCGAGCGTGCGAGATGAAAGAAGACCGCGACCCTGGAAACGGCGTGGACGAAGAGAGGAAAGAAAGAAACCCCGCCGGATATCTGGAGAAGGTGAGGAACGAAATGGAGGGGAGATGAAAGAACGCCCGAGCACATCCAGTAAGATTCTCAGATAAAATATCCAATTTAAAGTTTCATCGTAATTTTACGATTCTTGGAAGTAAATTAATAGTATTATCTGCCCGGTACCTTCCTTCTCTACCTTTGCGCCACCCTTTGCCACCTAAACGTGTTCCGAGGTCGAGACGTCTCTTCGTTTTCTCGCGACCTAACTCTCTCCGCCCCTCCCCCTCTCTCTCTCTCTCTCTCTCTCTGATGGAACCTCCGATCCGCGAAAGGAACTTTGAAAATAAGCAGTCTATTACTCATTACTCGCCACGCTTATCGGAGGACGTTCCTTGCGGATTCCCTCCCTTTCCGTTAGGAAAGTTTCAGTTCGTACGCGGTGTGGCTCGCGGTGGGAACGTTCATCACGACACTTTTGTACGACAGGCACTATCGTTCGTGTACGGAAACTTGATCGATCGAAAATGAAAGATACGCCATCCATTCGGAGGCTGATCAACTCTGTAAATTGGAGAGCAAAGAAATTTATGTATATTGGATTGTTCGGAAAGTTCGTGGCGAAAGCTAGGAAAAATATATTTAAATAGACTTTCTATCGTCTATTGCGAATCATTTCTTGATAAATTAATATTTCGATTCTAAAGTATTTAATCTTTCAAGCTATTGTGAATTTTACTTCCATATAGCTAAGAGTTCAGAGGCTGATTATTAATCAAAATCAATCGCTAGCTCTGTTGGTTGATAATTAAATATCAAAAAGATGCCTATTTGGATGGCATAAATTACTTTTTGTGAAAAGTAATTATTTACTATTGACCTTTGGACTGCATACAGAGTAACTCGTAAAAATATTTGAACATTTGAACAAAATTTGCCTTCAGAAAGGACAAATTTTCTAACGATAAGTGCTTGAATATTTCCGCGAGCTGTTCTATATCTACGTAGAAATAAAATATAGCTTAATACAGTTAATAAGTCTAAGTACTTATATCCAAGTACTTACAGTCGAGATTCGAAAGGCAGCATTAGTTAGTTACATGGCAAACGTAGTCTGTAAGTGACAGTAAGACAGCCGCATTTTCTAGAGACAGAACGTGCACACACACACACACACACACATACAAGAGATTCGTAAGTGTTCCTATACAGAGTCAACAAACTTATATCGCTATTATACACGAAAGGTGTTGGCAAGCTTAGCAGTAGAAGTCAGTGGCAGAGCATCTTCACGGCAAATATATGATTTAGACCTGTAATTTTTATTTCGTGTTTTTATTCTTATCTTCTGACGCTTCTGAGATCTGTTTCTTTTTCTCTTTTTTCTTTTTTTTGTAATTTCTCCCACCAATCTATTTATTTTGAACAAATCCATCCATTTGTTTTTCTTTCTTGTGATTTCTATCGTCAATTTATCTGTCAATCGAATAGATTTAATTCTGACTGTGATTTATGTTTTTACAAGATTTCGTGTAATTACTTACGATGTACATTATATTTTGATTAAATATATCGCGTTTTAAAGAAAGTATGTACGTGCGATTAAAATTATACTTTAAAAAAGAAGGATACAAGTACTTTGAATGCACTACCCTGAAAGATTGTTCTCAATGTAACAAAACGATGCATAAAAATTGTAGAGTCATTTGTATTAATTTATCATCGTGAACACAATCTGCTGGCGTGCATAATTTTCTCGTAAGGTTTAATCCAGAAATATTCTACGACGAAATTATATAATAGATAATATACCTAGGAGCCGGGATAAAAATCTGGATAAGACAGTAAATAATATTATCCGATAAAACTTTTATAACGGCATCGTCACAATTCCCGCAACGACGTTACAGCATCATACACTGACTCGAGGAAAAAAAACGAAGAGACGCAACGAGCGTCTAAATTAACGTTAATATAACGTCAACGTAGCATAAAAACAAACCACATATAACACAATATCGAAATTTATAGATCGTAAGACGCAATAAATTTAATCCTACTTAATAAAGATTGATCAGTGATTATATTTTGGAATCTTTTGGAATTTAATAAGAAAACGATACTCTATATTATTGAATGTATTTAAACATTATACTTGGAGTGATAAATGTACACGAACAGATGTTTGTAATTAAATCACTTGGCAATTTGTAATGAGATAATATACAGTGACTTTTTATCGAGAAAAGAAGTACGATTAATTGATGATGCTCGAACCAGAAATCGAATTGGTAGATTTTTCTCTTTCTAACGAATAATTGCCGGCAAATAAACATATCGAACGGTATTAAATTTTTCTATCAAATCTGTTTCTATGTTTCCTCTTTCATTTTCTAATTTTAAAACTATCCTATTATTATTATACGATATTTGCAGAATATTTTATTTGTACGAATATCTGTATATAATAATACAGAACTGTAATAAATCATCTGTCACCAAGCTAAACTATAAAAATGTTCAAATCCAAAACAAGAGTTTAAAGTTGGGTTCCAGTGAAAATTCACCTCGGACGCAAAAGTTCGGCGCGAATTCGGGAAATATTCAAAATGATTCTCCCCTGGGCGAGGAGAAAAAGAAAAAAAAGAAAAAGAACGGGAGGATCCGCGTTATGAAAATAACAATCTCATCGGATTTCAACGGGCATCGCCGGTATTTACCATTAATTAGTACTTTTACAAGCTGAACGAACCAAGTGAAACGTGCACCGGCGCGCACGCGCGCGTACTCTGCGTCTTCGAGCCCCGCGTGAATATTCATTCCCTTTCCCGAATGCATAGAATTTCAAACGAAGTCCACGCGAGGGGCCAGGCCGACGAACGTGTGATCGCGCAAGGAACGATTATGCCTCCGTCTACTTGCATCCAGAATAAAACGGATACCGGTACCACTTACTTACTTCGCTTCTCGATTCGGACCCACGTTAGCGGTAATGGACGAAGAGGTTTTCGCGTGACCGACTCGATCGGATTTGCCATTGGCATTCATAAAGGGCTGTTCGATCGGAGGGAAGTACCTCTTGGAAGTACCCTGTAGCGGGATATCTTAAACGATGACGACGATGCTGATGATCTGATTTGTATTACAGATCGAACGAGGCCAGAAGTCATTACCCTCGAATTTCAACACGCTAATGTCTTCGTTACTGCCTGAGATTACCGGAGGAACGGAAAGGTCCTTTATCCCGGTATGCAAAAGCTTCGAAAATATCGATCACGGTGTCTGAATAACTTTCGATGTCATTGTGGTCGACTGTCGTTTTGTTCGATACTAAAACGTCGTCGTAAAGGCGATAGATAACTGTTGACGGAAGAAAGGTGCGGGGATTATCGGAAGATGAATTGAAAAGTCGAGGAGTTATTACGGGTTCTCGAGGCACGGTAATTATCGCTGTTTGGATGATAAGGGTAACGCGTAAAAAAGTTGACTAAATGAAGAATGAACGATTGGTAACAATTGGAGATCACGGAAGGAAAATGTTGATTTCTTGGTTTTGATTAAAATCACATTACGATTAAACAGAAAAATTTTAATGTGACAGGTGAAAGAAAATAAAAATAATTAAGCTCGAAGACGTGAAATGAGGAAATTTCTAATTTAACGATACACTGAACTTTAAAACTGCTCGAACGTACAAAGCGTATTCGTACGCGTGTTTACATTTACGCCGCTCTAAAGAAACCATCCAAAGGAGAGGCTACGTAACGCCAGAACACATTTTAATCACCGCGTCCACCGAACGAGTCGAAAACTGCCACCGCGATAGCACCGCCACAATCGTATTCAGTGAGTTTCTCTCTCAACTGGCGGAGTCGCGTTAAATCAGAGTTCCCATTTGCTTTGTGCTAAAGAGGTTTACTTACCGCGTTGGTAGCCCGGTGCCACTATGTGTCTAATATCGCAATAATGTTTGCCACGTCTGCCAGTATATACGTCCCTGTGGTGCGTCTACACACACACACACACACACACTGTACACACGGTCGTGTACACGCCACGTGACAAGTGGAGCACGTGTGTAAAACCACACACGGTAAGGCCATTGATGCGCGGAGGCGGCAAAAGACGATAACATCGGTGTCGCGCGCGTGTATCCAGGCTCGATCTTAATATCCGCCACCGTGCAGTTCCCTTAATTGGTATATTCTAGAGCTGTCAACGAGCTTGAATTATGACCATTTAATGTTTCTACGCCATACACGCCGTCGATTTTCAAGAGATGGAAATAACCGGAGAGCGTTTCGTCTTCTTTTCTCCGCCAGCTATTATCACGCGTCTTTCATCTTTGGTCTCTCTCTCTCTCTCTCTTTCTCTCTCTCGTTCTCTTTGCTCATCACTCGTTAGACACCACTCGGCTTTTTGCTCCCGACGAGTACTTATCCGTCAATCTATCTGCGTTATCCACTTCAAACCCTCACGTTTCGTCTTATTTTCGTCGATTCTCCTCCCTTTTTCTCGTCTGTCTGTCTGTCTGTCTGTCTGTCTGTCTGTCTGTCTGTCTCATTTTACGACGGTCATTGCACCGTGTTCGTTCGTATCGTAGTCGATTTCGGCCGATAGAGACACGCGACAGCTTCAACGTTTATACTGTGCGAGCTGCCGTGCATACCCTTAATATCCGCCTGAGCCTGTAATTAAGCCTCCATTCCCCATTAGGCTCGGTTCAACCCGGCTGGAAATCTCTTCGATCCCTTTTTTTCCATGGTGCCCGGAAGACGAGGTATCCTTCCTACGATCAACGAGAATTATCTGTAGCGTTCCGCTTCTTTCGCCAAGTTTTTGGAGCTCTTTGCCTGGCCCGTATAATCGTTCGTCTACCATGCAACGTGGCTCTCCGATAGAACGGACGAGGATGAGGATGGGGGATGTTAGTTAATCGCGTGCGAATTTTCTGAACGATAAGGAGTTTCGGCTCACGACATTGAATATCTCGCGTCGATTTCAGTGCCTAGAAATATATTCTTCTAGAAATATAAACGAATAATTTACTTTCCGAGATTAAGGTTTGTTTTGCGAGTATGTACCTGGTTATTGGTTAGAATTGAAATGAAGATTAATTTATAGGCAAATAAATTATTATAGTGAAATAATATTGAGATATTTCTACATATTGTAAATTTTTACAATACTGAATTATCATTTCTACTGGATTATCATCGAAACCAACGGCACAGAAATTCACAAAAATATCCTTATAAATAATTTCTCAAAAATAAATTACTAAAACTACGAATTTCTCGAAAATTACTTCCTAACTCAAAAATTTATTAAAACCATCTCGTTAAGACGAAATCTCTCGTCTAAAATAAAATCTCCGTTACCGTGCAATAAAAAATTCTGTCGCTGTCCAAAAATTCTATCTCTTTCTCTTCCGTCACACGCTAGTCCGTCAAAGGTAGACCGACCAAACCGCTCCAATCTACCGAAGTAACGAAACTCGGACGAGAGTTAGAGCGTTAAGTAAATCCTCAATCGAAAGCAAAACGAAAAACAATTTTTTAATTCGCCTTGTGGAAATCGATCCGATGGAAAGTTGATAGATCGAAGGGACTGGACGCAGTTCACAAAGGAAAGATGGGCGCTACTTGGCTCGGTGTCCAGCAAGGAGATAACGCGATGGCTCGCCACGAAGCTGGAAAAGAGGGTGGCGGAAGCTCGCATTGGTCGTCGGCCATCGTGGTCCTCTTTGCCGGTTAGAAATTGGATATTGAAAGTTCGCGAAGTATTGCAATCAGGCTCCGATTAATTGCGTCCTTTGATTTACACGCGGCCACCCAGGGGAGGGAGGGGGGAGGGGAGGGGGGGCGGACTTTGTATAAAAGTTGATCCGGACGATTCCGCCGCGACTGCAACGCTGGATGGCGCATGCAGACGGGCAGAAAGTAGATGAAAAAAAGAGAAAGAAAAAATGAAAACGAGAGAAAGATGGAAGCTTTTCAACTTTTTTGCAACTTTTCCCCGCTCGTTGCTCAAAGGCGACCGCCTTTCACGAAAGCGAAAAATAGAAAAAAAGAAAAAAAACAGAAGAAACGAGCAGGAAGGGTGTGCTGGATGAGCGAAACTCGACGCGGAATATCTTCTTGAATTTTCGCGGACAAGTTCTTCTACAGAGGAGGGTGGGGAGGATAGGAAAATCGTCGGAGAAATCGGATTCTTTCTTTTCTTTCTCGTTTTTTTCCGTTCGATTCTCGGACGTGGAATATTATCCCGCTGCCCCCTTTCCCTCTCTGTCCTTTTCCCTGGACGATAGTTACGGTGTTTCTTCGCGGAAAATTCGCAATTAAAAAGTCGACGGAATGGCGGTGACGGGAAACCCTCCCACGGGGGGTGACGGTTCGTCGAAGTTTCGCCACGAAACGAGGCGAGATTATGCTCCCGGTCGGATGGAGCCGCTGAAAGACGACGCTTCGACGATTCCTCGATAATTCCTCCCTCTCTCGTTTAGTGGATACCTCCGGGGGAATGGTTCCTGGACGTGTACGAGTTACTTGTTTTTTAAAGAGAGAAGAATGCCGCGCGATATCGGGCAACTTTCCGTTCGATGGCTCGACGGAGGATAGAAGTTTCTTTTGTGCAGATACGCTGCTCGTTACGGTTACTCTTTGTGGAATATTCGAAGGTTAATTCGACGGTATGGAGAAACAATAGATTACGAATTTGCCGAGGTATTATCTTCCTTGTTTCGCGTAGCTGTTAAATGAAACGATTTAATAAATTCTGTTCCTAATTGAAGTAACTTTGTTATTTTAACGTGATGTTGCAAAGCGGTTTCCTGAGGTGATTTAAAAGAATTCGTACGAGAAAATCAGAGAGTATTGAATCAATAACAGGTAAGAATTATAGAATAGAATTATCCTAGAATACGTGATTAATGTTCAACTTTTCAATCAAATCAAACGATTATATCCTACTCTTTTGCTTTCTACAGTAACTTTTCGAAATTTACATCATCGTAACTTCCGCGGAAATTCGACTTCATCGTGAATAAAACTTAAAAAACAAGTGTGAAAGCACCCTTCAAATATTTAATATCTGGCAGCGTATCCGCATTTAAGTAATAACACGAATCGGGCGCAGAAAATTCAATGCAAAAATTTCTCGTACGGCGCTCGACTTCTCGCCTGCCGATTCTTCCCTGTTCAAAATTCAATATCCCAGGAAACACGTCGCCAATATTATGATATTTCTAAGCTCATAATATCATAACACCGCGCAGTATGACGCGAGGACACGGTAGAAACGGATCGATGTTGGAGAAAAAGGGGGTTCGAACAAGACGGGGGTTGAGGATCATGAGATGGTCCCATATTGGAAGACCTCTAATACAAAGTCACTGCGCCATCCTCCTCGCCGTGGCCGCTGCAAACATTCTGAATGAGTTTAATATCCACATAGCTGTTATCACACAGGGTGACTCGGTACGAATCGAATCAATTTGCTGCTCGTTTGTTTCTTTTCTTTGGTATTGAGGAGCAACAGAATAATAGCTCGTGCTATAAGAATATCACGACTGAAGTTATATATAAATATTTTTAAAAACATAACATTTTTTTAATTTGAAATCTACAGCCAAATATAAAAATTTCGAGCAAAGAAAAGAATTCTTTTACCTCTCGAGCCAAGAACATGAAAATTCAGAAGTCAGGCAATTACATTAAAAAAAATACAAAGGTCAGAGCGTTCGAATCTCCGTTCGACTCCGTGATTACTCCGTTCGGAAAGCTCTCCTCCTCGAAGATCGAAGTAAATCTGAACAGCGAATCTCAGCGAATCTCAGCCAGCTGTAACGAGCTTCTAAATTTTCCAGCAGAAAATCCACCATAAAATTCAATCGAAGAAATACACGACAGTAGTTCCATTACCGGTCTAAATAGACGCTACGTAAGTAATTACCTCGTGAAATCCATCGAATCGAAAAAGAAGTAGAAAAACGGGGTGGGGCGTTGAAGAGTCTCGACACGTCTTTCATCCCTCGAACCGGTTAAATTGAATTTGACACGACGTCGTACGCGTAAGAGGACAAGGAAGGCGATGGCTATTTCATCTGAGGGATGCCTCTAAACCGAAACGTACAACGATAATGTAACACGCCGGCCGGATAATGGAACTTATGATATATCATGGCGACGGTACGGATCGGATAATCCCACATTCACCGCATTCTCCTCTCTCCCTAGCGTTGTAATATCTTCGTACCAAGAGGTACGGAAAGCTTTTACTCGACAATGACGTTTCCAGTAAATTCAAATGTATACACGGCGAAACAATGGTTTCCCCATGGTTTCGTTTCTATTTCTTCTTTTTTTCTTCTTTTATGTTCGTGGACTGCGAGCGTTTATGCATTCTGTTTATGAAGAATTCAAAAGTATAAAAATACAAAAAATGTGCAAACCGTGCAGAGTTACATTAATCACTGATATTTAAAGGACGGAACAAACTTTTGTTTAAATAAGTTACTAAGATATGGAATTATGCGTAATTTATTCGTCGTAGTGTAATTGTACGTCATGAAAATCGTTTTGCACGTCGATATCGTAATATAATTCACAGTTGTAAAGTGTGAGCTGATTTTCTGTTGAAAATTTGTTGTAGGAGAAATATAAATTCTATTTATTCCTTTAATGGAATGACGTAATTTAAATTTGACCATGTTCTGCGATTTTCTAAAAATGTTGTTTATACTTTCTAAAAAAAAGTCATTTATAATTTCTATGTTGATAAAAAAATGTTACAAGAGATAGGGAAGTTTTAGTGTAAAAGACTGAGAAACTCTACACTAGCTATTAGAGAGTTGCGAAAATACAATTCTCCAAAGTCCTCACTTAACCATTCCTTTTCTCTAACCCGTCCTCCATTATCCTCTAAGGCTACTGAAAGTGCTTTAATGATAAATCCACTAACAATTTCCAAACAAAGTGCTCTCTCATTGTGACGTCACAAAGCTATTTTACGAATTATCGTTTTTATTTACACTATGTTAATACATAGTAAATAATATAATATTATCAACTGTTAACAGTATAATATATTACGGTGTAAATAATGTAAACTATCAGCGAAATGACGAATTTGAAAATATAGATTCACAACGATGTATTTTTAGACATTTGAATGATTATCCGTAAAATATACAATATTTTGATACTACTTTACTTTAAATTCACTGATATGAATTTTATATTTATTACTCATTCGCCTGTAGTCCTAGTATGACATACAGAATTTAAATGTCGAAACTTTGGGCGCATGTAGGGCATGTATAAAAAAAAGGTTTGTTCGTTTTTGCTCGCGAAAAAAGAAACAAAAAAAAAGATTTTCGTTTTTCCCCGCTTGGTGCGAAAATAAATAAATCTTTAAAGAACATTTTTTCTCTCTCAGTTTATCTGTCGATTTTCTACGCACTCCCAAAGTTTTGACATTTCAGTTCGGTTGACAGCAAACAGTAAGAACCAACTCAACCGTCAATCAGGGAAACAGATGATAAAAATTATGAAGACATCGAAATACGAGAGATAACGAAAACGTTATCGCGTAAAACTCGATAATATTTTATCCCTTTTGTATTTGCGTGTTCGCGTTTTAAGCCGGCGGACGTGACGTGTAATAAGAAAACGGGGAACGCAGGAGAGAGAAAGACGCGGCGATTATCGGTGAATTAACCATTCGAATTCGACGGGAACGAATACGCGTACAAATCGCGACGGCCGCAGAGTTAAGCTCCATTCATCCGTCGTTGAACGCCGCCGTTCCCGGCACCGCCTCTGCCGTGGCTACGTGAGATCCGGCGTCACCGCAGGGCTTAAACGGCTTTAAGGATTTCTCTGAAGGCGCGAAACGTGTCCCCCCCCTGGCCATTGCTCCCCCCATAGACCCGCGGATTCTCTCTTTTTATATGCAATGGAAATGCCCCGGCCATTCTGCTAACTCCGACCCGTTGCGTGATAATAAAATTTGTCGGCGGAGATAAATAGCCGGTAGCTACGAAGAGGAAACGTGGCGTAAAATCTTAACGATAACTAAGCTCAGGGAAATTCGTATCGGTTTTCTTTTTTCATTCTGCAAGCATTTATCACTCGACGTGTCAACGATCGAGAATAGAACGAGTTAATCGAGTCTTATCGTTTAGATTATCAATCTTTTGGACATGTAGACTAATTACTTTATTTAGAAACGATTATTTTTATTCTTTTCTGTGCGTCACTTCATTTTGATCACGAATAAATTATACCCTACTACGATTTACAAAGGTTACATTCATCTGAATGGAAATGTGATTTTATTAATTTTTAATTTCGTAACTACCAAAGTTTTTGATTAACAGGTTAAGTAACAATTTTTACAGCATCTTAATTATTATAACAGCAAAATTGTTGCGATCTTGAATTCTTAAACTTTTCTCTGCTTCCGAATCATATTACAGTTATCTATGATTGATTCGCGCCTTGTCTTTGTATTGTAAACATTAAGTCAGTTCTCAATCAATAGTCATTAGCGTGAATTTTATTTATATACGCGATCTTGTTCCACTTCTTTTTCTTCGAATTGTTAATTCGAAGAAGAACGTGAAATAAAATTGTTAAAAGAGTGCGGGAATTCAGAGTTACGAAGCGATATAACGTCTGACTACAAACGATCTGTTTTCACTTGCTCCCCGATGTCAGTCTCCCTTTCTCCTCGCATAGTCGCGAGAGTTCAGATACTTTCGTAATAAGGGAAAAAGACGGTAAAGAAGAATCTTCCTTTGTTTCTTCCTCAATGTTTCTATATTATAATACGATATTTAGAATGCGACCAAACACAATTTCTTGCACAAAAATTAGTTTTAAAATTAATAAAATTCCTTCGTCTTCGTTTTTTGAAAATACCACTTCTCAAAATGTCATCTCATCTTTCTCAAACATTTCCTAAACTTACGCTTCCATGATCTTTCATAGAATTTTCCCTGAACTTGGATAAATTTTTTCAACACTGAATGCAGGTGAATTGTTTTAATAATTGATAAAAAAATATTGAGTAGTAATTCGTCATAGAATTGCATTCTGTAAGAAAATAATTACATTGAAAAGTATACTCTGTATACTCTTCAATCTTCTGAACACAGAAGTTCATGCATCAAAAAGAACGAAGGAAAAAGTGGAACGAGAGAAAGAGGCAAATCCCTGCATCTCGGAACTTTCTCCTCGGAAAAACTCCTCCAGTCTACCGAAATCTCCGCGACCAACGAGATCCGCGTACAAGTCAAGAGACATTCTCCCTCGAAACTCGAAGCCTCTAAACCCTTAATACTCCCCGATGCCTCGGATCCATCTAGTATATCTCTCGTGGACCATTCCCTCGCTACTAAACCATTCCTTTGCTGCGAATCGGACGAGCATAACGCCGAGACGAGGTCTCTCGATGGTGTCGAGAGGTTGTCTCAGCAGGAATATGCCCCCACCTACCCACAGGGCCCCTCCAGCCGCCGAAATGAAGCGGGAACGAGCGAGTCACCACGCTTTCAAGTTAGGTTCTCCCTTTCCTCGTCTTCTCGCGGCGCATTAACCTTAACGACCTTTTAGCGAGTTGTTTTTTTACAGGCGGTCCCGGTGTCAGTGAGAGCAAGATTTTTTCCTGTCAGTTCGCGAGATTGCCGTGTCGCCAGCTCAGCGCCTCTTAATGTTGCCTTTTTCCATGTCCCGGCGTCCACCCGACGCCCGACACCTCTCCCCCACGCCTGATTTTCCTCATTTTTACAAACCCCACGCGATGTTCCTCAGTCTTCACGCGCTATTAGCACTTCTTCCTGCTACCTAGACGTCCGCGTCGTGTCGCCGCGAGTTATAATCTGGAAGTTTGGCTTTTTAGAGAAACTCCGGAAGTTTGGTGATACGAGGTTGGCTGAGAGTATCCAAGTTACTTGGAAGAATATTGATCTGCTCCCAAGATCAACGCGTAAAGTACATACACGTAACTACGTGTTGAAATTTGAAGGATCACGTGTACGCGACGATTATTAACTCTTTGCCTTTTGAAATCACAGGCATTAACTCGTAATACGTACGTGTAACAAATAAAACATTGATCGTTCCTTTTTTTAATTTTCGTTTACGAAAAATGACAATTTACAAAATCCAAAGGATAGTTTAAAAGCGTTATTTTCGTATTTTTTCATTTTAAACAATAGGAAATTTTCTCTGAACGAGGTGTCATGTATTGCGTATATTTACAACAATTTAATAATTACTCCGCGACAATGACCAAGAGTTAAATAAAGATTTTACACTTTATATTTCTGTACTCTTTTCCCTAGTTACAGCTATTAATTACAAAAAAAAAAACCATTTGACGGACGGGTAATTATCTTTTAACGACATCGTTGGCCATTTGTTACACGAACGAAAAAAGATGAAATGAAATGAAACAAAAAAAAAAAGGAGGAGGAGCTGAGCGGGAAGATACGACTCAGATTAAATCGTCTCGGTGACATGATAAAATTATTGTAAAAGACAAACAACGAAAAATAAACGAGTCCGACTCGAAATTATTAAAACATACGTGAACGAAACATATCGTATCGGATCTATACCGAGGTTTCTGCCGAGAGATTGCGCTATATTTCACGGTATTACCTGCAGATTCCTGTTACACGGGATTAACGAAACGCGCTGTTTACTGACTAAAGTGCACGCCTTTTAAACGCCGCGCCGCACACGCTGAATGCACACTTTGCAATCTTGTTTTTCCTGTTCACAGAGAGAGAGAAGTATTAACACCGGATGACGCTGGTCGCCCAACGTTTCCCCCGGTTAAACCTCCACGCGCGTACAATGCTCTTCATACCGCCGCCGAGGCACTTTTGTTTCGTAAAATGAAACGAGTATTGTCGCGAGTGATAATAATTATGAACTGCGAAACGTGTATTTATTACGCGACAGAATAAATTCTACTCGCTGCATCCCCTCCCCCCTCCCCCTTCTCATATATTTTGTTTTCATTCAATTATACTTCATTCATTTTAATCTGTTACGTGTATTTTGTTTATCTTATTGTTGCTTTGATTATTTTGGATACATTCAAACGTAAAAATCGTACATCCACTAGCTTGTTCAACGAAAGCTTGCGTCGACAAAAATTTCATTCCCAAGCGAAAATTTGTGTCTAAATTAACTCAACAAAATACCCTCAAACTTTCGTATCATAGTCTCGCATCGTAAATAAAGGAAACGGTTTCTATTTAATTAACAAAAAAAAAAAAAAAGAAACTTTCTCACAACGAAATCTTCCGGAACTTCAAGAAGAAGAAGAAAAAAAAAGAAACACTGGAGAGAAAACTTTGTAATTCCCCAAGTAAGCTAAACCGAGAAAGGCGAAATTTCGCAAAATACGTATGCTTTTTCTCCTAGGGAAAATTGGGCGAAGAACGTGTTGACCGCGATTGTTTCCGCAGATTCGGAGGACGATTTGATCCCCCAGCGTTAAAAGTACGACCAATGATAATGCAAATCGGCAGGGATCTACTGACACGTCGCAGTCGGAACATCCTAAGACAGTTTGCAGTACGTGTAACGTCCGTTCTTACGACGTTTCAAGAGCCAGCTGAAAATTTCCCCCGTTCCCGTCTCTGGTCGGAATCTCGTTTGCAAGAAACGCGCGTGGAATATCGAGAAACAGGGACGAAGCCCTCTCCGTGGCCCGCTTCTCTCTCCAATTTTCTACGAAATACCCTCGCGATACAATCGGTTTCGGCGACACATGGTTGAAAAGTTCCCGAAACGACGTCGCCATTGATACTCGTAGACATACGTCTACCAACGACGAATGAATGAATAATAGATATATCGTTCTCTCGCGTCGATTCTCGAACGATGAACCGAACGTTGAAAAATCTTGGGTTACGATTTGACTGTAGATTTTTAGTTATATATATGAATTTATATCGTAAGTACTTATATGTATGATAGATGAAGAAAAATAACGTTGAGATATCTATTTTTACACGTAAAAATTGTTTGTATTGTGCAATTCTTCGTAAATGCCCGAACATCTACGATCTAGTTATGTGTATCATAGCAAAAAGCTGTGAAAAATAAATGACAGTGATAGTCAATTCAATACATTCTAACAATGACAGTAGTGATACAGTGGTAATATACATAGATGATAATTTTAATTTTACTTTTATAATTCAGATCTAAATTAAACATGACTTTTCGTACGTAGAATGGGGAAAAGTTGAAAATAATTTCCGAAAAATTTCCACCGCAATACAATATTGGTAAATAGGGGCTTTGAATAAGCTTCGAACAGTGGCAATTGAAGTGCAACATTATAACGATTTCGAAGCACGGAATTCGCCAAAACAATTACTCGGCATTATTGAAATTAATAAATACCCAATGGACAGATAGCAGCTACGCCGGCATTATTAATGAACATTAATAATTCGAATGTCCATTGTAATTATTAGTTGTGAAATTCAATAGAACTCCAAAGAAGATCGAATGTTCGTTTTGTATTAACGCCAACTTAATTAAATCAATTACGATTATCGCAAACACGTCGTTTCATATATAAGAACTTTATATAAACAAGATCAATGAATACTCAAACAATCTCCTACAAATCCATCTTTCGGAATGAAATCCAAATTTCAGTATTTCCAAATTCCACCAGAAGTTGCTTATGAAGTATAACGGAGCTAAATAACGAAGCGCTATAATGAAAGCCAATTAAAAATATAACGTCCGATCAACCATGCCCACGCTATTTGCCCACAGTGACAGAGATATTGAACTCCAGATATCACAAGTCAATAAAAAAAAAGAAGGGACGCAGACGCTTATAAAAAGAAGACAGGAGAAAAAAAAACTCTTCGAACGGGCTGTTGAGCCTGGACCCTACAGGACCCTATGGGAGCGGGGAAAAAAAAAACAAAAAGAGCGAAAGACAGAGAGAGAGAGAGAGAGAGAGAGAGAGAGAGTCGGGTTGGCCGAGATTAAAAGTGAAAAATCGCCGCGACTTGGTGGTCGCCTTTTAAAGCGACCAAACAAAGCCGCGACCCTCCTCTCGTTTAAAAAGCGGCGGAAACACCACCCAGAGTCGGGTTCCGGTATCTACGCGCGTGGCCTCGGTCCGTTTCCTTGTAAATTATCCGCGTGGCCGGCCCCGCCGCGCCGCGCCGCGTAAACTCGCGCACGAATAAATTCATTTGTTATGAAAGAACCCCATGGCCGGACGTTATCGGACGAAACGCGTCGGAATTGCTTAACGAAACGGAATTGCTGTTCGCTTATCCCTCGTTCCAGCCCGTCTCTCGCTCTCGATCGTTTTGTTTCCCTCCAACCCCCTTCTTGTTTACCTCTGCCTCCCCTTCCCCCATCGCCCTCGACATTGTCGTTTCTCGCGAATCCTCCTCTCTTTCAGGTTACGTTTTCGAATTCGTTTCTTCGTCGAACATCTTCGACGTTCGCTCGAACGTTCTTCGAGAACGCTTGTCCTAATTCTTTTGCACTCTGCTCCAACCTCTGAACTTTCCGTCGAAGTTTCATGTTTGTTTGTCTTTTTTTTTTTTTGTTAATCGCGACAGTATTGCAACGCGGTATTATTATTTCACGTGCACGTACCTTTTTCCGGCTAATGAATTTTCTGAGGAAACAGAGTTTTAATAAACTGATTAATCTGATTGGAAATTTAGGTTGTTTAACCTGCCTGGAGTTATTTTAATGAAGTTCGAACGATACAATTACTAACTACAATGTATGTAACTTTCCATCGTGTGGTTCGAATAATTTTTGAAAATTCTAACCAATTAATTGTTTCTACTTCTAACCAATTAATTATCACATTCTGTATAAATGAGCAGGCCAATTACCACACATCTCGTATAAAGTGTCCAAATTCCAACATTTACAGCGGCATACATGCAATTTCTATTACTTTGATCGATTCTTGACTAGACAGTTTTCCACTAGTAGGATTTAGGGAAAATCCCAAATTGATATTTCGAAACTCTTTTCAAATTCTCGATATCTATAGCGATTCTAAACCTTCGATCTGTAGCGTGCGTATCGCTGCGATTTTTCTGCCCCTGTCTATCACTGACTCTGTTATTCCACGCGACGTGCGCAGCGAAAATCGGTATGTAGTATTGTGATTCGACAACAAATTTTAATTATCGTCATAACGCGAGTAAGTTGCAGCTTGGCAACGAAATTAATCGGGCTGGCCAGTGAACAGGAAATCGATACGCAAGCCCGGCGAAATCGTCGGAAATTCGATTGCGCGAAAGGTAGTTCGGAGCAATTAGGTCGCGCTCAACGATGGAATTCACGAAGGGGCCACCTTCAAAGACCTCCGTCAAAGGGTTCGCTGGCGGAAGGCCCCTAGTAAAGACTCGCAGCGCCGGTTATATCGTTGTAATACGCGAGAACAGATCCCGGTATCAGTAAACGCGAATATACGCTGCGTAGAAATAATATTTGAATAATAGAAACATCTCTCCGTCCCTGTACGATGATCATGTACAAATTTAATGGATCACGCGACAGCCGGGTACTTTTTGTTAGCGTGCTTTACAACTTGATTGCTTGAAAATATTTACTCTTATTAATATTTAAAC
The DNA here is from genome assembly GCA_032399605.1 of Melipona beecheii. Lineage (NCBI taxonomy): Eukaryota > Metazoa > Arthropoda > Insecta > Hymenoptera > Apidae > Melipona > Melipona beecheii. Next base: position 1,915,188 of record JAUCMO010000248.1, on the reverse strand, counting down.
ACCGCGATATCTATTCTAGAGATCATTGGCTCTATATATTCGTCTATAATTTAGGCGTTACTGAGTCGATTAGTTTCTAACGGATCACCATATCATTTACTCTGGTTGGCAGATATACATAAATTTTATTTACAATATTTGAAGTATCGTTCATTGTACAATAATAATGTGACACTTGTACAAAGTCACCGAGATTTTCGTACCCTCGAACGAAAATATTTTAAATCTTCATTTATATTATAACGAGTAATCATTTGTCAATTAAATACTTTTGTGATTCATTGTACTACAAATTTTATATTTTATATTAAATATTTGAGTAATTTGTTCGAGCAATTTAATTTCAGACTTCAAAATAGATATTAATTTTGTCCACGATGTCGAGCAAGTTCGTCACTAAAAATTGTCAGTAAACCGCGTGAATACGATTGCGTTCGTCATTCCGATAATAACTTCATCAGCGAAAAGAGATACCGTGGAATTTATTACAAAAAATCCATAAACCGTTCGAAGCCTAATGAACAGGAAAATTGGACAAGCTTACACGGCCGTTCTTCAGCCTCCGCCTTTGTACTCGTTATTTCGAACATTCCACCGAGACGTGACTTCTTCTTTTTTTTTTTCACCAATTAACAATTAAAACAAATTCGCGTAATCCGTTCGCGACCGCCCCCCCCCCCCTCCACCTCTTCAAGTGATAAAACCGAGAATGAGAGAGAGAAAGAGAGGTGTGGAAGCCAGTTTAATTAGTGCCAAGACCGAGGATCCGTCGAAAACTAATTAAATCCACCATGGGCGAACAAATAACAGCGTACACCAAGGAGAATCCGTGAACTTTCGTAGGAGATCGACGATCGAACTCGCCTGTTACCCTTCCTGCCACCCACTATCGTCGTTTCCGGACGAAACGTTCGCGGGTAAATATTATTATTCATGGCCGCGTATCGTATTACGACGGTGGAACGTATTTCTATGTGTACGCGAAATGGGTCCTCGAAATCCTATCAACATACTAACGCCACCGTATAATGGAAATTATACACTGTGTCGTAAACGAAAGGTTACATTTTTGTCGTCACCTCTTTCTTTCTATTGAAATTTTATGGAAATTTTATTACGCCAACGATCGTGCAGTGTGGATCGTCTAATTTTATCGCAGTGAAAATTTATTTGTTGAAAATTATGTTTAAAACTATTTAAATCACATGATTGGCGTTCGCGTTCGCTTGATTTAACGACTCCAGATTACTTTCCAGGCTACTTTCAAGAGTAATTTCCACCAAGAGCCAGCGAGTTCTATTGAAAATTTACAACCACTGAAACCTATCGTTATTACTTCTTAATGTTACCTGCAGCGTCACCGATTCTTGTAGTCTTAAAGAGAAAACTCTGTGCAAACAGACTGGCTGCAATTGAGTAATAGAGGGACCATGTTCCAGAGGAAAATTGAACAAACAAAACAAGAAATTATTAAAATGTTACGTAATTGGAATGATTCGATAAACTGTTCTCGCAGTCCTCGCTCGAAAGTCTTAGGAAAAGTACCATATATACCGTATGTTTCGAAAGTTCAAAAATAACATAATAATAATAAATTGTAAAATACACGCGCAATTAAAAACATCACTATCTACATCACAGATGTCAAATGACAAAATAAAAATAAAAAACTTAGACTGAGACTATCGAGAAGAGGAGTATATATTTCATCTATAAATGGATTAAGAACAAAGTGAAACTTCTCTCGTGACACCTTGTAGAACAGGAACGAAATCGATGGTAAATGAGGACGAGAAATGAAAAAAGAAAATGAGAAATCTAAGAAACCCGTGACGGAATAAAAATTCTTGGCTGACTGACAATGAGCAAAATCAAATCACTATCGAGCTTCTTACTCGACTGACATACACACAGTTGACGTTCCGCGCGTGATTCGCAAATGCCACTGCTCGGGAAGTTTCATTTCGCGGGACCAGACTTCCTGTTTATGAGGGTGACGTACGATAATGCAACGAAGTGAGGAGAACGTGTCATATGGCAAGCGACGAGGGTGGTTTGTGGAAAAATTTTTACCGTGGCTCGATATATGCTGAGACTAGAGTTTTCTTAGCTTTGACTGCAAATTTTAGATGACTGAATGAATTAGGTAGGGTGAAAGTAGTATTGGGAAAAATAGAAGTTACTGACATTGCTTGAGTGATTAGAAGAATTTAGAGTTCTATCTGTACTGTTGAGATGATGGTTGAGATTTGATCCAAGCTTCTTTCATTTTTGAAATTGTTATCATCTGTGATTCAATAATAATCAGTTCAAGATTACACCTGTCATTATTATCGTTAATAATTATAGCATTATGGTTTTCTTAAGTATTCTACAATCACGATACTAACTATTTAATTTCCCTCTAACTGTAAGAAATAAGCAGATAAAACACAAAACATTTGTGTACGGAATCGTATTTCGACGATCTAAAATCATCTGCATGTTTCTAATATTAACAAAAATCTCAAATCTAAATCATAGTTAAGTAGATTTATAATAAAGAAAAACTGCACGACTTGCACCCCAGTACGATTCGTCTCACTGAAAGGCCCAGAAGCAACTGTTCTGACTAGGAAATGAAGACGACTTTTTTGCCATAAAATTTTATTGATATGCAAACGTTTGAATCGATAGAAAACAAATTACAGGTGCGATCGCTCAGTACCAGACAACGCCATTCCTACTCGAGGTCTACCCCACGCCCCCTCACGAATCACGTGAGCCAAATCAACAAATCGCTAATTTTCGTTGCATTAGCGTTGCACCTGAAGAGGCCTGATTTTCTGGGTTACTCCCGCTAAAATCACTTTCAGTGATAAAAATATATGAAACTAAAACTATATTGTGTTTCTACTTGTATTACACATCGTTCCATGTATTCGTGAAATGTAAATTTATACGAATTATCGTTATCGACATATTCCAATATCAAACGTGCTGAGTGTTTAGTCTCTTGATTGCCAAAGTAACAATCCGAAGGCTCGTAATTAGAAAGCTCGCGACCGATGAACGCGAGAAGCGAAAGAAATCGAAGGAGCCAAACAAAATCACGAAAAGGACGAGGAAGACGGGAGAAATAAAGAAAGAGTTGCCCGCAGCCTGGTTCCTGTGACCATCCCCCGCTCTATCAAAAATTTCCAATGCAAATATCAGACGGTATGATGGTGGATGAAAATGAGGTGTAATCAAAGAAGCGAGGAACAGGGGAGGGGAGGAAAAAAGTGGAGAACTCGAAGGGTGGAACCATGATAGGAAACGAATCGACACGTGGCCTACGGAGGAACTTTAATGACATTTCTTATTTCCAGCCAGTTTCTTGGAATCCCGTCGACACCTCTCGTCTTATACTTTCTTTCTTCCCTACGCTCTTCTCTCCGCCTCTTCATCGTCATCGTGAAAGTAATTTTCCACGCCGGGACGTTTGCTCGGTTACTTTATTTGCTCCCTTTACTTTATATATCATTCGTTGATTAACGATGTTTCCGATTCCAGCGGACGTAACCGGAAGTAACTAACGCTCGAACAGAGTCGTATATTAGCGTAAGTTTCGAATCGAACATACTGGCTCATAAAAGTACCTAAACACTTTCCACAGAAAGCTTCTGCACAATTCGTTGTCTTATAAATGTCTTTTGCATTACAACAGTTTGTTTCACTATTTAGAAATTGATTTAATTTCGCCGTCAAAACATTAATTCAATTATTATTATTTTAATAAATTACGGTCACATATGATGTGACCAGGACATATTAAAACATAGGTTCGACAAAAGACACAACAAAATTGTAAAAACTCGATAAAATATACCCAGTTAACGCTAGAACTACGAAATCACTCAAGGCGACTAATAATTTAATTCTAATTAATTAAATATCTATTTTTCTCGTTTTGCTAAAGAATGTACCAGTTAGAATTTAGTAGGCGACAATTTTTCAAGGTTCGAAAAAATCGATAAACGAGAGGGACAATCTTCCAGTCGTTAACTAGAAGCCGTGAAACGTTCTAGCCACGAGTACTGACCGATCGAGATTCACCGTTTATTTCGACAGCGTTTCACTTCAGGGGCATTTACTACTCTCTCTGTCAGTTCCCCTGGCATTCACGGAGGCGGAACAGAAGAGGCGGAGTGAAGACGATCCTTGAGCTACTTCCAAGCAGTCGTGCATCGACGCTCGAAACAAATTGCGTCTGTAATTATAGCGCCCTACTTCACCTGATTACGGAACTACGAGGCAACGCTGGATTACTGCGAGTGAATTTCATCTAAGACGCAGCGAAATTTCAAGAAACTTCTCTGCATTTCTCTTGTCGCTGACCGATTGGCCAATGTTTTTAAAGAAGAAGAAAAGAGGGGAAAGAAGTAATGAATTTCAAAACTCTTCGAGTTTAAACCAGAGGGGGGGCACGTGCATACGCGCTGCAAAACTGCAACACCTCCAATTTTTCTCGACATATGTATATGTTTCTCAATTTATTTATATTTGTTTGTAATATTTAATTTTGTCATCAACAATCTTCTTATTTTGTATCAAAAATAATATAAATCCACTGTATTGTGTATAAATAGTTGTGTGTATGTGAAAACTTCGAAAGTTGCAGCACTCTAACGATTTCAAGCCACGAGCCGCCATTGTAAGCCACTACTTTAAAACTACAGTCAACGATTAGTTGATTATCAAGGATCTATTAATTTATTAGGAAAGTTCGTGTAATTCTTGTAAAATTCTGCTAATGGATTTGTCACGAATATTTAATAAGTAATAAGATATTAATTAATATTATTATATAATCACTACAGTTAATTTAATAGTGGAGTCTAAAATTTATAATCTACAATGTCAACGTATTTTTTTTCTAGATTCACTGAAATACGAATCATCTGATATGTTAACTTAATACATACTCGATACTTTTAAAAATTCGTAAAACTTCTTGCTTTACAACATCACGCAATGCTAAACATCGTCTCAACGATACTGAAACATTTCGGAAGCGATACTGTTTATTCGAACAAAGTGTTTTAATCAATCCCCCTGTATATTAGCAAAGGTCCCTGTATCGTCGTTAGCACAATCGAGTGTCCTTCTCGCAACAGTCAACACGTTGAAAGAAAAGTATTCTAACGAAAGAAAGGCAGAAGGAAAAATTTAATAGAAACGGAGGCATAAACTAAGGAGAGGGAGGGAGGGAGAGAGAGAGAAAGGGAAAAATAAAAATAAAGCGTTTTAATGATCGCAGGGAAAAGATGGTATCGATCGTCGTAATTGTCGGGTTGGCCTGTTCCCTCGGGCAAAAAATATCGCCCGATCCTTTGTTCACCGGAGTCTCAAGTGCATCGAGGCCGTGGCTGTCCTTTCACGGTGTAAAAGACGAGACAATCCCAATCGTTCGCACTTTCTCAAAACGTCTCCGGTCCGGAGCCGGAGGCTGAAAGTGTCCCGCAAGAGAACGGAGGAGGATCGTCTCCCCTGGGAACGAGGGAAAAAGGGTAAATGAATAGCGACAAGTTGCGCCGAGGTTCCCGGCGAGAATAAAGATGGAGGGAGCGTTCGGGGACACGGCTAAAAGCCGATACGGAAACTCAATGCAATTCGCCGCGCGCCATTCTCCGGGCAAACGTGATCGCTGAGAATTATTTCTTTTCTTTTTTTTTTTTTTTCTTAAGGAGTCCGCGTAATTTGTACGAATAAGTCAATTGAGATATGAAAGCAAGATCCTAATATTGTAAATATTAGCCGTTTCGAAACTGACCGAAGAATAAATATGTATGATAAATCGAAATTTGTTTTATCCATTATACATCTATCGTGATAGACGTTCTAGTTTGGATATTTCATGCGTTTTCCATGTATTAAATGGTCTGCGCGCGCTTTTATGCATAAAAATCCGCAGTTTAATTATAAGCGAATTTCTATGAGTGAAAACAACATCTTACAAATTACAATCGCCATCCGATTGCTTGACGAACAATTGTAAAATCATGAAAGAAAAGTCAACTTGTTAATTAAATGCCCTGATCGCTACATCTGGGCACTGACTTTAAATCTCCTTAACGTATAAATTTGTTTGGAGATATGGACGAAATTCTTCTGGTTCTCTCTTTTAACTTTTAATGTCAAAATTCGTTTCGCCCAGACATTTTCGATTTATTCGTCGCAAAGTCGCGTGACTACAATTACTTGCGTAAAACAACGGTGCGGCAATAGCAGTAATTAAACGGCGAACTTCTTTGAGACAGTGACTGATTAAATGACGGAAAATTCAGATAAAATAGAGAGAAGGAGATGAAGGAGAAGGAAACATCTTAAGCGGAGGTATAAATACGAAGAATTGAAACGACTCGGTACGCGGAAGAAGAGAGGAAGATTACGGGCGAAAAAGAAATCGTGGAAAAGGATAGAGATGGGGATGCAGATTAAGAGCGTCGAGTATGACCTTTGTACGAAAGGAATCGAGATTAAAACGAAAGACGGAAGTTGATGAGGCCGGATCATTAAGCAACCGGCTCGCAGCCTCGGTATTATGCAAACAATATTTGAGGAAGAGGAAGAAAGAGAGAAAGGAAGATGAGATTTTGTTCAAGCATGAATAACAAGAGGTACAAATCGCGGGAGATTTTCATAATTGACCAAACAGTCGAATATACGTATAATGGAGATAAAGACACCTTGCGTTTGAATTGTTCACAAAGTTTATTATTCAATTTCAGAGATTGTTTCATTGCCATTTTTGTGACAAGGGTACACTTTAAAGTTGAAAGTTTCTTTCCGTTTTATTTTCAAAGCTGAACGCTTTATTTTCAAAGCTAAACGTACACTATATTGAAATAATATAAAATATTTATGAATTTAATATAAATTTAATATAAAATATTTACATCTTGTCGTATGATAAAAATTTAATGAAATTGTTTGAAATTTAAATGAAGGTAGCTTTTGGTTGATTTTGAAGTTGAAAATATTGAGCCAAAGTGATAGTTTTCATTTAATGTATCAAAAACACAAGTTCACGTAAATATCCGTTTTCGTAATGTACGATTTGCTTATGAAATAAGAAGTTGTAAAGGGAAAGAAGCGAAAGAAGAACCCTTGTTCTGTCAGAAATCAGTAGAACAAGTTTGTTACACGGTTTATTATCTCGTTTTAATTACTTCAGTCACAATCGATCCAATCTCGGACGTTCCACCTGTTCGGTTAATTTAGTGGATCTCGAGACTTTAGTTATCAGTTTGATAGTGTTGGATGTAACTTAGACAAAAGATAAGAATATCCTTGAACCATTCAGTGCCACAACCTATGGGTGTTCTAATTTTGAAGCATCTCCGCGAAAAGGCACGAATTGATTAATTCTTCTTTTCGATGAATTGATTTAAAAATATGATTACGTAAAATGTGAAATTTTTAAACTACCGGATATTCGTTTGAAACTTTATACGCTGTACTATTATGTTCTGTTTACTATTATGCTAGAGATAATGAGATAATTGCTAGAAGTCTAAAAGTTTAAAAAAAGACGAGAAATCATTGTAGAAGGAAGTCGTCGAAGCCAAAAATTCGAATGTGTTCGCGAGACGCGGGGTCGATTTTAACAAAAGCACCGCCAACTGTGAAAACAGGCTGAAGCCCCCTTTCAGGTGGTACTCCAGGTATAGTTTGCGGAGATTTCTGAACAACTTCCGCGGAAAGGTCAATATTTTCTTTGGAGGTTGCGCCTACCTCGGGCAACTCCCCCTCCCCCGCGTTCGTGTTTTATCTCGGCTTCCTTCGAACAAGCTCGTACGGCGTGAGAAAGATAATGAAAAGAAAAAAAATCTTGCGCAACGCGTTTGTGCAAAGAAGTGTAATGTGAGAAAATAGGAGATAACAGGTCAAACGATTGACTTTAAGCGTGAAAGTATATGTACAATAATATACAATTTGATTCAAGTTCCACTCATATATATTTACAGAGAGAACGCCACTCGAACACCATTCATTGATTCGTCATTCATTATAAATCACTTTATAATCTGTTCATAATTGTCAGTAATATTTCAATGCATGATATGTACATCTACACGCACCTCTGTTATAAATCTTCATGTGTTACAAATGAAATATTGGATAGATTTAAAAAAATTGATTTCCAGATAAATACGAACGTATTGAATAATTTTCTACAATTTATGTAATTCGAATCCACTCTTATACTGAATATAAACGCATTTTCAATAAAACAGATACACATTTGTCAAAGTATCGAATGAGATATTACGTACCCGAGGTACGTATGTATCAATAAATCACCAGACATATAACTTATACTCGTCGCTCCATTTGGTTAGAGTTTACTGAAATATTACGAGTCTTTACAAAAGCTTATCAAAGTCAAATTTGTTGAGTCAACGATTCTTGATAAAAGAAGTAGCTTATCACAATATCTACACACGTAATATTATTCAAATTTGCTCGTGAAATTCGTCAAGATAAACTTTGAAGCTACGTATGATACAATCTAAAACTTATAATTTCTATAAAAAAAAAACAACCTATCCTTGCAATAATTCACAAATATTTTGAAACCCGAAACGATCAAAATTTACTCAGAAATTTCTTCAAAGTATAGAGAATGATTCTAAAGATGACGAGACGAAAACGATGTTATCAATTTTCGAATTTTCCTCGTCGTTCTTAAAATTCGACAAAATTCACAATGAATTAACTTAACGTTTCGCTTGATGCAACGGAGAACAGAAGCGAGGATCGAATGACGATCGAACAGACTTCAGCGAAAGTGATAAACCACGAAATTGCAAGGAAATGCTTTCGAGTAGGATCGATGGAGCGACCTTGAACCGGTCACGGTAATCCCGGTCATCGAATATAATAAGACGATTCACCCTACACCTGGCAGGGAACCGCCAGATTATTTCTCGATGTTATCGCCTAGTCGGATAAGGAAGAGGTGGAAGAGGTAGAATCTAGCAGTGGAGAGACTCGATCGGCACCAAAGTGGTCTCGAGTCAATCGGCTCGAGATTTGAATCTCCACTCGGTACGGGACGGAAAAGAAAGGGCATCAGACAGAAAGTGGATTCTCTGAGGAATCGAATTCACTTCCATCCTCGCGGGGGATCCGAACGCTTTTCGAGAACTCGAAGGTTGTCAGCTAACCGGCCGTTAGACTTGCGGCCCTGAACGAGAAAATACGATCGGCTGCGATCTGATACCGATCGTGAATCTATTAGACACAGACGAGATACATATATGAATAAACCTTGCGTCTTGCGTCTCCCTAGACTTCATGTTTCATACTATGAAATACCAAGCGATATGATTTTTTAGCGCACTCTACGCTTAAACAGGAAGGTGAGTTGAAGGAACTCCATCAAGTCAGAAACTATGTTTCGAAAACAGTGTCCAAGCTTGTTGCTTTGATTCAAAAATCTGCCTGTCGCGAAGTACTTTCTTGCGCATAAAATTTCATACATTTTTCTACGAAAAGAATTCTAATCTATTATATTTCAAATTCTACCGAAGCTCATAATTATAAAACTCAATTCATTAAATTTAATATCATTATAAAAGAGGAAGATAAAATTGAAAGCTATTATAGCATTATTAATTATTAATTATTATGACCAAACATACCACCAGTATCAATAAGTAATAACAGCATCTTTCGTAGAAACGAAGTCGGAGGGTATCCGTCTTCTCTATTGAGGAAATGCTCAAACGAAGTCGTCTTAATAATAATTATTTATAAATATTTATAATTTATCTGTTCATATGGACATTCATATGGATATTTTACTTTTATAAATGTTTATACTGAAGATATTTTGATTTTATAAGTAATTATAAATGTATATATTCTAATTGTTAAAATCGCGATGTGCAAGAAGCCCTATCCTGATCTAGGATACATAAAAAGCCTGAAAAAATATTGCTACTCACGGGTATAAAAAATACCCGCAGTCACTATGCTCATAAAAAATTCTACGTACACAACCAGTCACCCGTGCCGATTCGAACCTTTCGTCCTACGACATGATAGAGTGACCGGAGGAACATAAATGCATGTGACTCACAGGATAAATGTGAAGAACGTTATCATTGATGCTGCACTGGAGCAGGGAAAGTCATCATGAAGAAAGTCCTCATCATCGAAATTTCACCGAGAATGATAGCCGTGAAAAATATCTTAAAAAGCGTAAAGGCACAATGTTATTTGTAAAAATTTAAATTTTAATAATGATATAAATTGAGATTTTAATAATTTGAAATGTTTTTATTTTGTAATTATAATTTTACATTAGACTTAAATGAAAAGAGAACTGTAGAGAATAAAATTAATTCAAATACAACGTGCTAAAGTACTTACATTTTTATCTTTTGAAGCATCGTAAGATTCTTAGAGGATAAGGGGAATTGGAGATTGTAGAGAATCTGTAACAAAACATAAAACATTAGAATTTGTATCTATAAGCAAAGCAGAATCTTAAGTTCGAGATTCTTAAAAGATTCTTACATTCTTGGCTTTGGAACCACCGTTGGATTTTCCCCAAAATATACCAGAAAGTTGATGCTCTGAAGCGTCTGTAACAAAATGTCAAACATTATATTTTGTTGTCAAATTTGAAAAATCGAGCAAATTGAAATACGATATATAAAATTGCTTACGATCTTGATTTCCTGGAGAGGCCTTATCCTCTTGAGCACTGACGAATGTTGAACAAGATAAAATAAGAAAAAAGAAAAATAAACAAATAAACAAATATACAAATATATTTTTGTATATTATTTAAGAATTTTAACTATTTACTTGTAACAATTGAATCAGTAATTATTGAATTCTCAAGCATTATTTCATAGATTGAATAATTCATTTATAATAATTAAATTATTTTATTTACAATAAAATAGAAGTGCATATACATATATGTACTTCTTGCTCTCTGAAACAATAAACGAGCAAAAATTTTTATATGTTACGCGATTATTCTGAAGCAACGAACTGCTTAACTCGATTTTTGACTACGTAACTTTTCTCTATATAAATTTCTATTTAATATACATCAAAGCAGTTATAACTTAAAAATTAATATTATGAGAATGTAAATTTAGTTTTAGCCAATAAAAAATTAATAAATTATCACATTTAACACTGTAACATAATGATGAAAGTGTAATTTTGCAATAAAAATGTAAAAACTATTAAATTATTGATTGGTATAATAGAAAAAGTGTTTTTCGAAATACTAAAAAAAATTATCAACTGTTCCAGATCACTGTCGACCAAAACATTAGATTAACCTCGAAGGGTACGGAGACTCATTACCAATTAAATTTCCATTGTGTGTACATCGACCAAATTTTAGAAGTTTGAAAAAAAATTGTCAACTGTTCCGGATCACTGTTCCGGACGACCGAAGTATATATTAACCTTCAGCGGTACGGAGAGTCATTATCAATTATACTTTCGTCGTGTGCACATCGACCAAAATTTAGGAGTGAATTTTTAACTAATACTTCTAAATATTCTATTGTTTAAAAACTATCTAATATTTCTAATAATTTATTTATAATAATCAAACAATAAATTCTCTTCTACAACATTTCTAAGCACTATTTAAAATTTTTATTTAATCATTTATAGTAATGGAGCCACTAATACATTTTTAAGAAATTTCAATTAACTGTTTAAATAATTAAGTCTTTTACCATTAATTTGTTAAACAAGAATAACTATTCAATATCATAAATTACCCATTAGATTGATCAAACAATTTTACGAATATTTTACGAATATTTTCCTCTTTGAAACAAATTACTTAAATTCAATACAAGTCGTGACTCGTGTGATAAATATATAAAACAGTACTGATTTACAATACATTATTATAATGAGACCCGTGCGTAGTCACCTCCACGTGGTGGGTCTTGGTAATTGATATCGTTTTACAAACATTAAAGATTGTAAAACGATATCAAGCTAAGAACTACGCAACCTACAGTCCAGTTTAGATCGTGAAACAAAGAATGGAAAGAAGTTTTCACGATCTAAACTGGACTGTAGGGACAAATTAGTTGATAAGTAAAATATAAGACCCCCCGGGGCACCGTGGGACGACGCGGGATCTCGCAGGGACATCGAGGGATGCGTGCGTTTTAGCTTTAAGTTGCGTGCGTTTAGTTTTAGTTAATTGTAAGATAGTTGATACTTGTAAATTCACTGTGAGCGCAATTTGTACAAAGACACGTTTATTTAACTTAAGACGAAATTAGGGGACCCTTGTCTCCTCTCTTCTTTCGTTCGTTGTTACTGTTGTTACTGTCATTGCACTAGAGTAGAGTTTCCAATTTTACTGTCAGTGTGTCAAATCGGGGGACTGCAGCCTTGTCCGAAAAGGACGAGGTGAGGTTCTGGTAGCCTGGCGTCCTTTGTAATCCGGCGCAGTGGTTCTTCGGAACCCCACTGTGTTGTTGGGGGTAGCGCCGGGCTACTTGCCTCTAAGTGCTCGGAACCCGATTTGACACACTGACAAATCGCGACTTCATTTCGCGTCATATCCCTTGCATAGCACGATGTTTAAGCGTGTTAATAGTTTCATTCGCCTGATTTCGTTCTAAGTTAAATAAACGTGTCTTTGATACAAATTGCGCTGGTAGGGCTGCGAATTATTGTACAATTATTCTGTAACTTTCATGTTAAACAAGTGTGTCGTATGAAATGTTGCGAGTGATTGCGAAATATTGTACGACTCTCATTCGTATGTATTGTATGTACTGTATGACTGTATGAATTGTACGAATTGTATGAATTGTATGTATTGTATGATTGCATGTAGAGTATGTAGAGTATGATTATGACTGTATGTATTGTATGATTGTGCGTATATTATGTACTGTGTGATTGCGTGCGAGATGAACTATTGTTAACGCGATCGTTGATAGGAGACAGAGTTCCATAGTTCAGGCTCGCATTTGCGTTTTATAGTTAAGACTTAGACTTAAGTCCGAGTCTGAACTATGGAATATCTGTCTCCTATAATCCCGGGCCAAGTAGAATAAAAACTCGGCATTCATTAAGTTGAATGCCGAGGTGCTTGTTTGTAATGGTGGGTGGATGGGATTAGGGCCCGGGTGGGTCTCGTGCGTAGTCACCTCCTCGTGGTGAGACCTGGTAATTGATATCGTTTTACAAACATTAAAGTTTGTAAAACGATATCAAGCTAAGAATTACGCAACCTACAGTCCAGTTTAGATCGTGAAACAAAGAATGGAAAGAAGTTTTCACGATCTAAACTGGACTGTAGGGACAAATTAGTTGATAAGTAAAATATAAGACCCCCGGGGCACCGTGGGACGACGCGGGATCTCGCAGGGACATCGAGGGATGCGTGCGTTTTAGCTTTAAGTTGCGTGCGTTTAGTTTTTAGTTAATTGTAAGATAGTTGATACTTGTAAATTCACTGTGAGCGCAATTTGTACAAAGACACGTTTATTTAACTTAAGACGAAATTAGGGACCCCTTGTCTCCTCTCTTCTTTCGTTCGTTGTTACTGTTGTTACTGTCATTGCACTAGAGTAGAGTTTCCAATTTTTACTGTCAGTGTGTCAAATCGGGGACTGCAGCCTTGTCCGAAAGGACGAGGTGAGGTTCTGGTAGCCTGGCGTCCTTTGTAATCCGGCGCAGTGGTTCTTCGGAACCCCACTGTGTTGTTGGGGGTAGCGCCGGGCTACTTGCCTCTAAGTGCTCGGAACCCGATTTGACACACTGACAAATCGCGACTTCATTTCGCGTCATATCCCTTGCATAGCACGATGTTTAAGCGTGTTAATAGTTTCATTCGCCTGATTTCGTTCTAAGTTAAATAAACGTGTCTTTTTACAAATTGCGCTGGTAGGGCTGCGAAATTATTATACAATTATTCTGTAACTTTCATGTTAAACAAGTGTGTCGTATGAAATGTTGCGAGTGATTGCGAAATATTGTACGACTCTCATTCGTATGTATTGTATGTATTGTATGACTGTATGAATTGTACGAATTGTATGAATTGTATGTATTGTATGATTGCATGTAGAGTATGTAGAGTATGATTATGACTGTATGTATTGTATGATTGTGCGTATATTATGTACTGTGTGATTGCGTGCGAGATGAACTATTGTTAACGCGATCGTTGATAGGAGACAGAGTTCCATAGTTCAGGCTCGCATTTGCGTTTTATAGTTAAGACTTAGACTTAAGTCCGAGTCTGAACTATGGAATATCTGTCTCCTATAATCCCGGGCCAAGTAGAATAAAAACTCGGCATTCATTAAGTTGAATGCCGAGGTGCTTGTTTGTAATGGTGGGTGGATGGGATTAGGGCCCGGGGTGGGTCTCGTGCGTAGTCACCTCCTCGTGGTGAGACCTGGTAATTGATATCGTTTTACAAACATTAAAGTTTGTAAAACGATATCAAGCTAAGAACTACGCAACCTACAGTCCAGTTTAGATCGTGAAACAAAGAATGGAAAGAAGTTTTCACGATCTAAACTGGACTGTAGGGACAAATTAGTTGATAAGTAAAATATTAGACCCCCCGGGGCACCGTGGGACGACGCGGGATCTCGCAGGGACATCGAGGGATGCGTGCGTTTTAGCTTTAAGTTGCGTGCGTTTAGTTTTAGTTAATTATAAGATAGTTAATCTCTGTAAATTCAATATAAGCACATTCATAGAATGATAGTTTATCGTTATAGTGTGTGTAAAATAACTTTTATTCAGAAATATGTAAAATATTTTAAACTGTAAATAAAATATAATTTTCAATTTCAATTTCAATTTATATTTGAATGTTGTTAAATATATAATGGGTTTGTTCACTTTAAATACATGAAATCACTTACATTTTCATAAATGTAAATGTGTTAAATTTATAATAAAATTCTGCAGTCTAATATCCGTAACAAAGTTAAAGCCAATAAAAGAGAACATATATATTTTTTTAGTAGTATTTCCAATAACAAACGCAATGTTAAGGATTGCTGAAAAAAGAAACCTAACACAGTAACCAGAAGGGCTACTGACAACGAAAATTTAAAACAGTAGCCAGAAGGGCTATTGAAGAAGAAATCGCGATACAGCAGCCAGAAGAGTTACTAAAAAATATTTCCTACTCAATACTATAACCAAAAGAGCTATTGTCAAATCTATGTTCGACATGAATCCGAGCAACAAACCGTATCTTGTTTCGCAACACTAATTCACTAGCATTAATTGTGAAACAGGAAATTTTCAAAATCAAACGCGAAAAGTGCTTCGTCATATTTAAAACTCCCGAAAGTAAGTACGCAACGCTATTCATCTATGCACTCATATTTATAAATACGCAACACTAATTGCGACGCGTCCAGTGCAATCTTGCTGAATGACCACCTTTGTACAGCTCTTGTAGCTGCATCAAGAGCAGGAACAGCCTTCCACAAATGCAGTGGAAGAATTTGGGCATTTCGTAAACGCAACGCTAGTTCAGAAAAGAACCGCGATCATTCGTTCTCACAACACTAACAATTAGAGAAAAATTAAGAAGTCGCGAAGAAACAATATCGCAACACTAAGAATAAAGGTAATTGAAAATCGCGATGAAATAACGTCGCAACACTAACTCAAGCAAATCCAATCAAAATCATTATCAATAATACAAAAGCTACTGTATGAAGAAAAAACTACTTTGAATATTCTAACATTCTAAAATTAATTAAAAGCAATGATTCTGCAATATAATTCAAATAAACAATAGAAAGCAAGATAAATTTATATAACACTAAGACAACTATGAAAATTCACAAACAAAATTACAGAAAACAATCGCGATATCATAATTCGCAACTCAACAGCAAACACGATTATCATTTTTTCGCAACTCTAATTTAAACCGTAATCAATTTCTCGCAACACTAACAAGAAAAACCACGATTTGCCCAAAACGATGATGAACGATGATGAAGAAGAAAAAAACAATACAACTACAAATACTAAAAGAGCATAGTGACAAAGTAGTAACGAGAATGACCTCCCATGCTCTGAAATCATTTAAATGATCCAGAAGATGAGAAGCCATTTGTTGTGACCCTCTTCGTGGCAGTTTGCCGGGCCTCTTCGGCTATTAGCCTCTTCTTTCTTCGAGCGCAATGCCCGCTGAAACTTACATCTAGCTCGAGTCTTTCTAATCGAAAACTAAAAAATAACTATAAATCGCGAAAGCTGACCCCAATATACATGGACGACCATCGACCATAATGATCGTTGTCCGTTCGCACGTGCGTGCTCGAGCAATACCTACATAAACGTTCGTTTCGGGACCTATTCGCGACCTACCCGCGATCGCGACCGCGATACTAAATTCGAAAAATCGAAGAGTAAAACCAGAAACAAGTGGCATGCTCCATTTGTACCAATTTCACTGTCGATTCTTCAAATTAGATTTCCTGAAACAGTTGGACACGCGAAAAGGGGACACGCGACCAGAGACTGTGCCAACCTGCCCGGCCCTACCTACTTATGATTAAACACAGGCATACCAGAAAGTAAGCTACCTATCCTAACCAGATGCCCTATATTTAAAAAATGGCAAAACAAGCACACCAATACACTCACTCCACGGTTCTCACACATACCACTCAGGCGCAGACCTAAACTAGAGAGAACGTCCCCGGGACGCCTCCGACACCCGAGCTTAACACACAACTTTCACACTAATTTACGTACCATTTTCCTGAAATCGATTAACAATGGCTAGCGACCATTGCGTAAATCGTGACTAAAACACGTTTATACGTGAGATATTACTAACTGAGAAAAAATACATATAATTTTCATAGAAATTATATGTGCAAGTTAACTTGGAATTATTACTATAATTGATCGTATAATTAATAATATAATAATATTTAATGGGTATTGTTATAATAAATGCATACTTCAAATCAGCGTGTCAAAAATTTTAAATATTATAATTTATGATGAACGAAATACAATAAAAACGACGCAATTCCACATCCTAACCACACACACACATGCGGAAATACGTCGTGCACGATGCGCTAACATGTCAGTCGCTAAGAAATTTTTTATAAAATTACAAACTACGGTCATCGTGCCCAATGTCTTTCACCCACCCAAGTAGCACCTGGGCACGTGAGCGAGATCCTGACAATGAACACGGAAAGGGTTAAACCTGAAAATCCTGAACTAAAAAAATGATTAGTTTATGTAATTTGTATCTAACGGACTATTGCATTATTTTATTTCACACTGTAATGACTCTACTCTTTGAGAAATTACTGAAATTGTAAGAGAATAAAGACAAAGAATTGAATTTATTAAGATATTTATTGAATTTATAAAGATATGAAATCCAACAATTGACTAAAACAATCAAAATCAAACAATTGACTTTAAATTAAATATTGATAGAAATAACCTCAGGCGACTTCTTCATCAAAGCACGCACTTCGAAAATGAGAAAACAGTGTCCAAACTTGTTGCTTTGATTCAAAAATCTGCCTGTCGCGAAGTATCTTCTTGCACATAAAATTTTATAAATTTTTCTACGGAAAGAATTCTAATCTATTATATTTTAACTGAAGTTCATAATTATAAAACTCAATTCATTAAATCATTTAATATTATTATAAAAGGGAAGATGAAGTTGGAAATTGTTAATTATTATAACAATTATTAATTATTTACTATTATAACAAATATTATCAGTATATATCAATATTGAATTATTTATTATATTGCATTATATATTATAGTCCGGCTTGTTTCATAGAAACGAAGTCGGAGGATATCCGTCTTCTCTATTAAGAAATGCTCAAACGAAGTCGTCTTAATAATAATTATTTATAAATATTTATAATTTATCTGTTCATATGGACATTCATATGGATATTTTACTTTTATAAACGTTTATACTGAAGATATTTTGATTTCATAAGTAATTATTATAAATGTATATATTCTAATTGTTAAAAATCGCGATGTGCAAGAAACCCTATCCTGATCTAATACATAAGAAACCTGAAAAAATATTGTTACTCACGGGTATAAAAAATACCCGCGGTCACTGTGCTCATCAAAAATTCTACGTATACAACCAGTCACCCGTGCCGATTCGAATCTTTCGTCCTACGACATGATAGAGTGACCAGAGGAACATAAATGCATGCGACTCACGATATAGATGCGAAGAACAGTATCACCGATGCTGCACTGAAGCAGAAAAAGTTATCGTGAAGATCCTCATCAAGTAGGTACCACTGAGACTCCCATAGTGAAAGTAAAATTTCTTAAAAAACATAAAACATTTTGTTTCTAAAGATACAGTGTTATTTGCGAAAATTTAAATTTTAATAATGATAAAAATTAGGACTAATAATTTCAAGTGTTTTTACTTTATAATTATGATTATATTTTATATTATATTATGATTATATTTTACATTCGACTTCGACAGAAAAAGGATATAAATCTAAAGAGAATATAATCTAAAGTACTTACATTTTTAGCTTTTGAAGTATCGCAAGATTCTTGGAGATTTAGAGGAAATGGAGACTGTAGAAGATCTGTAACAAAACATTAAACATTAAAATTTTGCATTTAAAAGGAAAGCAAAATCTTAAGTTGAATATGATGAAAGATTCTTACATTCTTGGCTTTACAGCCATCGTTGGATTTTTCCCCAAAAATGCAAAAAAGTTGATGCCCTGAAGTATCTGTAACAAACGTCAAACATTATATTTTATTGTTAAATTTGAAAAATTGAATAATTTAAGATACGATATATAAAATTACTTACAATCTTGATCTCTTAGAGAGACCTTATTCTCTTGAGCACCGAAAACGAATATTAAACAAGAAAAGTACAAGAAAAAGAAACAAGAGACGCACGTTTAAGTAGCAATCAACGGACTCACTGGCTCTAAATTCGCGAATTACAATTTAAATGAATTAATAATTTAATTTAATAAGAACCATCTTGCTCAGAAAAGTATTAAAATATTGCGCAACAAACACTGACTCTACCGACCGCATTGCGCGCGGTCACAAAAATTTTCTAAAAATAAAGCTGATTAGAAGAGGAAGGGCAAAGAGTATGTTTATTTAGAAAATACTACTATTTTTCTATAAAATAATTATAAACTTGAGTATGCATTAAAAATATTGAAATTTATAAAATATTTCTCAATTTGTAGAAATATTAGCAAAATTTGTATTCTGAATGTTTGTTATTAAAGTGATGCATATTAGTAATACATCACGTCGTGCATTATTCGAAAATGTTTACACAAATCAAACTTTCGTAATTAAGTGTATTTAAAAAATCTTACACGTATGAAATCTTGCTCTGTATGATTTAATTGTGCGTCAGCATTCGGAAAAAGTATATAGTATAGCAAAGTATATAATATAGCAAAGTATAATATAGTGAAGTATGAAAATTTTAAATTTGATAATCTAATAGAAAAACATTTGAAAATATACACCACTAAGCCACTACGATCTCCATATTCAAAACATTTAATCTTTTCCATTTTCATTCTTGTATATCGTATAATTACAAAATTACCGTGAATTGTATTACAAATATACATAAATTGTATAGCAAATTTTATCTAGAACGAATAAAATGTTACCAATTTTCCATGGAAATTCAACAGATTGTTCATTAGTGATCATGGTGTCTATGCATTCTATGCTATCTTTGCAACCAAGGAATAACCTGCACAAAAAGAAACCAAAAGTTAGAACAAATATGTCAAATGAAGGCAAATATGTAAAAGTGAATCGATAATCAACTTCAGATTCTATTAAAAAAGCGTACGAGACAAACTACCGGTAACCGTAAGAATGAAATCGATGATCGAAGAAAGATCAGCATGAAAAGCTTCAAAATCTTGCTCGATTTCGTTATCTAGATGAATCGTCAAGCACTCATGTATTAATTAAATGACACTATTAATGAGGTATAAATGGAAGTAAAAGAGTGTGGAAGAAACGACGCCATCGAAGAGACGCCACTGATAGGTTAGTAAAAGTTACGAATCTAATGCCACGTAATACATATTGTTGTTACGAAATTCCACAGCCGAATGACTGTCATCCAATTGAGAGAGTAATAGGGGATGAGGCGATCCTGTCCGAACAGGCACGATAATCAAGACGAACGTAAACATTGTGTCCATGTTGTTTTTTACTTCCAGTTTCAAGGTGCAAGGCCTTCTACATTTTACTTTATTTGAGAAATGAAAAATTTCATTATATTATGCAGTGAAATTATTACTTTAACTATTAAATACGTACATTTTTATTATAATAATAAATTATTGTTAATACAAGAATTGTTAAGAATTACGCAGTATAAAGTTAAAATATCAACAAATAATTCAAGTGTATGTGTAAAAACATATAATAAAATATGTGCGTATATATATATATATATATATAAAACAATGTTAATCAATTACAAGGTTACAATATTTCTACTGGTTAGAATTGAAAAATTAAATTTTGATATAAAATTATAAATAGCTTTTAGTACAATATGTTCTATTTAAATGTTTATATGCTACTGTTTCTTTTATTGTCGAAAATTAGATGTAATAATTATTGGGTTAAATCTTACATTGAGCTGAAGCCAAAAATGTACATTTTATTTTAAAAATTCACAATACAAACACAAATCCAACAATTACTGATTTATATTTTTACCTGTGAACTTTTGGATGATACTTCTTTCTGGATGAATCTCCCTTCTTTACAGATGAGACGTGCTCCTTTCCGCCATTATTCCCGTTTAAAAATCAATCGTGAGAAATATCGATACATTCGAGAATCGTAGGATGTGTATTGCGTACTTTTCCGTTGGCGCTGTACTCGTACGTTTCACACGAAATGTTAACTGGCAATAAAAAATAAAAAACTTTAGCCTAAATCAAATACACAAAATTGATGAGAAAGTCTTAAAAAAGAACGAAAATATTCACACACTTGATGAAAGATTGTCAATACTTTAAACTGAAACATGAGAAATTTTATTATATTACGTAGTAAAATTATTATTTTAACTATAAAATACGTACGTTTTTAATAAATTATTGTTTCTTAGTATTAGAATTGTTAATAACTACACAGAATGAAGTTGATGGAAGGATCAACAAATGAATGAAAAATGAAGTTTGCACGTAAGAGCATAAAATATGTGTGTATATATAACAAAAAGTCAATTACAAGGTTACAATATTTCGACGGATTAGAATTGAGATTAAACTTTGGTATAAAATTATAAATAGTTTCAGCAATATTATGTTCTATTTAAATGTTTATATAATATTAGTTTCTTGATTGTTGAAAATTATATGTATAATTATTAGGTTAAATCTTACCTTGAGTTGAAGCCAAAAATGTATGTTTTATTTTTAAAATTCACAATACATGTATAAATTCAATAATTATTGATTTATATTTTACATGAGAACTTTTGGATGATACTTCTTTCTGGATGATTCTTCTGAGTAAAGCTTTCTTCTTTACAGATGAGGCATCCTTTTCGCCATGTTTCTCGTTCAAAAATCGATCGTGAGAAATCGATTAGGTTCGAGAATCGTAAGAAGTATTTCACCGTTGTGGCGCTGTAATCTTCAACTAATTTAAACATAATACGTATTTCGCACGAAATATTAACTTTGAATACAAAATAAAAAGTCTAAATAATCTAAATCAAATACAAAAAATTTATGAGAAATTCTTAAAAAAGAATGAAAATATTCATACACTAGATGAAAAATTGTCAATTGTTATAATTTTAAATTGTTATAACTTCATGAAAGAAAATTGTTGAGCAATTAATTTTATTTTAAAGTCACGAAGTCTCTATTTTAATAATTCTTAGTTCATATCTTTCAAAGGTGTTTATTTTTACATCATGCAGAAAATGTAAAAGTGAATAATTTTCTTCTCGAGTATCTCGCTGAAAAGGAGTTTTTCCATCGCTAAACAATTTTTTTTCATGACCAATCATGATCTTGAAAATTGAAATCTTTATTCAAATTTTGTTATGGAGAATATCTGAAGTCAAATTTAAATAAATAATTACTCTTTCTTCAAATTGTGATTCATTAAAATGCACTAAACAATCAAATGATATATGATTCTATAGATAACGTTAACTGCAAACACGAACCTTCCGAAGAGGCCAGGAATACTCTCGCAAACAGAGAGTTAAGCGTGATGTTGAAGTTCTACAATAGATGACAGAGTCGAAAGTTAAACACTTGATACTGAATATTCGGTAAATATTTTAGAGAGGTAAAGATAACTCACGCTTAGTATCATTTTTCTACTACAACTTTTTTACTAAATATAAATTTGATAAAAAAAAAGTTATTGGATAGCATTAGATAAAATGACTATCCAATTATACGATACAATGACGATAATAATATAGAGCGTATTTCATTTAAGAAAATACGATGGAATATCTCACAAAAGACTGGAGTTATAAATGTATATTACGTCGGCGTAGTCGCAGAGAAGATTTCAAGATCAATTTTTTAAATAAAATCATATAATATAGAATACAGTAATATAATATAGAATACAGTATCAGTGATCGATTCATCTAAACATTTTCTATAAAACAAGAGTATTAATCTATTTATGTCGAAAAATCATTGATTTAGAAAATATTTTCACTATAATTTTGTAAACCTTATTGCATGAAAGACAAGAACAATAGAAATACCGCTTGTATCTTTCCTAATATTGATGTTAAAGATTTTAATTTTCTATCACGTACGTGACCATTATAAAGGATACTCTGGAAATTCTGTCTCGAAGAACCAAAACGTGATTCAAAGTTTGACAAACTCTAAACTCGATGCTCGTTAATGTTGGTATACTTCGAAGAACTTGCGATTGTTTAGCAAGTTGTTTAACAATTGCGAATCAATTTGGTAGGATTTCCCTTTTTCAGTTATAATTCTCCTTGTAGTACTGACGAAATTTCGCTTTATAAATTACGGAATCGAAGAATTTCTCTCGGAAGTTTATAAGAGTTTAATTTGCTCAAAGTTTAAGAGCTTTTAGATTGATTTTGGCAGAAAATATCAAAAGAGAAACAAGAATTTATAAGAAGTATTTGCAATATTTAACGATTTGCAACAAATACATAAATATTTACAAAATGTTATCGTTCGATTTAAACCATTTCTCAATGTCCTTTGAAAAATTCTTACGATGTGTTCAAAATAAATTACTTGGTCGCACAGTACATTGATACAAAAGCTGCAGAGTAAAATAGAATTTTAAATTCAAGGAAAGCTTACAATTTGAATATTTAACTACAGGAAAATCGTCTGAATTTCCGACGATCTTGATCTTCTTCTCGAGCATCCACTTGACTTGAATAATACACCAAAGTATGTGCATCTTTCTATGCACAGAAAGAATCCTTGCGCCCGCTACGTTAAATACACGCGATTAAATTTCAATCAGGGAACGAACATCTCCATTTCACCGAATTTCAATCGGACGAGAAAAATTGACACCGTGACAACCGTACTGAAAAACCAATTTATCAATGAAATTCGATTATCAACGAAGAATAATCGAGGATCAATTGGCGAAAAAACAATCGATGGTAACTGCTGAAGTGTGAAAGAGAGCGAGAATTGTGAAATTTATAGATGGAAAACCACGCGGTCATAGTTGGTGTACCTAGAGAAAAGGGTTTCACGGATCGCTCGCTTGACAATCCTTCTTTTTCGTGGATCCTTGGGATGATCGTGCCCGATGGTGTGTCCTCGTCTAACCACACCACCAAGCTAGAAGAAGTCTCGACACATAATCGATATTCAATCACGTACGACGACATCTTCGTCGTTGCCCCAGTTCCGAAACAGGCGGCTGGGTCGCGTGATTCACAAAACGGAGCAAGGGGGGAAAAATCCCAGGGCTGAATTTTCCAGAATTCCAATACGTCTCCTAGCTATCTGACGCCATGTCCTCGATTTTTCGAACCAGCCTGCACGCAAAAGGCATCGAAAGGCATCGAAAGGCATTACGTTGGTGGAAAATTCGCGAGAATAGAGATCACTTGACTCGCTACCCAAATTATCATATTTCGGACTCGATAACATATTTACGTGAGGATTTGCAATTTTTTTTTAATGCATCGTTTAGTACGTTTCTCTTAAAACCATATTTTCCCGAGTTGATCCGTCTTTGTTAATTTTGAACTGTCTACTCGGAAAGGATCAGATTCTCGCGCATGTGAAAATTGATTAATTAATCTCCATTAAAATTCGATTGATCTTAATTAAGCCAAGTTAATCTTAATTCGATTAATCTCCATGGAAAATGGATGTTTTATTTGTTTCGGAAAAACTTCAACTTCGTGGACTTCGTGGACTTCACGTCGGTGGAGAATTCGAAACGTTCAGTGACGTATAGGACACAGTGGGAGACCTTCTGATTGTATCTTCTTTTGTTACAAAAAGAGCAACCATCCTCGAGTATTCTATGAACGGCGCGGAATCTATCGGGGGAGAAATTTTTCCAGCAAGACAGCCTCCGTGTACCATCGGAACTTTCGCGGAATATATTCTATTCCATTCCCAAGCATCTTTCACTCTCGGAGATTACCACGAACGCTTATTCCGCGTCCCGGTTCGTTACTGTTGCCACTACAGCCCGAGCATTTACCTAAATTGCGATTTATCGATCGTAAATTAATCGTGCATCTTCGCGTCTTTGTACATATCCCAAGGATGTCTTCTTCTTTGAAAAAACCAGCGTCCTCGTCTGACATGTAAAGCTTAAAGATTAAAAAAAAAAAACAATATCGAATTGCAGATATATATACCTCGGTTTTTAGAGAGACGTAACGCCAGATTGAATCTTTGAAAGTTACTTTTCGTAGATTTTTATAATTTCATTTCATCACGGACAGATGACACGAATAATCAGAAATTCTAACGTGAGTTTTAATCTTCAAGTATCTATACTAAAGATCAGAAATAAGACAACAACAGATCGAAAGATGCACGATAAAAACAGCTAATACAACTAATATAGTATGAAATGATGCAAAAGGGGAAGTAAGATGAGTCTCACCAATCGTTCTATAGCGCTATATTTGCAACGCTTTCTATACTTATTAATTACTGGATAAATGAAGTCTATCGTCACACGTATTGTTCTACGTAAATGGTCCAGTTCTAATTCTAACCTAATATTATTCTACATAATATTCATAATAGGTGGAAACGAATGTCTTAGAAGGAAGGTTGGCGTGCGAAAGCTCGAGAGAGACGCTGAAGACCACCGGGGTGATATCACGAGGGACAGACAAAGCAAAGCGCATTTTCCGACTCGTCTTGCAGCCGCTCTCCTCCGTGGACCGTGCCTCCGTTTACGTTAAATCAAGCAATCAACTAAAGTGCACCGCGCCGGTGGTTTCCACGAGAATGCCGATTCAACTGGATTAACTTTAATCCGAAGACGTCGATACCGCCATTCTTCCAACGACTCGAGAACGCAGCCCCTTTCCCCGAGAGTTATAATATCGCCGGATAAAATCCGTGGAGAAAGTCTCGAGGAAAGACGTGTGCTTATTTCTATTTTCTTTTCTTTTCTTTTCTTCTTTTTTTTTATCCCCTCCCCTCTCAAGATATCGTAGAATTTCGCTCGATCACTCGATCGTCGAAGTCAACGAGTGAGAAGAAACGAAAGCAAGAAAGTTCAATGAGTTCTTGTTCGAGCGTCGTTCCAGACGTTTCCACGATGCTTTTGAAGGATACACGATGTATAAAGATTGCATGATGAAAGAACCGTGGAAGTTTCGATTGGATACACATGCTGAACAATACGATAAAATATACGCGGAAGAAACATCTTTCTTTTCGAAGAAGATATATTGATTACTAACTTTCCATACTGCGATAGAAACTCAAGAATATCAGCTCGATCTGGAATCAAAATAAAGTTTCGGATAAATTTTGAAATCAGAACGAGATCAAGTTGAAATCGCCTTGGATTCTGATTGAAATCAAAGCCCGGACGAGATCAAATCAAGATCAAATCAGTTGAGATCACATTAAAATGAATTTCGAAAACAAGTCGAAAACTTGACGAATCGTTAAGACTCGGATATGTTTTATGTTTAAATCTTACTACTAATTGATGTAAAATATGCATACAAAACACAGAATGTATCCAAGTTCTCATAAATCATCTGATTTGAATTGTTAACCAAAATAAAGCCGAAGTTAAAGTCAAAGCAGAAGACAAATCAAAATGAATCCACAATTGGATCAAGCTCGGTTGGATATCCCAAGGATTAAACTAAAGTTAAATCAGAGATCCAATTTTAGATTAAACAGGATTTTCATTTATAAAACTGAAAAAAAGTTAAAAAATCCTTTTTCAAAAAGAAAAATTAGTGTAATTATCCCGCAGATGACGCCTCAGTTTTGTGTTTCTCGGGAAGAGTAAGTCCAATAAATCTCGCGATATTATACGTGGAACAGCAAGGGGTCGGATAAATCCTTATCGGACATTTTCAAACGATGGTACTTGGCGTATGCGGGATAATCTTAATTAATTCCATGTAAGTCGGACTTCTCATATATCAAATACATCGGTGTGATATCTATCTATACTCATCCACAGTGGAAAATCGACGTTCTCTCTGTTCCACCACCCTTACCGAGCTTTGCAATCTGATCGTAACTAAGCCCGATGCTCAACATTTCGTAGAAACTGTTAGATCATGGTAGAGTACCAGAACGTAATGAATTTTAATATATATATATATATATATATTAAAGATATATATTTATAGAGCACAATATTGAAAACAATGATAGAATTATAATTTGAAAGATATTCGAACCAATTGTTTATATATATATCCGAAGGTAATTAAATTCGAATTTGACTTTATATCATCGTTCCGTCAAATATCAGTTTGTCCCGATCAATATTTTCACGTTAAACGACGTAAACTAGAGATGACAATTGCTCAACTGTGGCAGGTTTCTGCTTAATAAAGTCAAGCCGCCATTATCATCCTTAACGTAACACAACATCCACCGCTTCGCCTCTTTATCTCTCTCTCTCTCTCTCTCTCTCTTCTCGATGTCCATTACAATATTAAAGGAGAAAGAAAAGAAAAAGAAACGCGTAGAGAAAGAGAGAGAGAGAGAGAGAAATGGAAAAACATCTGGAGGCCACTGGGAAGAGACTTGGAGAAATTAGAAAACCGCAACTCGGACGTCGAAAACCCGGGTGGAGAACGGGAGGATTCGCGCAGCGAGGCGCGAGAAAAAAGTTATCAAAGCGTCGGAACAGACGAATTTTCCACTCGTGGGATTCGGCGACCCTTGGATCCTTGGTCGACCGACCCCGAAAGAAGTTCGGAGAACCGGCCAGGCCAATAAATCCAGCCCTAATGTCAACTCTAACAACGATCCATCCTGACCATCGGCCGGGCTTGAACGAGAGAGGAAGCGAAAAGGAAGGGAGGCACAGCAGCGGTGGAAAAGAAACAGGCAAGGTGAAAAAGAAGAGGATGAGAACAGCATCGACAAAGCTGCGGTTTCCAATTTAGTAGCGCCACTTTATATACAGTTCGGCGCGGCTCAAACAGGGATGGAAGAGTGGTTAGGAAGGGAGGAAGGGATGTCCAATGCGAAAGAAGGGCTCGAAGAGTGGCGAACGCAGGGGCGGAAAAGAGCGACGAACCAAGCATACAGCGAGAAAGCTGCGACGGGAACGGAAAGTGGTGGAACTTGTAAGGCGGCGATGAAAGCCCACAGCTTTTGAATGGTTCCTCGTGCTTCGTCCTGATTGCCGTACAAATGTCTCGTCGCTTTCCATGGGTCATTCATGCTTCTCGTCCGTGTGAAAAGCAACGACGACGCCGACCTCTCTGTTGACTCGCTTCGACCCGCGCCGCCGGTTTCAAGGTGGCTAAGTGTTACGCGTTTTCGATTCTATGTACTTTGTTACATGTATACTTAATACGCGGCTTTGTCACAACGAGCAGGACGGTTTTAATAAAATTTTTTGATTAGGATAAAAGCTTCTGCAATCCTGACTACGGTGGTTTATAAAATACCTGCAACGACAAATACATAAAATAATGGCGAATACATTTGATTGCAATAACACATGTGCGTTTCTCGCAATACTTTCTGTAATCTTAATGATTTAGTTTGTACGATTCACACTTGTTTGAGATATACTTGAGGATATAAAACTATAAACTTAAAACAGATCAGTTTGATTGTTTTTAAAATATGCTGGTAATAACACGAATAATAAATAAGAGAAAAAGAAATTTGTTAAAATTGGGTTTCCTTTCCCCGAGAAACAACACGCGGAGGATACGTCCGATGATATTTAGTCTGAAACTCATCTCTTTCGTTTTCCATATATTGTTTCTCCCAATAGTGCGAGTGGATTTTCTTAAATTCCATCGATGGAACTCCGGTCGATTTCCAAGATTTCTCGAGACGGTTTTATCTTCCCAAGATGAAACTCTCGGCCGATGTATTTTTCCGCACGGCATTACGTTGTGTACAACGCGCGCGAGATTTAATCTTGTAAAGGAGAGAATGGCGTCCAAGACTCGAGCACGGCGTAGATATGTACACATTTATTTCAAATCCATTTCTACAGTTTCCTCATCACATTATAATTTCCTCGCCACCGTGCTACTTACTCCTCAACAAAAATAACTATTAAATTATGCGAATCTTTTAAAGCTACATATTTCATGTTCCATTGGAAGAAGGAAAAGTATATCTCTGATTTTGTATCAGAAAGAAACTACACATTTTACGTTGAAATGAAAATAACTATATAAAATTATTTCAACCTTTTAAGTACATATTTCATCGACATATTTCAATGGGAGGAAGGGAAATATACTTGTTCTAGTCATTTTACTTTTAAATTAAATAAAGCAAATACACCTATCATTCGATACAAAAGAAAAGCCGCTTTTACTTCCTCAAAACCAAACCGTGAAACCACACTCTCCCTCGGGAAAGTTCTAAAACCACAAACGCTAGGACGATTTTTAATCTCAGCTAGTTTTTAAACTTCATTAACTAAGTACCTCAGACAGTATCAGACCCAGAAGCGAGGCATAACCACTTGACGAACTCCCGTAAACGTCGCAACCAAAATGGCTGCTCTTCACGCTCCGCAGCGTTTAATTTTCCACCATCCTTTTATGCATACGCTATAAGAATATCAAAGGGGATAAGATGAACGTTATTAGAAACTTCTTCGAGGAGAGGAAGTAATTATGGGGAGGCGGGAGGAGCGTAGAAAGTTGACAAGCGAGGGGGAAGAACTCAGACTGGCGGTCGCGTTTCAATGACTGTTCGCTGATATTTCGAAACTGCGAGCACGTAATCCAGAAGTCCCGGATAAATGTGCATTCGTCGTTCAGAAAGATCAAGCATTTCGACGTGGCCGTACTTGGTTTGAATGTCCCGTGGCCAAGCCGCCGGGCAAACACTCGAACGATGTTGGAAAATTGGCAGTACATTTCCGTCCTGACCGGAATTATATTCAACGAAGCGGGGAGCCTTTGCCGCCAAGTCGGTGACGTTACACCCTTTCATTAGCAAGACACACATCGAATATAGAAATTTAATTAATTAGGTAAACAAGAATTTTCATCCAGACTGAGCGACGCCGATTGTCGCAGAACGACCAGACGAAGGGTAAACGGGTTTCAAAGCGATTTCACGACGCACGAGGACTCTCGGCCGTGAAATACCTGAATACGTGAATCTTTGTTTAGAACGTTTAACCGTGGAAACGCCGGAATTACCAAAGTGGCCGAAGTGATTCGTCTGTAATGGATCTCCGTTCGTGCGACTTTTCGATTAGAGATTTCGCGGAATGACAACCGGAACGATCTACGAAAAGTGAGAACGATAGAATCAAAAAGTTGAATGTTGACGAATTCTAGGGAAAGTTCAGGTATCAAATTTAAAATTTAGAAATTAACATGTAGAAAAAATACGAAACCATACCCTCTTCAGCATAAATAACCTCTGAATGAACTTTCAAAAAAGGAAATATCTAATGCTACGAAACTTGATGATAGAGAAATTCGCTTTTAGCATCCTTGAAAGAGAGATGCGTTTATTTGTGAATGCAATTATGTATGCACGTTCACCGTAGGCGATTTGTTGCCGAACGAGCCTGTTTATCGAAACTATCGATAGAAAATCAAGCAAAGTAACTCTCTAAAAACAGGAGCGAGAGGTAGAGAATACCGGTCGACTCTGGGTCTATGTACACAATGAAAATTAACTAAAGTAAGCTATCATAACCACGTCCCGAGTATAGTTTACAGACACCTGATACAAAGCGTAATAAATACCCTTTGCTTCAGACAGGAAGTTAAATATTAATTAACGCAGCTTCGCTAATGGACCTTTGAATATAAACGCGAAACCTAAGAGCCTGAAATCTGGTATCGTCACGTCACATGCGTCCTTTCATGTACATCGTGTCAGTTGCATGCAAAAAATATGCCATGTTCCAACGTCTATCCCAAAAACGTAGGCTTCGAAGAATCTTCGAAATTTATCTCCTTAATACGATGAAAAAGATTATCCAACGAAACATCTTTGGTCTTCTTTGAAGACATCACGTATAACAAAATTACGTACTTAAACGACAAAATTCCGCAAGAATGTAATTTGAGAAGTAAATAAAAACTGTTTTACAACAAAGACGCGTGAACGTTACAAGAAACAATAATCATGATAATCTTTTTGATAAAAATTATAAATAAAAATACTCAGTTGATCGAAGATGACAGTCAAAGGAGCAATTTTTCCTAAATGATTGCCACAAATTTACTAAAGAGGAAAAACTAAAAAAAAGGGCTAGACAGAGGAAAGGGTGAAAAAGCGCTTGAAGAAAGCGAGAGAGGAGAAGAAAGTTCAGATGCATAGCTTTTCTATGGGCTAAGTTAATTTGAAAACACAAAGAATTTGCTCCGCTCGGGAAGTAGACGAAGACGTGTTTTTCCCTGAGAATACTCCTTCGCCCGCCTCCATCAACGACTCTATAGTCTCTCTCCTCTTTCGCTGTTTCGTATCCATCTTCTTCCAACTTCCCGTCTCCCTTTGCTCTTTCTCCGGTTGGGACCACCTTCTCGATACTTCGAGCACGCTTTCGCACCTCGCGACCAGCTTTCAAGCTTTCCCGACCCTCTGAAAGCTCGTTGACTCGAGCCACGTGGCGAAGAAAGGGTTTACGGAACGACGACTAATTCGTTGCATCGTCGTCCGCGATTAAAACGAGCAATTCTCGAAGTGAACCGCTCGAGAACCTTTTCTTTTCACCGACTTCTCCGCGATTCTTTTGTGCGGCGTGGATTTTTTTTTTCTTTCGCGCGAATGGGTGGACTTTTCTCTTTTTCCTTCTTCTCGCTGCCGAGTAAATTGGTTTCTCTGATATATATTTTTGGCAAATTTTCGGAATTTAGAATTGGGAAGAAAATGTAATTTGAAGGCAAATATAAGTGATTCACTGTGAAAATCCAATCTTTGCACGTGTCTGAGAATTGATGGCATTAATATAATCTATTCGTTATTCGAACTCTTTGACAGTCTAAATCTCAGAAAACTATGTGTCGCTGAATAATTAAAATTTATGTTTCCATCAACGACAATAACTGTTTCCACGTATTAATTCAATAACACTATTATTACAAACGTACACGTAGAGTAATAATCTTTCAATTATAATAATATCCAAATATTAATAAGAATCACAACGCATCATTCTTCTGTCAAATCGACGATATTAACCACTTGTGTCGCTAACCTAAACCTCGGCCATCAATTTTTGTTTCTCGTCTATTTTCGCAGGGTGCTTAAATAAGAACGCAAGATTGAAACGCGCCTAACGAAAAGTTTCGATGGAGAAACTGTTGTTTGTACAATGGCGAATGCATGTACGGAACGTGGAACGAGAATAGTGTCATAAAGTACCATTCATCTGGCGCGCTATGACTAGACACTACAGCAGGCAATGTCCGATTCAGTGTCTGGCACGGAATCGACCAATTCCCCTCGAGCTACTCACGTACCGAATATACTTGGGTAATAAAATCAATCGATAAGATAACAGTCGAGGGTGGAACTTACGCGAACAGATTGAGGGTCCACCGAAACGAAGAGGCTTCATCGGCTTAGCCATCTTGATTCTGTTTTCACGACTTCGATCTTTTTCTCCTTACGTTCTCCCCTGGTCATAGTCGATGGTTCTTTTTTATCAGTGGCTGGATTGATTTGCGTCAAGTGAAAAAGTGGATTCGGGAAATTTTGGAAATATCTCCTCTCGCTGGCGATACGGGGAATTAGAAAATGGAACGATTGATTTCAGCTGGAAAGAGAAGCAACGTTTGATTAATTTCGTTGACTGGAAAAAATGGCAAAATGTGAAAAAAGGCTATGAAGCAAATTCGAATCTTGTGAAATTAGTCGACCGAAGACTTATGTTACGACATAATTACAAAAATAATCAAAAGCGAAATTGTGATTATTTGTAGAAAGCGTGATTATTTTGCATCGGTGAAATGAAAAATACGAAATAAAAATGCCGTTATTCTGAAATATCTCGTTCGTTTGTTGTACGAAATTTTCATCTGCGAACTTTAATCTCTTAACGCGGAAATTATACAGACAAACTGCCATGACGGAGATAAAACGTACGATACCCCGGGCATTTACATAATTGTTTGAAAATAACGTGCAAAACATGCAATGAACGTAGCACAGCATGGCCAGTAACCAATCAGAATTGCAATTACAACGTATCTCTCACATGCATCATTGAAACGTTAAAAAAAGGGAAAAAGTTAAAATTATATTTAACTATTCTTTACAATACACTTCGACACAAATACAAAAATTGATTTAACTAAAAAAAAAATGCAACTTGTCTGTTAAATGTACGTACATAACGTACAGGATGATTCAGAATTGTGACGTAAGATCAATGACAAAAATAATAAAAAAACGAGTCGCCAATATGCCAATTTAGCTCTGTCATTCTCTTTGCTCGGCAAGAAGAAGGAGGCGATAGATAAAATAAGAAGGAATTCCGTTCGTAACGAAGCGTTAAACGACTTCCTTCGGTCGATAAGTGACTTCTGTGATCGACTCTCTTCCGTCTCATCGCTGCCTTTATCTTCGATTTAGTACGGAATTCGGCCATCCCTTCACTTCTTTCACGACACCGCTTACACCTCGCGTTTCGACTATCGACGAAGACGAGTAAAATTGAAAATTTTCCTTCGTCGCTTTCCGACTCTTCCCTTTATTCCCGAATTTTGGCACTCTCCAGTCGAGATACCTTTCCGATATCAAATTTCTCAAAGACTGAGGAAACTGACACTTACTGATTAAAATATTTTTACAGACTGCGGAATGAAAGATTGCAAATTAAACGTGACTGATCCACTATAAAAAAAAAAGATGAAATATTGGTTGTTAATGTTCGATCTAAATAAATTAAAATAACGATAAAACGATGATGAGTGATAAATACATGAATTTCAAATTCAAGTAACATAGTTAACAGAGTTAATATTAAGTTACAATGTTGGAGAATTTAAAGGTTTATAAAAAAAGAAATCTTCTGAAAAAATAGGTTTCAAGAAATTTGCACGTAAAAGCTCCGGTCCTGAAAGATTAAAAGAAAGAAATCTTAGGATTGAACGTTCCGACCTTGGAAGTTTACAAGTGTTCACCAAATTAAAACCAAAAGCGTTGCTCCTCCACAGAAACTTGCATTACTCGAAGTAATTACGTGATCAAATTCGAGAAACGAGAAGCACATTTTCGAGTGAGTATTTCGTTTCTATCGCTCTCCCGTCTCACCGTCGCCATTATCGCCGATCTTCCGTGAAATTCGCGTTATTCGCGAATTGAGGAAGCAGAAGTGATGAAAACGATGGTTGCTCACGCGAGACAATCCGAAAACCTATATAAATTTGCCCAATGATCAAGTTTATGCCGCCATTAATGGTGAAACGAGTTAGTTTAATAACGATCGATCGCGAAGTTTGGCAGACTGAATGCCCCGAGCGATTTGATTTCGACGCCGTCTTTTCCCGGTAATCGACCAAGAAGACATCGTCGACGATCGAAATACGTTTTAAAATCCGTATCCGCAATTGAAGTGCTACAGACAATTACTGTAATTAAAATCTACTATTAGACAATTACTGTAATTAAATTATACATTTTGACGTATATAGTACACAAAAAATAATATCTAATAAATCCCAAGGTAACTTTAGAAAAAAAATAATTGAACATCGTGACTTTTCTCTATCTGTTTACAAGTTCTCTGTTTAATGTGTCTTCTATCGTCACACATATCGTCCGTATTTCCGTCGATTAATAAAAATCTCGATTCAAAGGAAACCGCAAACTACAGCTTTAACAACAACTCGATAAAATCCTTTCCCAAGTATCTGTACTATCCATCATCTTGTAACATTCGCAATTGACAGGAAGCATGAAATGATCACGGGCGTTGAGGTATTGCTCAAAAGCTCGTCGTAAAATATTTCCGTGAACGAGACAGCAAAGACGTAAGACGGGAGAGAAATTGAAACGAATACAGGACAGAGTCGAAGAAGAAACAAGGTTCGTCCCATTCCCTTCGAAGGCGTTCCCTTTGTCTGGGGACAGTTGACGGAGTTCTTTCCCTTGTGAAGTCACTGATTCTCCAGCCGTTTAAACGTGTCGAGCGACCAACACGCTCGCACGGATATCCTTCGGTAGTCTCGAGACGGTCAACGAATCTTTGGAAAAGATTAAAAGGACACCGATGGACGGCGACGAGCGGCCAAGAGGAAAGGGAATGAGACACCAGGTGAAACGGAGTGTCTCCGAGCATTAGATCGGGAGAAAAATACGGATTCGACTCGGAAAGCAGCAGAGCAACATCCTGGGACTCGAGATCCAATCGTAAATACCGCGTTAGGCGACTGTTCAGGAATTATTCAGACAAAAGTGATGGGAGAGTCGAATGGCTTTTACAGAGAAGAATAATATTGTTATATATACGTAAATTATTCGTATTATATATATTATAATAATATTACGTGATATGGACGTAATATGGTATTTAAAATGGACGGTCATTCAGGAAACGGAAAAAGTAAATAAAAATACGAATATCAACTAAAGCAAGATTCTTCGAGGATAGATTCTTTCAGATAGATGTAGATGTTATTATTTTTCTTAAATTACATCTTTTCTGAAAGAACGACGTAAACGAATTTTCCAAAAAAAGAAATACCTTAAAGAACAATACACAATGTTTGTATTTGTCCGAAGGATATAACTAAGAATCTTTAGTCTTTGTGAATATGTGAAAAGTGTGCTACAGATTTCTCTATCGAAAGATAATTTTCACCTGTCTCAAAAATCGGAAGATATAATTGGACGACATTAAATTATTCGTAATTTCTAGGGAGGAAAAGTTTTTTACGAAATTGACTGTTTGGAAAGTTGTTTCAGCGAAGCGTACGTAACACCTTTCGCACTCTCTAGTAGATGGCCATCCATCAATCCCTATTTCCGCAAGTTCTCGGTTAGCTATCGATTCCTTCATATACATAGACCCTTCGTCCTATCGTGTCTAAGGCAACATCAGCAAGATAGCTTTACCAACATGTCCATCGGCTTGTCCAGCAAGAAAACACGTGTCCCTCTTCATCTCCCTCTTCTTTTTACACTCGCTATCCTCTCAGTCCCTTTTTCACATTCAGTTTGCTAAACGACGTACGTTAACAAAGCATGTACACCGCCTTCGACTTTGTGCTTTCTTCTCTCGGTCTTCTACCTTTCGATTTTGAAAACGCCATCAACGAAGAATTCAGACACGTTGCGTAAAAAAGAAACGAGAGTTCAAACATGTGAAAATAAATCTCAATAAGGCTCAGCCTACGATACAATTCATCCAGTATCCGATATTATTTAAATATTATATTGCGAATATTTTTCGAAATTCACATCTTTTTAAATACAAATTTAAACAAAGATTTGTTTCCTCTTCTATATGTTACAAGGAATACTTTACATTAAACATTTTACATATTTCTGCTCGTTTTTATTAAACTTTCAGTAGCCGATACGTTCAGAAAAAAAAGAAAAAAACATGCGTTCAAAAAACTTTCTCGATCCAATGCTAGAAATAACGAGAAGCTGTAGCTTCTAAAGTCTTCGCCAAACTCTGAAACATTTCGAACAATTCGTATTCTTATTCAAACACCACGTAAACGAGGATTCAGGAACAGCCTATATAATAATACCAGCACACACGAAGCTAAAAATACGAGTTATCCGACAATGAAACCCGTAGATCGACTTATCCATCCCTTCAACGATCACGTCTCTGCACAACGACCCGCGTGACACGAGCGGAGAGGCAAGAAGCGAGATTGATGATTCCGCCGGAAGTCGCTGCCGGCCCGTCCCGTCCCGTTCACAGCGGCATTAAGTCGCCGCCCCCGCGTTGCCCTTGGCATTTATATTCATCGGCAAGTTTGACTATACGCCACGGCGGGACGGCTTTCCG
The DNA here is from genome assembly GCA_032399605.1 of Melipona beecheii. NCBI lineage: Eukaryota > Metazoa > Arthropoda > Insecta > Hymenoptera > Apidae > Melipona > Melipona beecheii. Next base: position 1,878,468 of record JAUCMO010000248.1, on the reverse strand, counting down.
CGAACGGGGCCAACCTCGAGGAAGATAACGGAATCGGAAACGGGGAAAGGTGGAGCCGTAATGGAATAGGCAAATCCTCGCGGCACTCCATCCTCCGATGGCTAGGAGAATCGGCCGTCCACCAGGCACTCGAGGTTATAGCCTGGCTTTTATTTCCCGAAGCATCGATCTCCATAAAGTTGCGCCCGCGAAATGAGTTCGCCCGGCCTTCGAGCCGACCTCCTTCAGCAGGCGCAATCGCACTTGCACGCGTATCGTTCGAGTTTCCGTGAACCTGCACACCAGACCGCGATTTAATTGCGAGCCGTTCGATCCCACTTCCTTCCGAACGCTCGCTATAAATACGGCCGGCGATCAAGTGCTTGGAATCGCGCTACCACGCTCGCATTTCTCAACGCTTGCCTCGTCAGGGTGATACTGATTTTTCGAACGTACGAACAAAATGACATTTTCAAATACGTGGAACCACCTAATAAGCAGGTGTTGCAAATGATAAATGATAGACACGATTTACTACAAACGTATGAAATTCGGCTAAAACCTAGAGCTTGCTTTGGGAGAAAAGTAACGGAACGAAGAACACACAGGGTTCACGTCCGATTATCGCAATTCCATTTCTCCGCGATCGAACGGCGCGAATTTTCGCTTCCCGTAGACATTGTTGGGAAGCGTGAAAGCACGCGTGAAAGACGAAGACGCCGACGAATCCGAGAACTTTGCTCCGCGGCAAATCGACTTGTCACGAAATCCTATTGCCGCCTCCTGCATGTTTCCAGCGTTCTTCTCGTTTTCCTCTCTTCCCTCTCGCCATTCCGCCGTGAAACCCGATAAAACCTCGTTCGACGGCGTGCTCAAATTTTCGAGACGCTTAGCCCCATGATGCTTGCCCGGAATCGGATTTTGCCGCGGCGAAGTCACCACTAACGCGCCATGATTATTTCTCCCTACCACGCCATTACACGCGCGTCTCGTTACACGCGCGAAATTTTCATGATGTGGTTGACAGAACGTTAACTACTTGCAATTAGTATCTCTGTCAATTAGTATCGAGCATTAATATCAACCTGGAGCATTCAAACTGTCTGAGGCTGAGGGATCAGTCGTTTCGAAAATCCGGAAGTTGCGAGCTACGTCAGAGAAACTTCTTGAAATCCCATACACTTGCGCTTTTTCTCTATTTTTGAGGCTTAAGGATTTACTAATCCGTTCTTGTGCACCCCTGAGGAACTTCGTTCTTGTGTAACTCAAAACGTTCGATACTCTTCATTACGAACAAAAGTAAAAGTTGCGAGACATGTATAAAATTCTTGAGCAAAGAATCATAATGGTAAAAGTTTTTTAATTACGTTTAGCTCAAAATCAAGCAGATTCGCTGAGTTCCATTTACGGGTTTTTTTTTTTTTTCTTTTCTTTTCTTTCGCGTACGGTTCCAGTAGAAAAAGTAGACAGCGTACGGATCCAAATGGGTTTTCATGAAGTATCGTGATGAAAATTCATAGGAGCGCGGATGGGTGGAATTTACGGTAACGTGTTTGAGACGGGATGCAACGCGTGACGTGCGAAACGACTGCGAGCAGAAAGGGTTAAAGAAGGAACGTGACTTTTTTCCCTTTGTGCATGATGCACAGGTATCGCGCAAGAATGCGCTTTAAAATTCAAATTCCCGTGAAGCTGTCGTGAGGTAACAGTTGCGAATAATGGAAAATAATGTACAAGCTCCGTGGAATTTCTTATCAGAACAGCAAAAAGCGTCTCTTGGACATTGCCAAGTTTCGAATAATTTCGAAGTATTCGTGATTTTATGGACAATAATAAATAAAAAAGAAAAGAAAAAGAAAAACTATCATATCGAAAAAGATTTCTGTCATTTTCAAAGAACATGTCGCGTAGGAAAAATCGCGACGTAATCAGCAATGCAGTATCAGAGAGGTATCTCCCTCAGAGAGGTAATAATGAAGGCTGGCTTTAATTGAATACCTCCCGGGAAGTCTATAGAAGGCGTTAAACAAACTATCGGCATTCCGACCACGTGAGAGTACGCGTTCGATGCTGGATCCACAATAAATCCCTTTCTTTCCTCGCGCAACTCACCCTTCCATCTTTCACCTTCTCTCCTTTCTCTTTGCACCGTGCCACCCTCTCGTTTCAATCTTTTTGTTTTGCCCCGGTTGTATCCAGCCGAGCTGCGACTGCCGGTTTCCGGTCTGGAATTTCCGGCTTAGCTTAAGAGCTAATAGCACAGCCAGGAAAACTACGCTTTTCCCTCCCTACAACTGATCTATCTCCGGGCCCTTTCCTTTCAATTCCTTGACAGATAATCGTTCTCCCGAACGCAATTAATTCTCATCTTCGACCAGCGACTGGTCCCACCGTGAGGCCGGATGGTACGAATCATCCAAGCGTGACGGCTTGATCGATACTGATACCGAGATCATAGTTCGTGGAAAATTGTAAAAAATTTCGAGCACGGCCCTGTTGCGCAATAATTTGGGAACTTAAACATTGGCAAATCGGCGAGTTACGAGTCGTAAGTTACTGTAAGATTTCTTTGCTGCAATTTTTATTATTATTTTTAACATCCGATTAATATCTTATTAGCAAGATCTAACAAGAAATCTTCACTAATAATATTAATTCACTCGCGCAAGGTAGCTCGAATTGTAAAAAATTGGAGAATTTGGAATTACTAGACGAATGATAGAGATTTTTTGAATAATTAATTCCTTCAATTAAAAAAATAATTAATTTTTTGAATAATTAAGTACCTTCGAGGTACTGTATACTTTATATTGGAATCCAATGCAACAATTTCAAAACGGTTCAGTCTCACGTTACAAAATTCTCAGGCCGCTAATTAGATTGACCGTCTTCTATTTTAGGTACTACTAGAATCCTCGAAATTATTGGTTGCCATTCAAGGACGACGAGAGAAACAAGGGACAAGGGAAAGACAAGCCAAAAGTGGATGGAGGCCAAGGTTCGTCTGAATATTCCGATGCAACGGACGATCAATAAATAGACGCAATTCCTAGGAAGCTATCCTGTGGGAACTCCCTTTCTATCTAATCCTTCCTAGCCATTACAGATTTCTATTCAAAACGGACGCCGATGAAACTCCATCCTCTGACGACGAAACCGGAATACACACGTGGCCCTTGTGTATATCTGTCATTAGTGAATATTAACGTCATTGTCACGTCCAACGTTGATCCCGCCCACGGCCAAACCTGGTCTTCCGCCAATGCTAGAACGATACGGACTCCGATACCGTGTAATTTAATCACGTTGATTGAACGGATTCATCACGATGTAATTAACCTTCAACTAGCTGTAAGTATCTTTGCATCGTGCGCGCATAAATCAACACTTGTAATTTCCATTTTATACTTATCAGAAGATTTGGATCGTCGATCTAAACTTCCGAAAAGATGTTAAAATTCCAGAATCGTAATAAACAAGTTTGAACGGAACATCCGAAAGTTAAACAAGCTAAGTCTCAGAGGGCAAAAGCAGGATCGAGAAAAGATACGATTCCTTCTTCTATAGTTACCTACGATCTATACTATTTAAGAATTAGCAGAACGCTAATAAAAATCGCGTTTATTCGTAAACATGTTCACGAAGAACGAAGTATAAAATTCTACTGTTCCAGATCTCAATCCACGTGGCAAAATAAAATATATACAAAAAGAAGAAAGAAACTCTCGAGTAGGTAATATCTCTCGCGAACTTTCTGCCCAATCAGGCCAGTTGCTCTTCTAATCGATCCTCCGTGTTCTCCAATCGTCTTGCACGTTTCTTCTTCCGATCAAGAGTCATTCGTCCTGCAAACACGCCGGGACGAGGACAAATAGCATTTGCAAGGGGGCTCGATCTTCCTGGAGGATCTTCGATTCGACTGATTCTTTTCTCGGCCGGTGATTACGGGCCCGATAGCGTCCTTCTGTTGGCTCTCGGCCGTATTGTACCGGCGATCTTGCTCATCCGTTTCCGTGAATCTCTCGACAGTCTCTGGCCGGTCGGTTTGTTTCGTCACAAAGTGATCCAACGGATTAAGATACTCAATTTCCAGCTTCTTCGACACGGCGTTCAAACATGGCTCGCTCTCCTCCTTCAGGAAGTCAAACAGACCGGCGACGTTCAGCGGGACGTTCGTGCGAGAATCCAACAGATTCAGCTGCATCGAGTTCAACACCACCTCACCTGGAGGGTATCTGTCCCCGTAACAATCCCGTAGGCACGCCTTGAACGTTTTGAACCGATACGAGTTGTAATTCCACGTGATGTCGACGACAGGCAAAACCTGATCGGTTTTCACGAACGTGGAAGAATATTTCGCGATCACGTTCGCTCGAGTTCCACTCGAACGTCTGGCCGCTGAGTCAACGATCGATAACGTTTGGTTCGGTATCACTGGCCAGGATGAAACGGTTCTCAAGTTGGTCAACGATATCTTGGAATCGGAGCTTGCGACGCTGAACACCGTAGATTCTTTGGGATAGTGTTGCAGTATGTTTGAAGCGGGTGGTTTGTCGGCGGTTTCTGGGTCGGTCGCGTAGTAATGGAAAATTGTGCATAGCTTTCTTGGATCTGCCTGTGGAGGAAGTACAATTTATCGCGACTTCAGTGATTTGAATTTTCTGAAGTTCTATGTAGTTATTGAATGACAAAGGTTGGACATGGAAATTTATGTGGAAGCCAAAGTATATAATACGTATGGAGCGCAAAAGTAAAAGTAAAAGTAAAATAACCTAATTCTCAAGAAATTAAATATTTAAGGAAAGAGAACATTTAAGGAAACAACCAATATCTCTACGTTAAATTAAATTAATTCCAATTGACTTCAATTAAACGCGTAAACTCTTTTTATTCGAACAAAAAATTATCAGTAATAATAATAAGAGATGATCGATAAATTATAGGTACATTTAGCGCAGCACAATACGAAATTTTCTATTTTTAATTTATTGGCTAGAAAAATCGCATATTGATACAACATTCCTCATTCGAATAACGAGTTCACGATCAGATAGTTAAATTCAATCGAAACGAGTTAATTCAACCAAACGCTGATTTCATTTCACTGAATGAAATTCAAATAAGCCAGGGACTTCTAATACGTATGTGAAAATTTAATTCATAAAATCATGACGTATTAAATAATTTACCAAAAATACTGAATAAATTTAAAAGACGCGATAACCTCTAAAAAATCACTCGGACTACAAAATTTTTTCTACAAACGTTACAAAAGGGAGAAATTTCATATGGATGAGTTACATACGATTAACATTTGGAGCTGAACGATGATAGAAAACATCAGGATCAAAGTGAGAAACAGGGCATAAATGTTCTCCATGGTAAATTTGACGAATGTCGTGGTTCCAGTTTCTATGAAAAGGCTAAAATCTCGTCCGTTTTCTCGGGCCAGAACGTCTTCATCGCTTCGTGGCTTACGATGTCGACGGAATACATTTTTAATCGAGTTTTTTTCTCTTCGTTAATTCTATAAAAGTCGGTCAAACACCCGACACCGTCAGACCGCGGTCTATGGATCGATTTTTACGTCGCGACGCGGGACTACAAAAACCTGTCATTTGTTTATGGAAATATACGTGACCGAATCAAAATGAAGAATTTCGCAACCTGTTTGGACATCTCGTCGACGTTTCCAAATTTGATACGTATCCGTGATAGAGTCTCGTTTCAAAAAAAGACACAGCGGCTTGTAAATGTATCCGAACGCTTGCCATAAAAAATTTTTACACAAGCAGTAGGCGCTTGTGTAATCAGATACATATTTTGAAATTTTGTTAATATTGTGTAGTGAGTGATTCCAATGTATCAACCAGTCTAAAAATGTAGAAATTACAGGGCATTCGCCGTGAATATTAATATTCAGCAAAAAAAAAAATTGTTAATTTACATTGCAATACATTGTAATAAATATTAAAGACGAATATTAAGAATGAATATAAGGACTTATTAGTACAATTACAAGTAGTTAGTTCATTGTCTATGTATTTTTGCAATCTTTGCGAATTTGCATGAAACACGTATTTTTCAAAATTGCCAATTTTCAAAATGTTTCACATTAGACATACAGAACGTACTTATAGAAAATTTCTACAAGTATTCGAACAGTTTCGTGAACTGGTGACCAAATGAACATTTGAAATATAGAAAAATAGGGAGAAACATGTATTAAAACATGGGGAGTCGATATGAAAGAAAAGAAGTAATGCAGCCTGAAATTTCAATAAAAATAGAGAACGAATAGCGGCGATGTTCTGATAATATTGAAAAACGGTGATCACACCGAGTCTCGGTGATTCACAGGGAAAAATTTCATCGCATTTCCATACGCAAGGGGAAAGAATGAATCTTTTTTTTTTTTTTTGTCGTCGCGTAGAACGTACACACTATGCTAACCTTCCACGTTTTAATATTGCTTTGTAGGATTAAACTTTGAAAAAAAAAAAAGAAAAAAAAACGTCACCGTACGTTTATTTCACGTAGAAACAGTCGAGTATCCTTCCGACGTGATTTTACGACTGCGTGTACAAAATGTTTCGACGCCAAATTCATTTATTTCCAATAATAAAAAGAACCAAAATGATATTTCGACGAGAAGGAGAGGCAAAATGAGGGCACCAAAAAAGAAAAAAACGATAATTTTAGCAATTAAAAGGAAATGTTGCAACGACAGGGAAAAAGCTGGAGTTCCAGCAGTGTAAGAACAATGAGAGAACATCTGGTATGGCCATCGTTCCATTTTACAAATCTACGAAACCCCCGGCGCGTTCCGATCTTTATCTCGCGTGCACGCTCACCCCATTTCCATACGTATACATCGCACAATAAACAGAAACGTTAAGCGTCAATCAGAGTGGAGTAATTTGAAGCAGCGAGCCGTAGGAGGAAGTAGAATCTCGGTGGTGCGTCAACCTCGAGCCCAAACCATAATAGGATGCAATTTAGAAACGGTCGAAACAGACAATACCGCGTCCTTCGAAGCGTAAATCATCCACCGCGGCGAGAGTGAGAGCGTGAGAGAGGGTGGAGAAGGTAGAAACTGCAATGGGTAAAACGGAGGTTGGAAGTGCATATCTTAATTACAATATTCCCACGGGCTGAACACAGGACTCTTGCCCGGTTCGCCAACCAACCCCTTAGTCTTTCCAGCCAGCCTCTAGGAATTTAATTAATTTGCCAGTGGCAAGCAGGCTTGCTCCTTGTCGCCACTCTGAAATATTGTATCCTTCCCACCCTTTAAAACCCAACGCTATCCCTCGAGTGCCACCGTAGTATCGCCTTTACTCTACCTCAGTCTCTCTCTCTCTCTCTCTCTCTCTCTCTCATCTTGGTCTTCTGATTGCTTGTGTTCTTGCAACGCAACGCGAGCACGCCTTAATTGTTCCGATATCATTGAATTTCACCCGGGATATCGAAAGTCTTCATCGATAGCGTGATACCAAAACCTCGGACCGTCTATCTCCAAGTATTCACTCGGTGTTTTTTTTATTAATACACCAAGTACGTTTTCACGATTGACGTATAAATTGGTACCTGACGTAATAATACACATATGGACAGAGAAATAATGAAAAATTTTTAAAATACACAACTCTCAAGCTGCTTTTTTTTGTTCTAAAAATTTAATTAAATGAAAGGAAAAAATTAAGATAAACAAATTCTCTGGAAAGAAAAGTGATCGACTCTTCCGTTAAAAAAAACTATCTGTTGCCACTCAGATGCCAAGTAAGAGGAAATTATGTAAAAAGCCATGCAAAACAGAATGAAAGAGCGGCAATTCTGTTTCGTGTATGAACAGTGGAACAGAACGGTTAAACATTGTTCCTCTAGAATTAATATTGCGTGAGAGAGAGGCATGAGCGTCGTGTACGAGCTGGTACCGGAAGAACTCAAGTGCTTTTTCTTTATTCAATCTGAACCTCTTACCGAGGACTATATTATCGAGATAATCACTCAGTCATTTCTCAATCACCTATCATCTATCGATTTCAAGACCTAGTTCCTTTTTCAAAGATACGACTTCTGTTTCTTTTTTTAATAAAATTATATCGAGAATTGAAAAAGCTCTTTAATTAAATCTGTTGTAAATTTTAAACATTTTGTGTCTCAATCTCTCTTTGATTTCAACTAACCAAAATTACTTATGATCGATGTTAAAATGTACCTGAAAATTCCCTAAAAACCATGTTTGCAACTCAACATTTCTACCGTGCCTATGATATGATACAATCGGTGCCTCGTTTCTCGTGATAAACGTAGGCCTCGTAGCAAAGAATACTGAAAACGAGACGATTAATTTCGATGGCTGTACATCCATCATAATTACGTCAATTTCAGATTACCAGGAAGAAGATAGGACTTTCGTTCTCCTGCTACGAAATGATCCAAGCAGAACTCGAAAAAACAAGTCATTTAGTCGAGCACGAAAGAAACGAGGAGCGGGGAGCCTGAAAAGGCTCAACTAGAGAAAAGAAAGAAAGGATGGATCGTGAAGGACGAAAAGCAGCGAAAGATGGATGAAGAAAAAAAGACGGTTGGCCATCCGCCTCATCTGCCGTTGAAAAGGTGAAAATCTTGATTTGAGTGAGCGCTTTAGATCGTCGCGCCCGGAAAACTCGTAAAAAAGCGCCGAGAACGCCAGGAAATCCTTCGGCAAAGCCATTAACGACGATTTCTCCTAAGCCATCGAATCCCTCTTCTTCCGTCGGTGTCTTCCAATGTCAACCCCATTCCAGGACTCGTCAAAGCAGCGCCATTGACGTGCCGTGAAAAAGGAAAAAAAAAGAGAGAGGAAGAAAAAGAAGAGACGAACACAAGGAAGAAAGTCGAGTGTAAATGGCGGAAGGTAAGGTTCCAACCAAGTAACGAAGGGAAATGAGAAACTGTGAAAAATGCAAATAGTACGACTAAGACGTGAGAGAGGAAAAGAGGAAGTAATTTGTTCTCTAGCTGATAATTACGTACAAAAGATACAAAGTTTTCTTCAAACGTTTCTGGTCAATGAATCAAGCCACATGTAGGAATTTCACTTTTTCAACTGTAACTAACTTCTCATTTTCATAATGCTAAATCGTAGTTGTAATTTCATGACTACTAAATCATACAAAATTTAATATACTTCCATTTAGTTAATTAGTATTATAACAAATACAATGGTGTGCAAATATTTTGTTTAACCATTGCATAATTGTAAGTTACAAGTTAAGATTCAAACTATTATTAAAATATCATGGAATCCCGTTGGAAAATGAATGTATCTCATTATAGCAGTTAAAGTGAAGATACATGAAATTATTCGGTGAATATCTATATTGAACTTTGTTATTTTATAACAAAACTGTATATTAAAAAAGTGTAGATCTTGACAAATGTACTGGTACTTAATTTTTTACTGTACTAACAGTAATAAAATTAAAATATCTTCTAGATTAATTTACCATAAATATGTATATATTATATAATTAGTTATAAATATATATTTAAATATCTTTGAATAAAACTTGTATTTCTGGTACAAGTACATGGGATGAAAAAATGATTTCTTAGATTGGAAAAAAGATGATTAAAAATTTTAATATCTAAGATGTATAATAATTTAATCAATTGACTCAAAATTAAATGTGACCACGTAATATGAAATTAAATACCTTGACATAACTCTGTAGGTGATAGGTTTGTCTATCAAATGTAGGTAAAATAGAATACGTAAAGAACAGAAGAAGGTAATAGAACGCTTTAATGACCTAAAATTTTTATTAAACATTAATATCTGAACGAACGAAACTTTGGAAAATAGTTCTTTAAGGACTTTTTTCTTTAACAATTAAATTTCATGCAACTAAAAACAATAAATATTAACAGATGTTATCCCACCTTTATAGATGAATTCAAAAAAAATTTTTCAATATGTGATGATATGATCACTTTAATTATTATTAATTTGTCACGAGCAATAAAATATACTAAAATATCAACCTAAATTGTAATAACAATCATCACTTTTTAAGAATGCAATATTATTGTCAACATTATCATTACAGGGTAACTGACAATACAGGAGTAGACGATATGCTTCTATTTACCTGCTGTGGCATTTATTTGTGTCAATAAATTATTTAATGATTAAGTGTACTGCTAAAAGTAATTATTTTTAATATTAGTCTTAAGTGTAAAAAAATACTTTTAACGAATGCAATGATAAATCAAAGTTACACGATTGATGTTGTTGACGATGTAGTTGAAGAATTTATATTAGAAATATCTAATTGTATAGTGTTTTTATTGCTATGGTACACTTAAAATAAATTACATTATAACATCAGCCACAACATCTAACATATTATTGTATATTTAATTAGTAGTCACTGCTCGATTTGCAAGATGTTTTATCTCAATCACACTGTCAACAATAACGTGCCTAAACGATCGACGATCAGGCTTGATAACATAATTTAAGGGTAACTTTTACATTTTACTGTGTTCGTCCCGCGTCTACATATTGTCTTGTGAGTTACACAGTAAAATGAATGTTTCACGCTGCGCGTTTATAACATAATATCAGTCATTATAAATGATCTCTCTATAAGAATATAAAAAAGTAAGGTCCGAAAAACACAGCGGATGGTTTTTCTAACTAGTACGTATTTATCACAATCTTCAAACACACTCCCAGATGTTATGTATCTCGATCACCATACTAATAATATTGTTATAAAATTTCATATATCATTGTAATGTATGATCAAAAAAATGCCTCTTTGTTTGCAACCACATATAGTAATTCCTGAGATATTAAAATATTATTGTACTGAAACACTTGATCTTAATATATAGACTCTACACGCTGCAACTTGCAGAATATTAATGTTATCTATTGGCAGCAAATATTAAGAAGATGGACTTGCATTTGTGTCGCGACTACTTTAAAAGTAGTTTAGAAATATTTATTTTTATGTTCGTCTTTTTTGTATGCTACATAATATTAAATTGACAAACATATTTATGAAAAACACAAAATACTGTTGAGTTGGTATACATATTACCAACTACTGAATACTTGCTTTTTTCTGAAAAATCAACTATCTTTTTCGTGAATTACTTTGTGTTTAAGCAGTTTGCTTTATAGTATAAATTCCTACAAAGCCCATATCACTTGCATTGTGAGTGCGAATAGCGCCTTATACGCGAATTCCATGAATTCAGGTAAAGGAATGCATGAAGATATTTCATTAGTTCTTGCTGAACAACCCAAAAAATCTGCTTTTTCAGTTTGTAATATAAGATGCTACTGCATCAGTATATGTATCTTCACATTATAACTGCAAGCTTTTAATAATACTTACATCTAAGACTTCATATACGAATAATCGTATTCACGCAAAGGAACAAACGTTTCTTTGATTGACTGTGGCGATGCCCAGCGAAGAGCATAATGAGGACCGCCAGCTTTATCATTTGTTCCAGACATTCTACTACCACCAAACGGTTGTTGACCAACAACCGAGCCCGTCGATTTATCATTAACATAGAAATTACCAGCTGTATACTTAAATTCTTCGAAAGCTCTTCTCGCCCATTTTCTGAAAGGTATCAAGGTGTGATAAGATACAATATCAATATTTTAAAGTAAAATGAAACGCTTACTCGTCTTGTGAGAATATCGATCCAGTTAGAGCATAAGGTGTCGAAGATTCCACCAATTTCATTGTTTCATCGAGCTTTGAATCTTTATAAACGTATATTGTTAAGACAGGTCCAAATATTTCCTCTGTCATTATTTTATCTTTGGGGTCTTTTGTTACTACTATTGTCGGATCAATGAAATATCCGACCCTAATGAAAAAAAAGATTTTAAAAATAATAAGAAAATAGGTATTTAACAGATTATATTAACAATGAAACGTACGAATCATCGTATTTGCCACCACCGATAATCTCTAAATTAGATGATTTTTTTGCATGTTCGATATAACCAGAAATTCTTTTAAATGCAGTAGCATCTATAACGGCTCCAGTGAACACGGTAAAATCTCTAACGTCGCCAATTTTAAGTGTATCACGAATCGATAAAAGGCCTTCTTTTATCTATTATACACAATAATGTTTGAAATTGAAAAATTTTGTTTAAAAAAATTGAAAATTAAAACAATGTGTAAAATCTACCTTTGGCCACAAGGATTCTGGAACATACATTCTACTACAAGCTGAACATTTTTGACCATTAAATTCAAAAGCGCTTCTTATGGTCCCATTAACAACTGACTCCACATCAGCGCTCACGTGTACAAAATGATAATTTTTTCCACCACATTCGCCTATTAATTTGGGATAATTCTTATACTTCCCCAGATTTTTACCAATTTGCATCCATAAACGATTAAACGTTGGTACTGATCCAGTAAAATTTATTCCGGATAAATAAGGTGACGCAGTTATAGTATCACCAAAAACGGGACCTTCACATGGAACAAAATTGACTACACCTGGTGGTACACCAGCCTCTTTACATATTTTAAAAATCCACCAGTTAGAAAGTAAAGCTGTATCAGATGGCTTCCAAAGTACTGCATTACCCTAGAAATATATAATACACTGTTTGTAATATATGTTTATTGTATAATATGTACTATACTTGAATTTGCAATGTACAAATCGTTTATTTAATAAGATGCATAAAGGTGAAATAATAAAAAAAAAAATGCAAACCATTAAAGCAGGGGTATAGCTAAGATTACCACCGATGGCAGTAAAGTTGAATGGTGATACTGCTGCAACAAAACCATCCATTCCCCTATATCTCATTGAATTTAATGTCTCTTTAGAATTAGGTGATATTGGTTGATATTTTAAAGCCTCTTTGGCAAAATACCCATGCATTCTAAAAAAATCAATTAATTCTGCTGCACTATCAATTTCTGCTTGAATAACACTTTTGCTCTGTCCAAGCATTGTAGCAGCATTCAATTTCTGTCTGTATTTTGTTGCCATTAAATCAGCTGCCCTTAACCAGATTTCTAAACGTTGTTCAAAGGGACATTTTTCCCACTCACGCTGTGCTTTCACAGCAACATCTATTGCCTTTTTGACTAGATCAGGTGTTGCCCAATAATATTTTGCAACCTTTACTTTATGATTATGTGGCTGAAATAGATGTATTACAATTATATATTACAATTATACACTTTATTTATCATATCACTCTTTAGTTTTTTTTACTATTACATTTTTCAACTTACCATAACTTGGTATCTACATAAATCCGTTTTAATTTCTTCATTTCCAATAAATAGAGGTACTTCTTGACACTCATTGGCCATTTTATCCAAAGTCCTTTCCAATTCTGCCCTCTCGGGGCTGCCCTTTTTGTAACTAAGCACAGGTTCATTTTCCAAGGGAAAATCAATAGGATTTGGTACTGGTACTATCGTTCCTAAGCATCTTGCACTCACTCTATTTATAAAAATAAGAAATATACATGTACAATTTCAAATAACAAAAATGTAGGAAATCAAATTTATTTCAAATTTAAAATGTTCGTAATATTTATAAATATACTTGTCTATCTTGTTTTACTTGTCTAAATTTACTGACATATAACACGATAAGATTAAATAGGGAAGAATACATATTAGCTTGTTGATATTATCTATAAATATTTATCTATCTACTTCACAGGGAGAGTTAAATTCATAACGTTATCTCCAGTACAATATTTTCTTCAATTATTCTTATAATTTTAGTTTCCGAAAATAAATAAAATAAATGGCGAAGGTAACAGAAAATAACAGTCATAATACAAAAATGATGAAAATTAAAAATTGTTATTTATTTTTGTAATCATTATAACACAAAAAAGATATTTTTACAAAAATATTGAGTATACGTTATATAAATAAAAATGGCGGGAGATATTATTTTCCGGGTGAAATATTATTTTAAACTTGCTCACAATGTGTCAAATCAACACAGAATATTACATTACATAACACAACATAAATTCACTGACCCATGTTATTACAGTTATCGTTGTATGTATTATTAATTACACGGGAAAAAAAATTGATAAAAAAAATCACGTCAATGAAGTTACAAATTATTTAAATGGACGAACTGACTGAATCGATGGATTTGATACATAAGGAATCGTTTAATTGTAGAAAACGGCCTTAAGGTAATAATTCACGATTTATAGTAATACTACAAACATTCCTTTTCAATATGTCTCTTCTCAATATGCAAGATATTTTATTACATAATACATATAAATTGATATAAACTAAAAAAAAACGTTACATTAGGAAATGCGGAAGCCATTGCATGAAAAAAAATTTTGCTGTGTAATTTACACATTTATAAAGGTCTACTATGCTATAGCAGATGTTACACTGTCTACTCTGTGCATATGCGTTAGCCTGTAAAAATATGTTTGAAGGACACACACACACATACAACGAATTAAAATATTACTTCAAAATAGCATTAATACGTGGAAAGTACGAATACTCATAAATAACTTTATAAGAATTGTTCGACAATATAAATTAGAATCAATACACATTCGTCGGTGACATAAAAGTTATGAAATGTACGAAACGTGTGTTTCTGAGTTTATACACGTCAATAGATATATTCATTAGCAATCAATACTGAAAATCAGAACAATATTAAATTAGACAAATATGTTTCATCTAATCCGTTTAATTTATTTCATGATAAATTTCATGTATTCATTTATTATATGTAGATTTATAATGAAATTGCAAGGAAAACGCATTAGAACGAATATTTGAGAAATAACATTTGAAAAAAAAAGAAGTTGACAGAGAAAAAGATACGAACGTACATTGTCAAAAAAACATAATAATCGCTGAACTAGTAAAGAACACCTTTCACGTCCATTTTATAGTGGAAAATTCCGACGGAACCCGCAAACTACTCTATCCTTTTTGTAGACGAAGGCGGATAGTGAAGTTTAGACAAAGAAAACGAATCGAAGGACCAGTGCACACCAGCAAACTGACATCTACATATAAGCGCGCCCCTTCATTTATTACCGTTGTAACAGTACGTGTGTCAATGCGCGAAAATAATCAATATATCATAGTGGGATTCAGTATATCCGATAAAAAAGAAAAAAGAAAGACAAAACTACGGAATCTTTAGTTTCATCTATATACATAGTTTGCTAATAGTTTCGCGTTTGGTTACTCACTTTTGACTGTTAACTATTAACGCTTGACGGCAAAGACTCAACATTGTTATTTCGATTCTTTTGACTTATATACCGTATGAACTTTTTGCATGAACACCTTCACATTCGTCGTAAAAGTTTTGCAAAACTGTCAATGAATCTTGCACAATGTAATCACTGTAAAGAGAGAGACCGATCAGGATGCTGATCCGTCGAAACTACGAAAGTCGACAGTGGCAACTGGCAACCATCGAGCTAAACCTCCCCCCATATATACCCCACCCTCCGTCAATTCGGCTATGAAACAGGGCCGTAATGACATTTCGAAAAGCAGTGCCTTCGTTAACTCGAATAAAAATATAACATAGCAGCGAAAAATTATAACATATAAATTAGTTAAACGATTCATAAGGTAATTTATTTGGGTAGTTATTTCGTAAAAATTGTAAAAGATTATCCAATACTTAAAACATTGAGAAAATCATTTAAGTAACAATGAAATTAAAAGAACCTGCAGTAATTATAGTTGTTACTGTGTCTTTTTATATAAGCTTTCTTTTAAAATGAATGGGACATACATAAAAGATCTATAGATTTTTCTGCGTACTTTTTATCAAAGATACGGAAATTTGCGAGATCTTGAAACAATGTATCGTAAAAATTATCCTTAAAAAAATATGTAATCAGAATATTTATACTACACATACGTCATATAAAAGGGTGTAGTTTCATAAATTTATGATTCAACTGTTTCAACTAATCCCTTTTTTCTGTCCGTCTTGTGTGAATTATGAAGAAAATGTTATCAATATATTAACGAAATAAAAAAATAATTCAATTTATACAAATTACATTTAATTTAATATTGCCGTTATCTAAAATTACATAGAATATTAGATTCTTTTCAATTATCTTCTTGCTGCATTTGTAATTCGCGAAGTAATTGTGCCCTTTGCTTTTCCAATTCATCCTCTGATAGTTCATGATGTTCAGCATTTTCAGTAATAGATCCTTCACTATGAGCAGAAGCTCTTCTATGTTTCTCCTCTTTCCGTTTTCTTTCCGGTGATTCTTCGGAAGATGGAAGTCTCGAATGCGATCGCTATTTCAATTATGTAATCATTAAACTTAAATTTAAACAAACTTTTATTAATTATATTGCACAATTATTTGAACTTACAGAGTGACTACGGCCTCTCTTCTTTTTGCTCTTCTTTTTTTTTGATTTCCTAGTATCAGATTCGGAACTGTCGGATTTGCTGGGAACACTTGGTGATCTTGATTTATGTCTTTTTTTCTTCAAACCTTTGTCACTACCTTCAGACTCCTAACGAATAAAATAATTTTTTGAAACAAATATTCAGAATTCAAAATTATATAATTTACTTACACTATGTGACCGTGAGCGTGACTTCCGTTTCACTTTCTTTGTTTTCTTTTTTTTACTTCTAATATGATGATGACTACAACTTTCTTCAAGTTCATGTTGATATTCCTTAAAAATTCTAACTCTCTCGCTTTCTAATGTTATTGCTTTGAAGTCTGATTCTTCTTCAATTTTGCTTCTCACATCTTCCCACGTCATTTGATAATCAACATTAAGAGTTTTCAGTAAATTTTTAAAGCCAGTTTCTAATTTCTTGAACTTTCTAGTTTCTTCTTTTACACGTTCCTTCTCTCGAGCTTCAGCTTTTTCAAGTAGTAAATTGTACGTCAATTTTACATTACCTGCATCTAATGTTGCAGATTTTCGATCCTCACATACAACAGTTGCAAACTCTTCAAAAGTAGTATTAACTTGAACTTCAAAATTCTTGTCTTTTAAAATCTCTCTTATAATTTTCTTTTCATCATGAAATCTAGATTTCAAATCTTCAACATAAAATTTAAAAAGATCTAATGGAGTTGATCCAGATTGTCCAAGCATAGCTGAAAATCTTAAATCAGCAGATAACATTGGATAAAGTTCTACCCACAATGACATTGACGTTAATTTTCCTTGTTCATGAAGTTCATCCAATAAACTCTATAATACAATTATTCTTATTGAAAACAATTACTTATAAAAATAATACAAAATTTCATAATTTTCTACAACTTACTATAAATGCATCTCTATTTTTTCGTTCTTGTCTTTTTCTACGTTTTTTCTCGTGCTCTTTCTCTTCTTCTTCGTCCTTTTCTAGTTGACGTATATGATTTTCGAAGACAAGTAATGCATCTTCTTTATCCATTTCTAACAAATCTGCATCTTCTGCAAACGCTGCATGTTGCAAGAGCAATGCTTGTGCTTCTTGCCAAGTAGTTCTGTATGTAACGTCGGTCATAGTATCTAGAACTTGAGCTAATCGTTTAGTGTTTCTCTTTTTCAACTGTTTTGCTTCTTCTTTCTCACGTTTAGCCAAATTAAAAACAACATCCTCATAAATATCACGGCGATCTGAATCACCAACAGCTCTCCACACTTCCAAGTTACCATACATTTCTTCACACTTGTAATACTTTGTTGTACTTGTCATTCTATCATTTTCCAATAAAAATTGTTCCAGATCTTCCTTGGCTTTCTTCAATCTATTTGAAACAACTTGTCATTTTTTTTTTTTTGTTTCTTATATTAAAATGTTAATATCATACAACGTTACTTACCTTAATCTTTCTTGTTCGCGTTCTTCTTTAAGTTTCTGTGTTTTATATGCATTGAATGCTTGTTTACGTTCATTTAGTTTCTTCATTTGTGGATATCTAGGATCATTTTGAATTAATTTTACTGCTTGTTCCCATGTAGCATTCGATGGTACATCTCTTTCCCTTAACAATTCTTTAAATGCTTCAATTGCTTCTTTCTTATCTTTAAATTGCATTTTTGGTTCAGGGGTACTAGTACGACTATCATTTGCTGATCCTTTTGCAGAATTGCTGTCTTCATCTGGTTTTGCAGGTGGAGTAGGAATATTTATCGCTGCAAGAGTTGCAGCCATAGCTTGTTCAATTGCAGACTTCCCACCTGGTTCTGGTGTACTAGTTTGAGATGTATTAGTAATTGCAACATTTGGAGATAAATGTTGAATACCTGCAGGAACTATACTGAGAAAGCAAAATATTGATAATTGTACATAAATTTTCTTAATTATATCATGGATTATGAATATAATCTTTACTAACGTATTTGTAGCACTTGCAACAACTGCTGCAGCTGCAGCTGCAGCTTCTTCAGCTACAATTCTTGCTTTTAATTCTTCTAGCTCTGTAGGAATAGTCCATCTGGATTCCTTAGTTGTTACATTATGATAATATACTTTTCCATTTTCTGACTTATATTCTTTCCAAGGACACTGTGATAAAAGCAATTCACTAGGTGTTTTTAGCTCGTCTGGCTTTTCCCACAAAGATTGTTTCGTAACACTATTATAATAATATGTCCTTCCATCAGGAGCCTTATGTTCAGTCCAATCAGTCTTTTTTTCTGTTGTTGCAATGGATTGAACACCTGATGTGGCTTCACCTGCTATAGGTGCTGGGGGAGGAATACCTGGTGCTGTTATTTGAGGAGGTGCAGCTAAAATATAAAGTCATATTTGAATAAAGTATATTACTCTTAAAAAGTAATAAATATTCTCAAATTAATGGTATTAACCTATGACTCCAGCATCAGGTGGAGGAGCAGCACTAATTGGAAAGCTAAAACCAGGTGGAGGTATAGAAAACTGTGGAGGCATTATACCAGGTGGACCAGGTGGTAAACTAGGAGGAGGAATAAATGGTGCAGTAGGCATAATAGGTGGTACAAAACTGGAAGCAATGTTTGGAGTTGCTGGTGGAAACCCTGGCACCGCAGTAGGTGGAGGTATACCATCATTTGAAGCCTGTAATGTATTATAATATATAATAAGTTAAATTTAAAAATAATTGAGTATGTTAATATGTACATGCGGAATTAGATATAAGCATAATATATCATGAAAAATTATAAAAGTATATAATTATTTTTTAAATATATTTCGACAAATTTAATTCAATATATTACAATTTTTATATATTATCAAGAAATAGAAAAGGATTAAAAATTTTAAGTACTGAGATGAAATTATAAAAATTTTCTTTGAAGATAAATTAAATAAAATTGATCGTTTGTAGGAATTTCTCACCTATAAAACTAATTTTAGGTTATTAATTGTTATTTATTTATTTTATGTTTGATAATACCATACCATTTTCTACAAGATAAAAGTATTCTCCCTTTGAATCAAATCATCGAAAATAGAATTATTGTAATTCCTTGCAAATTAAAGGATGTAAGCAATAGTATCCTACTTCACATGTAAACTAATATTACATTATATACGGTTATATTTATTTTTAACGCTTGAAAGTAACTAGATTTTATACATATGGTGATTATAAAATACGAATGAAATATCGAAGAAATTATGCTATAATCAAACAATTATATATTTTATTCCAATGTTTCATTTCAATTTATATTTTAAATATCTGAATATATTATAAAAAAATTAAAATATCTTTTCACAAATAAAAATTGTACGATCATCCTATAATATGTTATATTCCAATTCTAGTTGCAATAATTTCCATCTTCAACTATATTTATTCATTTACTTATTTACTCTAAAAAAGAGTCAATGAATTTTCAAAGAAATAAAATTATGTATAATACAAAAAAAGTCACACGATGAACCAATTCAAATGTGTTCATTCAAATATAGTCTTATGTCAGTTCAATCTACTATTATCAACATCAATGGCAATAACTGTGCTACGTATACATGATTTTCATGTGAAATTTTTAACATCGCAGTAAAGACACATTATCTCAAAGAATTAAATATTACACAATCAATGATTCGTTTATTCCCTGAAAGTATTAGCTCGAACAATACAGGATAATGTTTGTGATTGCATTTCAATTTTGACAGCTTTCGCCTTCAATCCCAACCTGATTTGACGTAAATAAAAGTCTATGGAAATTCATGTAATTTAATAAAAGCTGGAGGATATCATACAAACTTTGTCAAAATGTTTAAAAAGTTTAAAGATAAACTTGCAGAAGAAATGAAACAATCACCTGCCAGGTTACAAGCAAGCATGCAACAACTAGCACAGGTTTGACATTTCGTTTAGAATTAAACTACAAATAATGTATTCTTGTAATATGTAATATATGTTAGTAAAATGAAATTATTGCAAAGAAATTGTTACTGAAAAGAAATTGTTATTCTTGTAAGAATGTATTTTCCATATCTATATTTAATAACTTGATTTAATTTAGGCAGTTGTATCTCCTGCTTTGTCCAACAATTCAGTACAAGAATTATCTGTATCTAATGAGAATTTTAGTTTAACAGAAGAAGGGGATGGTAAGCCATTCTTTTTTTTTTGTGTTTTTTTTTATTTCTTTAAATTAAAAAAATTTTAAATATAAAAATAACTACTTACAGAAACTCCCAAAAACAGTCCTGCTAAACATGGTTTTCAAAATGTAGATTTAATGTCACCTACGTCGAATTCCATAGGCATTTCGAGAAGATCATCAGTCAGTAGTATTACTAGTGACACTTCATCTCTTTTTCCAATTTATGAAAGTCCTGCTAATTTATATCATTTGCAGGTATCATAGGACATTTATAATTATAAGAAGTTTGAAAAATGATTAATATTTAAATATAATATTTAAATATAATATAATTAATTGTCTATTTTTGCTTCTAGTCTGATATAGATCAGTCTGCTAGTGAAATAGACGAAAATATAAATCTACAATTGGATAAGGTCTCGAAAGATCAAATATATTCAGCATATAGGAAAGTGCAAGCAAAATATCATAAATATCGTGGGAGATATACAGATTTGGCAACACATTATAAAGAATTGGAAAGAGTAAAAGGCAAGTTAGAATCAGTTTTAGTGGAAACCCAAGATAAAGTATTAAGACGAATAGCTGATTTGAAAGAACAGTGTCAGTTAGAACAACAGGCCAAAGCTCATTTAGAAGAAGCATTGAGAAATGATATTGAAGAAAAAGATCATATAATAAGTACATTGAATACAAAGGTAATATTAAAAAGTTTACTATTATTGTTTATCATATTTCAATGTTACATACATTACAGATTAAACTTTTACAAACAACTGGACCAAACTTAGAAACTACTTTATCAGATACTGCTAATGATAAAAGGAATTTAAAAGATAATCTCATTGATCTAAGTACTGGATCGTCAATTAGTTCTGAAGAGAATGGTTTGGTAGTTGAAAATGCACAACTGAAAGACAAATTAAAAAAATTAGAAAATGTTGTTTTGAAGTACAAAGAATCATTAAAACGAAACAAAGAAAAGTTTACTGAAATATTAACAGAAAAGAATACATTAGAATCTCAATATGAAACATTAAGAAATTCTTATACAGAGAAAGAAAAAGAATTAAATTCTATATCTACTGAAATTAAAAATTTAACAGATCAAATGATTATTTTAAAAAAACGTGAAGAAGAATCTGTAATATCTTTAGCTGAAAATAAACTTTCAATACATCGAGAATTAGAGGATAAAGAAGAGCAAATCAAAAAGTTACAATTGGATTTGAAGTATATGACAGAATCCAAGGAGAATTTAAATGAAATTGTTAATAAATATAAAGTTGAATTAGACAAACTAAAATTATCATCTAATATTCAAA
The DNA here is from genome assembly GCA_032399605.1 of Melipona beecheii. Lineage (NCBI taxonomy): Eukaryota > Metazoa > Arthropoda > Insecta > Hymenoptera > Apidae > Melipona > Melipona beecheii. Next base: position 1,856,546 of record JAUCMO010000248.1, on the reverse strand, counting down.
ATACAGATTTGGAAAAAAAGGAAATTGAACAAGATACTTCAAATGGAAAATCAGAAATGCAGCAGTTATTAATTGATTTGGATGAAAAGATGGGCTTAAAGTATCATGAAGAAGATTGTAATAAGGAGAATATAGAAAAAAATACAAAAATGTATGATACTGAAATATATCAAAATTTAAAATGTAAATTAGATGAAAAAGAAATTGAACTTCAAGAAGCAAAAAATAAGTTAGAAGAATTAGAAAAGCTTGCTAAAGAATGTCAAACAGATAAAGAAAAACTATATATGGAATTTTCAAATTACAAATTAAAATATGCAGAGCTTCAGAATGAACAAGAGGCACAAAAAATTATTGCCGAAGAAAAAAAAAAAGAAGGAGAAACAACAATTGAAAAATTGCAAGCTACTATACAAAGTCTTGATAAGGAACTAGAAAATATAAGGAATGCTCTAATTGATAGAGATAAAGTATGTGAAAGTTACAATGCTAAAGTTCATGAATATAAAACAATGCTTGAAAAAACGAAAGAAAAATTATTAATTCAGGAAACGGAAATAAAAACTCTCAAAGAAAAAATACAAGACGATACAGAAATAATTAAGTTGAACAATGAGTTAAAAATTAAAAACATTGAATTACTAGGAGTGTGCACAGACCTTGAATCCTGTAAATCTATTATCTCTGATCTTAAAAACAGACTTCAAACAGATAGTTCTAATATTAATTTACTCTACGAAGAGAAAAATAATTTAATTAAAAATATTTTAAATTATAAAATTTCTGCAAAAAAATTAAAAGAAGATAACGTTTATATTAAAAACAATGCAGTAAAATACATCACAGAGATTAACAATGAAATTTCTGTCTTAAAGAATGGATTTGATACTTTTCTGAAAACAAATGATATTATTCAAAATAATGTAAATTTGCAAATAAAAAATTTTCAAACTGAACTAAAAGAATTTGAAGAATTTAAACAAAAATATAATCAATTACAAACTCAATTAAAGGATACTATGTATCTTAAATCTAATTTAGAAATAAACTTGGAAAATTATAATAAACAATTAAATGAAATGTCTATAAAATTGGAGCAACAATGTGAAGTTAATACAAAAAATCGTAAACTTATAGCCGAAATAGATAATCTCAATTTCAAATTGTACGATTTGCGAAATTTACCCAAACAAGTGAAATTATTAATGATAGAATCTAAATCCTTGCAAGAAAAACTTAATAATGTCAATACTATAAATCAATTACTTTCAGATGAAATATGTGATTTGAAAGTACAACTTGAAGAGGCAAATAATAATACAAAACAATTACAAGAATTAGAACAGAAATATGTACAAGCAACAAAAACTGCTGCATTATTGAAATCTGAAAACCTTAATTGTGATAAATTAAAAGAAAAAATAAACATTCTACAATCAGAAATTAAAATTTTAAATGAAAATTTATTCGATAAGGATAAGAAAATAAGTACTTTAAATGAAGAATTAGAAAATAAAGAAAGTTGTTTAGTTAATTTAAAACTCGAAGATGAAAAACATACAAAGTTAATTGAAGAACGTGAAAATGAAATCATTGAATTAACAAAATCAAATGAAACTCTACAACAAAAGATACAAACAAAAATTCAACAATTAACAAAGTTAAAAACTATCAAACAAAAACAAGATGCCACTATCCAAAAGTTAAATGATGAAATTACTGAAATAAAAGCTTCAAATATAGAATTATTGGAGCAGTTAAAAACATCAGAAAATGAAATGAATATGTTGAAATCTGAAAACTGCCAAATAGTAATATTAAAAAATAATAATACAGCAATCAATGCTGAATTAGAAAGGTTAAAATTAATTCGAAATGAACTAAATTTAGAAAATAAAAATTTAAAAGATAAACAAAACGAATTTTTGAAGCATAATCAAGAATTAAATGAATCTAATGAAAATTTAAAGCAAAAAGTTATAGACTATGACAAATATAATCAACAATTATTAACTGAAAATGCACAATTAGAAAAAGAAATTGAATCATGCAAAAATCGATTAAGTGAACAAAGTCAAGATATAGATAATTTTAAAAGTCATATTACATTATTAAATACAGAATTACAGTCTAACAGTCAAGAACTAAATTTCCAACTTGAAGAATTAACTTCATATAAGAAAAAAGCAGAAGAAACTAAAGAATATCTTACAAAAGAAAATACAGATTTACGTAATGAAATAGATAAATTAAATTTAACATTAGAAAATAATAAGAAAATGGAAGAAATAAATAAAGAACTTCAAACGAAATTAGTGCTTTTGGACAAAGAAGTAGCAAGATTAAAAAGTGTCGAAGAAGAAATGAATAATTTAAGATTGGAAATAAATAGTTTAAATAAAATAGAAATTGATTTAGAAGAAATACAATCAGAAAACAGTAAACTGGTTACTGAAAACTTATCTTTAAAAAATAGAATTACAGAGTTAGAAAATATGAATACAAAACTTCAATCTTACGTAAATAATTTAAAATCTGCGGTTTCTAATTTGGATCAAATAGAATCCAAAAATACTGAATTAAAAAATGAAATTGATACGTTAAAAAATACAAATGTGGAACTATTGTCCCAAATAAAAAATGATGATGTATCAAAACAACAATTAATGATGGAAATGGATGAATTAAAACTTATATTAGATGAAAAAGTGGCAGAGTTAAAATTACTAGACACTAAAAATATGGAATTATTGAAAGAAATTGAAAGATTGAAATCTTCATCAATAGAGGAGGAAGTAGCAATAGAAACTGACCTATCAACTAATATTGAAGATTTAAAAGAAACGATTATTAAACTACAAAATGAAATAAAAGTTCTCAGAGAATCGAATATTACCCTAAATGAAGAAATGAAAAATATAAATAATAATAAAACTGTAGATGATGTTTCTACCAAAAATAATGATAAACTAGAGGAAGAAAATAAAAAATTAGAAGCACAACTAGATGAAGCATTAATAACATTCCAAGCAAAAGAATTGGAAATGCATTTCATTAGTAATGAATTAAAAAATCAAGTGGATACTTTGAAACAAGAATTGAAAACAAATGAGGAAGAACAAAGTATGAGATTAAAACAATTAGTTAAGGAATTTCAAGCTCAGTTACATGATAAGGAAGAAGAATTACATGCTGCATTGGAGAAGCGATTTGGTAATACATTTTAATATATTTTAATATATTTTTAATGTATTTTATTCGTTTTTTTACCTTTAAATCTTTTTTAAATGCATAAATATTCAATAATAATACTAAATATACTAAATGTAAAACTATTGTTTTTACTATTTAGATCGTCAACAAAATTATGAATCAAATCTTATTCAACAATATAAAGAACAATTAAAAGATTTTCAAATAGAATTGACAGCTAAATCAGAACAAATTGAAAATCTAATTTTAGAAAATAAAAATTTGATATCACAAAAAACAAAAGATATAAACCACTTAATGGAAAACATTACAATAATAAAGAAGGAACATACAGATGAAATTAGAGAAATAGAAAAGAAATGGAAATCAATAGTACAACAAAAAACTGACACATTGGAAACAAAACACGAGGAAGAAATTAATGAATTAACACGGGAATGGCGAAATGAAAGAAGGGTTGGTTAATTAAAATGAAGTTTAAAATATATAACACCTTGTAATTATGTCTTATTTTATATTTTATTACTTTTAAGTATTTTTTTGTATTTATTTTATTTTCATGTAATTTTTTTTTTATTTCTTATAATTTTATTTATATTCATGTTTTTTTCAGCCTGATATACAAACTGATATAATTCATGAGGTAAAGATTTTTCAAATTTAAACAACTTAATTTTATTCATCATTATTATTTAATTGCATGAAAATAATTTAAAAAAAACTAAATAAAATAAAAGCTAAAATTAATTAATTTCTATTAATTTTTTCATTTATTTAGGAATTAGAGAGCACTTCACGAGTTGCAATGGCAGCTGTACAATCAAATACTGGTTCTTTCCACACTCTTCAACAAACACTAACAGCACAGAGACGAGAATTAGCCGAACTTAGAAAATTAATGAAGCTGAGACATGATACATTAGAGGATTCAACAGAGATTGAATATCTTAGAAATATTTTATTTGAATATATGATGGGAAGAGAAACAATGGTGCTTGCTAGAGTGATTGCTGCAGTTGTCAAGTTTGATCAAGAACAAACAGCAAAAGTACTTAAAAAAGAAGAAGATAAAATGACACTGGTAAAATATTTTTCAAATTTTTCAAACAAAAATCGAAAATTTCTGTAAAATAGTAGCGAATGTAACAAGAACAAATATCATAAATGAAATTAATTTTTTGATTAACTTTTTTAATTTCTTTGAAGCATATTTCATTTATTTTAATGTATATTACATACTTATAACTGTTACTATAATATATTATAATATATTATATATAAATATGTGCTTTAATATAAAACAGTATAAAACAATTTTGATTTTTTTTATATTTCAGCTTGGTTCTCTAGGTCTCACATAGTGCAAAATTCTGTATATTTAAAAATTATGTAAGTACTTTTGTATATTAGATTGTAAGTATCTTGTATTTATTTATAATATATATTTTAAAGATGACTATTATTCTGCCAATATATGATACATAATATGTAGAAAATACATACTGTAAAAGATTTACACAGTTTCCAGATAGAAGCAATGTTAGATTGTTATCTTGTTTCTTAATATATATGTGTGTGCGTGCGTGCGCGCGCGCGTGTGTGTGTGTGTGTGTGTGTGTGTGTGTACACTGGTCCGCAAAAGTATTTGGATACTCGATGAAAATCTATCTGTATTTTAAGCTGTTATAATTTTGTGAAAAAAATATCATAATCTTGGGCTCATTTTAAAGTGTGATGTTTCTATTTTAACAGTCCTGTAATTTTTTTATAACTGAAACCATCAAAGTCTTGAAGATTGAAATTTCCCTTTTACAACGATTCCTTCAAACTTACTGTACGACTTTTTTCACTATTTTAAATTTTGAATATAAAGGTTAAACGGCAAAAATTTAGAAAATTCTAATATTTCATCGAATTTTTATTGCATAATTCTAATATTCAAAATTCTATAAAATAGCAAAAAGGAAAATCGTACGACAAGTTTTAAGAAATCGTTCAAGTCAAGATTTGGTGGATATACTCATATAAAATAAAATTTCAGTGTTTTTACAAATATTTAAATTTTATTATTTTTTAAAGAAAATTATCCCCATTTTACTACTCGATACATAATGCAAGTTTAAGATAGTTGAACTCGAAAATACGTTTTAAAATGGGTCTAAGTAATAAATGGTTATACGATTATTTTTCACGTTTAAAATATTGACAAGTTTTCATTGAGTGTCTAAACATTTTTACGAACTGAATATCTACAAGCAAGCTACAATTTATCAACTTTTATAACCGTTTATAAATTTATTAATAGAATAAAAACTTATTGTTATAAAATTATCGAAGATATATTTGCTTCCTTGTAATCTTTTTACATGACGAAATGAAAAATGATCAAAATCATGTTTTGTAAATAATTTAACTTGAACCATTTAACTTCATTTTATGTAGATAAGTATCTTTAAAAATAATATTTTCATTGTACATAAATTGTATAAATAATATGTATTAATAAATAAAAAATCAATTTTAGAAAGCACTATCAGTTTTATTATCACTATTTTCTATACAGAATATTTGAAAAATAGATACTACACTAATTGTGATGAGATATTCTGCAATCTTGTTTGAAAGTAATTTATTTGTTCAGAATTTGTTGGAAGTTTTGTTAAAATTCCAAACAAACTAGTTTGATTTCCAGTAGATGTATATAAATATGTACCTTTTTTTCCCAATAATACTCTTAAGGCTTTGTTCTTTTGTGATAATTTTTCATAATATTCTACACCACCTTGAATATATTCACTACCAAGTTTAGACATTATTTCATTCACTTCTCTTTCTCTATACATATTCAATGCAGAATGAGTTATTGCAGTAAGAAAGAAAGTTGCAATTGCAATAATACTTATACAGAAAACTTGTATGCCTTTTTGTTGTTTAGTGCCATTTAATTTTGAATAAAGCAGCTGGTAACCTGTAATTGCTATTGTCATATCTGCAAGTACATTACAAAATTTATATATTGGATCAAATGTTGCAACTTTTAAAATTTCTCGAGCTATAGCAAATTTTTGGGCATTTTCTGAAAGTACTAAAGAGCTATGAAATTCCTTCATCGCCTCTAAATCCCAGTTAAGTGCTGGATACTGAATCGATATGGTTCCATCGGTTATGCTGTTAATATTTTCGTATTCAAAATTTGCTGGGATACCAACTAGCCCACCAGATTTTGTATATAATGATCCAGCATGAAATACTTCTATATCATGAACATTGAAAAGTTTAATACGTTCTTTTTCTATCTTTGATGAATGGGATAGATTTATATCATCTATTGCTTCTTCAAATCTTCGTTGAATATCTTTTCGTACTGGTATTTCATTATCTTCAAAGCTATAAAATTTGATAAAATCGCATTATAAAATAATTAATATTTGCTCATATTTCTTTATACTTACTCATATCTAGCTCTAAATTTTCTATACCATGCTAGGCAATAAGTATGTGGCAATAATTGCGTACTTGCACCAATAATCACTAGAGCAGGTTTTAAGATCCCCATTACAAAACAATTGCTTTTTTATAAATTCTAAAATAAAAAGAGTGGAATAAGTAATAAATAAAACAATATAACAAGTCAAATAAATTTATAAAATCAGCGAAAAAACAATAATTTATTACTTGCAATTTAAAAAAAATTAATTCTTCATTGCATATATATTAATTCTATAGAATCCATAAATTATTATTCATACCAATTGTTATTTACCTATAGATTAGAGAATTAAATGTAATTTTATATTTGTTTTATTTGTGTTTAAGTATAACCTAAAAATATTTAATACAATATAATAAATAAGTAATTGCTAAAACGTGAATTAGAATAATGTATAAAATCTACAACATAATTTTTATGACGTTAAATAAAAGAATTCAAATACGATTTGAATTACTTATTAAATAATATCCATATTTTGTAAAAACAAAATGTACAAAATAATTATGCAAGAATATGATAAACCTTCTCTTTAGCTTTTATTACGCTATGAAAATAAAAATGTAAAATACACATTCTATATATTATACGATTATTCTAATACATCATTGAATAAATATTATATGCATTAAATAAATATTTATACAACGTCAACATAATATTCTTTATGTACTATTAAATGATTAAACTGTAATTCCATATTCTGTTTGTAAGAAATATATATCATGTAAACGTACGCATATAATTTGAGAAAGAAAAATAGCAAAAAAAATCTTTGCACTAAGATCAAATTTATACACAAATGTTTTCATTTATCCGTAACATTTTGAACGTTTATAATCCAGTAATAAGGACTGTTATTATATAAATAAACCGGTATACATGTAAGTTCATTACTAATAATTTCGGTTACTAGTAGGAAAAAAATTTGAACACAAATTCGAGAACGTTTATCTTCATATGCCACTCAGTTTACAAGTTCTTCGGGATGGATATCGGCACGTCCGTTTCTAATAATCAAAATGCTTCCAGTGCACAACGAAAGTTTTATCAGTGGATACTCAAATGGATAACCGGCATACATGCGCAAATTGACTGGGACAATGATGAAATGCGCGATACTCGACATTCAACGAAGCCGGACGTACCAACGTTAGCCAGCTTTTTACAAGCGATTGGGTTTAAACTGCTCTCGTTTGAAAAATACAATGATCCACTTGTCTCGGAAAAGAATGATAATAAGATCGAAACATCTGAGCAAGGAATTCTCAGAGTTGCGATCGAATGTAATATTTCTAACATGAGAGCAGTATTAGAATTAGGAGGAATTGCATGTAAATGTCCTAATCCTGATCATATTAAGGATGCATCTTTTTGGAGTATTAGTGGCACCGGACCTGTTGGAAGTACCGTACGTAAAAATTAACAATTTCTTTCGTAATTTCTATTAATACTAGTTTATTATAAGAAAGATATTTATGCAAAAATGCGTAAACTTTTGTATTAATGTTTAGAACATTAAACACATCAGAATGCGCATAAGAATTAAAATGATAAGTAATTAATGCTTATGTATATAAATAGCTTCAAATAATAAAATAATACAGATAACTTACAGATAAAAGTAAATATACATTATAGAATTGAATATTTCTGAGATATATCGAAAATAGTTCTAGCGTCAATAATCGAAATAAGAAAATTTTTCTGTCTAGCCAATTGTATATTTTCAATGAAAATCAACGAGACTTTAATAATGAAAGATTCCATTTAACATTGCATTTATTTGCAGGATAATATTTCACAAAAAGTCGAAGAAACTGGTAGTACTCTATTACCTCGTTTATCAAAAGACGTTGTTCGACTGTTGCGCGATGTATCACATAAGTTATTCGACATAATTGTATACGATCCGAATGTCAATCGCAATACAGACATTTTAAACGGTTCACAAGCAAATAATGTTTTTTATGAACATAAAGTTACAAAAGAAATTAGAGTTACACGAAGTCATACAGAACCGGAAATGTGTCTCCGTACAGATGATATGACTTTAGAGGTAAGTGTTTCATAATATTAATATTATTTTATACTTGTATTTTTATTTTTCATATTTTTTTACTTAATTTGTTTATACATTGTTGTAGTGCTCTCCTGAGAGAAGAAAAAGTATAAATTCCAATCCATTTATAAGTCATGATACCTCCCCAATACAATCGTCTAAACCTAGTTTAGAACGTCAGAAAACGTGGGATATCGAAACCAAAAATTTGGATAAACCACGACCATCACCTCCAAAGCTTGCGAGTTCTCCTACTGTATTTTCTGAATTATCCACTTCTTTAGAAAAAATTTCCTTACAGAGTGTAACTGATAATCCCAGAAATATAACTGAATATATCTTAGGGGCACATCAAAATTTAGAAAAGGCTCTTGAAGTATTGCTGGTCAAGAAACCAAAACTTTTGAATGAAATTTCACCTATTCAAGGTGATTATCTTATATTTAGATCTTATATAGATATTATTTGAAAGAATAACATTCCATTAGAAATTATTAATAAATTTGTTTATCATCGTATTAGATAATGATGGCACGTCCTTAAGATCAGTACCGGCGAATATACCTTCTGTTGTCATTGCCAGTCCTTGCCATAAGCCAATTCGATCAAATACAATTACAACTATCAAATCGTCATCAAAATTAAGTTGTTTGATGCGTGAGCAACAAACGCAAGCAAAAACAAATCCAGCGATAATACCGAGAGTACGGCGTAATATTGAACCAATGCTTTCTAAATCACGGAAAAACGTAAAATCTGAGCAAGAGAATGTAAAACCTACACTTCGTCGTAGTAGCTTTTACATTCCTTCATCTGCTACTTCTAATACCTCGTTGCTAAAACCTTCGGATGTAGGACAAAAATTTTCTTCAAGTAGAAAATGCAGCACGAGTAAAGCAAATGTCACGATTAATTCTAATTTATCGAGCAGGTATAACTGAATCTTACTTATTAATATTACGTAAATATTTAAATTAAATTAATTTTACAGTTGTAGAGATTTATTCAGAACAAAGAAGTTTGCATCTCCTGAACAAGCTTCGTCAAAATCGGAAACAGTTAAAACTACAAGTAGTCGTATCTCAATGATTAAACCACCTACAAAAATTTCGAAAACAGCAAAACCAACGAAATCTACGAAGACAAACCCAGAAATAAAAAAAAATTCAAGAATTGGCCTTTCAAAGGAATAAACTGTTATTTTTATTATCATTTATTATTATCATTTTAAACGAAGATTTATTCAGATATTTTATTACTAGAGTATTTAATTATTTTGTAATACTTAAAAGAATACATGTTGTTTCAAACAAGTTAGTGTAAGTACATCATTTTTAAAGAAGAAACCATACAGCTATGTGAACTTTGTATCATTATATGTTTTGAAAATGGCGGGCTTTCCATGCCATCTTGAAATGTTTTAGATAAGTTAGAACTTCACAATAATGTACTCATTGTCAGTGCAGAAGTTTATGATTCGATATTTGAAGTATATGTACTAGATACTTTACATATCGTAATACTGGACGTAAGTTAGTAAACCATAAGATCAACAATAAATAGTTGCAGAAAACGTATAAAGAAATTGTGGGATCTTTGACCGGTGGTGATTTTTTGAAATATTTTCTTTTTATTTCGACATTTTCTACATTGTGTTTATACAAAAAACGTTTGGTACATTTCTATGACAGTACTGTAGTTGGACAATTGTGATTGGAGCATGCGCTGATATTCGTTTCTTTAGTCACTCTGTATGTAATGTCGGCAGTAATCATTGTTCGTGATTAGTTACATTACTGTGTTAGCTTGTAGTGATATGGTTTTCGACAATTTATACGATACGTATATTATGTGCGTATATTGATATCGTATTTGGAATGCGCGGGACACCGAAGCAAACCCCATATATAACGTTTATTCTTTTTGCCAATTGATTAATTGAGAAACCTGCTAACAAAAGCTTCCACTTGCTTATAAGATTACGAAATTACATTTGTATGTACATATATATATATATATATACATACATACATACATACATACAAAACACACACACATATATATATATATACATACGTATGTATGTACATACATGTTTGTGGGTATACACATACATGGTGTCGTGTTTCATCGTTTCATGTTATATCGAATACTGGATACAAATATTTTTCAATGGAACGATAGGCGTGTCACTATATCAGGTATGTGAAGAGAGCAAAAATTATATTCTTAGATGATATTACATAGTAATAAAATTCGTGACGATCTATGTTTGGAAAGTGTTGTTGATTTGTTGAAGTTGAATTAAACATCTGGACGGCTGTATGACTATAAGTGCACTACTTTACAGACATATTTTTAAATCTACTTTATAATTCATACATGTAAGTAATTTCGATGATGCTCGAAAGAAGACAAATAAATAATTTTTGATCTTATATCGCAAAATTCTCGTTCATGGCAGACATGTCGACATAATGGCGTCAATGTTCCCTTCGACTATAGATAACTGGATCCTACATTCCCTACCTTGCATGTCGCAATAAAACCTCAAACGTGCCACGTGATCTTCTTCAATCACGCGGTATGTTCTGAAAGCCGGGTCTGAACCTGCGCCCTAAAAAAGTTTTATTCTAGTACATAGCAAGTGTATATAATATCTATCTATGAAAATGAAGTAGTAAATAAAGTGTATAGTGTACTGTTGTACGAGTTGTACAAATTTACAATGTTAGCTCCAACAATAGATAGTAACTTCATACTCGTGCGTACAAATCTTCACGATATTAATATTAATATATTGTTTCAAAACAAATTTCGAATTATAATTTGGAGAATTTATGAATATGATTCTGTAAATTATTTATTATTTAGAATAAAATTTTTGTACTTTATTTCGCTATCAATGCACAATAGTTACATATATAATTACATATATAATATATGGTATATGGTATATTGGTATATAAGGTATATGTAATTACAGATACCTTAACCATGAGAATATGTTCTAGAATATTATAGAATACTGAGAAAGTAGTTGAAAAATCTACTATATATTATTTATTCGTATTATATTATGAATAATGAAATATTCAGCTTATATTAATATATTGTTATTAACACATAAATCTATGAAATGATCTGCCGAGATAAATCTATATGCAATGAAATTGCAATACGAAAATTTAATTTATTTATATTAGTATAACGTGCACTACACTGAAAAAATATTTTTATTCTTTTCAGACAAATGTATGCTAGCACTGATAGCATATCATCAAGGCACTTGTTGCAGTTAAAAAGTTAAACAAGAGGACGCAGACTTCAAAATTTACTTAAGGACCTGGGTGTGGTTTTAATAACACCTGGAATAAAATGGCAGAGGAGTGCAGCGATGTTAAATCTGCCGGCCCATCCTCACCAAGAAGTCCTCAGAACGCTAGTACAGGAGGAAAACCAAGCAGTCCTCATTCTCCTAGACAGCCAAGACGTGTGAAGCTAACACAGCAACAACTGGACAGCATGACAAAGGACGAGCTAGCAGCCAAGTGGCATGAACAGGACATGTATGTGGAGTGTCTAGAGGCCCAGGCGGCAGCTCAGGAAGGTACTGAGATCACTTGAGTGAGACCAACTCACTCACCACATTTCTTAAGCGAATTTATGAATGCCAGAACACAACAGTCTCTTGTATGAGACAAGACTCTTATAGGGACGCTAAGGTTAGGGATCAAACATATTAGTACTGTGTTTTGGATAATAATAATGATAAGTTGTAAATCCTAAAATTGAAAAAACTTTGAGTAAATAAGTATCATAATAATATAGATGAAATTCTTAAGAATATCTTTTATGACATCGATAAGCAAATTACAATTGTAGAAAATTTATGTATCCATATAGAACATTGATTAGATCAATTTGGAAATATACTTTAGATAAGGCTAGTGATATAGTAATATTGTAATATTTGGAAACTACATTTGTGATGTGTAGTGCGGGTAATTAATTGATGCCAATATGTACAGTGTTTGGAATTTTTTTGGTGAGCAGAAGTGATGTGGCGGTCATGTACACTGCATATACAAAAAGATTTAATATATTATGCAAACATGCATAATTTTACTATCTAGTGTTAAATTGCGCTACTATTGATATTAAAAATCACTCACTGCTAAAAGCAAAGTGTATATTGAAAAAAAGTGATATTGTGTGACAAGAAGAGATTTGAAGGTTTTTTTTTAATGTGAATCATTATGAATCATTTCTTTCACTGTAATAAACACGCACAACTTACTTTCGATATGAGCTCTTAAGTGACCGTGCAGTGTGCCACGTATAAATCTACAGTGTAGTAAAACACACTGCCAGAAGCCGAGAAAGTGCGTGTGTGTTTGTGTGTACATTGGATATCGAGTTTCCACTTTGCGAGGGTTGAAATACAACATCCTTGCTGGCTCTGAATATTCCACTCAGAAGAGTAAAAACAAAGGCCCCATGTCATCCTTTGGCTCACAAAACTCTTTGCCAGGGGTGCGTGAATCTAAGTCTTGGTGAAGTACGAAACCTTTAATTGATGCAGTTATGATCTGAAATTCCAGCTGCTTTTTCCAATCCTAACAATTCTTATCCCAATATATAATATTTAATATCAACTTATATATAGACATGTCTGATAAATTTGAACAATTTTAATTATCTTCCTAGACATCCATTCCTGTTTTTTCCTATTATGAACGCAATTCATGCATGCATTTGTACCTGCACCATAACTTCCTGATGTCCAAGTACCAATCTCAAAAAATACAAACCTGATCAAATAAGGCCGGGAGGTCATCTTGTGACAACATCTGTGTCTGCAACAAGTAGTCTATCTATTTTCATGGAAGAAAAATAACGTCCACTCTTGGTCTCGGTGGAAGCACAGAGAATCTCACAAATGGCACGATGCAACGACTCCAAACTCAAAGTATGCGCTAATTAAAAATGTCAGTTGTCAGGCAATCAATGTCACATACATGAAAACATATTTTGTTTATGCGCACTTAGGGCAAAACAGTATGTAGTAGATTTTCACCACTATGCTTTCTTTCACCAAAAGTATACAGTTAAAATATCAAAAAAGATTATACAGAATACTCTGTACCATTATACTATATGCATATGTATTTTAAGGTTTTAAGCTCTCTATGTGTGTTATAAATTTATATGATTTAATATCATTTAAACAATATTACTAATGGAAAAAATAATAATTAAGAAAATATTATTATATCCTCAATTTAATTATAAAAATATAATTTTATTTAAAACATGTGAATAAATATTATACAATGTAAACACATAAGTAAAATTATAAAAAATATGGAAATTCAGTATTTCTTGATGTTATATCTTCAATTTTAATTATTAATTATTAATTAATAAATTTTTAACGATTTTTTATATTAATTTTTAATGTTTGAAATAAAATTTTAAAAATTTTAATTTAAAAAAATAATAAAATTGTATATTTATATTTTATTATCATATTATACTCTATTGTCATATGTTCTATTTAATTTTACAATAATTATATAAAGAAATTCAAAGAAATTGATGATACACATAGATAGCTTTAAACAATGAAGGAACTAAAAGAAGAAGAATAATATAAATTTTTTTGTAGGTGAGCTATCTTCATTGAGGGACTCTGAAAGCAAATACAGACAGCAACATGCAGAAGCATCTCATAGAGAGAAAATTTTAGTCAGAAGACTTGCCTCAAAAGAACAAGAGTTACAAGAATATATTGTATGTAGATTTTACACTTTTTAGTAAAAAAAATATAGTACTAATTAAAAAATTTCATATATAATTCCTCTTTTTTTCTCTTCTTTTTAGAGTCAGATTGCTGAAATGAAAGCTGCTCATGCTCCGTCCGCTGTGGCATTAAGATCTGCTTTATTAGATCCAGCTGTTAATATTTTAATTCAAAAATTAAGGCAAGAACTTGTTACAACTAAAGCTAAATTAGAGGACACTCAGAATGAACTTAGTGCCTGGAAATTTACACCAGATAGGTAAATAATAATTTACTTTTTTTTTTTTTTAATAAAAATGAATACTAAATTTAAATTTTTAATATCTTTATATTTTTTTTTATTTGTAGCAATACAGGTAAAAGACTAATGGCAAAATGCAGATTGTTATATCAAGAAAATGAAGAATTAGGTCGTATGATCGCTAGTGGACGAATTGCTAAGTTAGAAGGAGATCTTGCTCTTCAAAGAAGCTTCAGTGAAGAAATGAAAAAATCACAATCAGGTATTGCTTTTGTTATTTATTTATTATTCTATCTAGCATTAATATGTTACAGATTAAAGCAGCTATTAACATTTAATAATGTCTTTATTACAGAGTTGGATGAATTCTTGCAAGATTTGGATGAGGACGTTGAAGGAATGCAAAGCACAATTTATTTCCTACAACAAGAGTTGCGTAAAGCTCGTGAATCAGTTACATTATTGCAACAAGAAAATGCGGGGTTAAAAGCAAATTCAAGTGAAAATAATTTAACAAATGGTTTGTCACCTCACACACCACCAATAAAGAAGGAGGATTCCGAAGAAAATTCAATTTCGGAAATAAAGACTTCAAAATCAATGGAAGATAGTGATGTGTGCAAAGGTGCTAGGACTCCACCGTTATCATCCCAACGATCGCCACAGTGTGAGTTTTCTAATACTGAAAGAACAGAACGGGTTGAACGAAAACCCAGTCAAGCAGATCATAACGACGAAAGCTCAAGTGATTCGGCTGCTTTGATCATTAAAGTAGAGAATGAGGAATTAAGTGATAGGGAAGAAGAACATGAAGAAAGTCGAAATAATAAGAGGATATTGCGAAGCAAAAGTCATAATAGAAATAACAATAAAACTAATGGGGAAGAGGTGCTAACTAGAATAACTAGGGGTAGGGATAGGACCAAAAGGGACAAAAGTGCACCAGGTAGTGACGATGAAAGGACATACAAGAAAAAAAGAAGAGAGAGTATGCTTTCTCTCGATTATAATGAAGCTGATGACGATGCGTTAGTTCTAACTAATGGTGAGACTCTTCAAAGCGATCCAGAATGAACAATTTTCTAGAATGATTTTATATATATAACACTTGTTACATATAAACAAGGCTTAGCGTGACTTAATACACAATATAAGTTGAATCTAATATTTCATATTTAGAAATTATAATATGGAAATACCTTATGATAAATATTATTTCTAATGATTTTGTATAATTTTTGATAATGTATCTGTGTAAATTTGAATTTTTTAAAGTCACGTTAATGCCAAAAAATAGCACTCGATTACATATGATTATATGTTCACAAAATAACGTGGCGTTGGAATAAAAGGGGTAGATAGATAAAACCACTTCTTTTTTTTTTGCAATGAAATCGCATTAAATTTTCTAATAATTATTCGTTATTTCGAACAAATGCTTCAATATTTTTAAATAGCTTTTTGTAAATTCATTACAACGTTGATAGTAGTTTATCTTGTTAGATTTCTTGAAGCGATCACAAAAAATATAAATAACAATAAAGTAATAATCAGGGCTATGCCTTTTTTCTTATGTAAATACACAAATGTTAATATCTGGTATCACGACGACGCACATATGTAGATTTATACACGGTTGTGTGCGCAATAATTTGTATGTATGTATTGTTTTTTTCATTGTGAGACATGCGTGTCAACATTCGTTATCGATGCATAAAATGTGCTTTTAATTGTGTATAATAAAATTGAGGTCTATTTGTTAGATTTATTGAATACCTGTAAATTATATGAAATATAAAATAATATTAATTTCACTAAAACATGCCATTGATCTTATAGATCACAAAACATTACAGTTACATTCTAAAAATTGTTTTCAAGAACAAATGTACAAAATATTTACATTGCTACTTTATACTATCATGTATAAAAGCGCATATTTTTTATGATCTTTCTTATATAATTCTCTTTTTGAATTCATTTATAATTTTTGTAATATTCAATTTGGATTTATAATATTTATAATATTTATAATATTCAATTTGGATTTCAATATCTATCATACTTGGGATATAATTTTTGAAAAATTATCAATAATTGAAATATAATTTATGCATAATTCAATTCTGCATAAAAATTATTTAGTATGATTGTACAATATGTAATTTATCAATTAAAGATTACTTTTCAATAAACAGAATCAATTATTTATGACAATTACAAGATAAAACAAATTCTTTAATTCGTCAACTTTTATAATTACAAAAATTGCGTATTTAAAAATTTCAATTGAAATAAAATTATTTGTATTTTTCTGATATTATATGAAATGTTTTTAAATTATATTAATATAAATATCAGAAAGATATATTCATAAAATGAAAAAAAAATTTTTTTTAAATCATTTAAGTTTTCAGTTATAATATTCGTCAAAATAAATACATAGATATTTAATTAAAGGAAAGTTAGTATGTGCTTACACCCAATGAAAAAAAACTGTGACGTAATAACTGATATTTGTACAGTTGATAGTCGAGCTATTTTTTAACATACTCTTGCATTGAGATTTTTGCAACGACTGTGACAGATTGGTTACGTTTGGAGTTTACGTTTTTCTGATATTAATTCATAAAAACAAGTTGAATTATTATCGTTTCCATAATGTTTGCAGTAAGACGTGCTTTATTCTCTAACACGATGTGAGTCTATTTTATTTTTCATTTATTATTTTCGTATAATTTATATTATATAATTTCTAACCTATCATCCTTTCTACTTGTTAGTATTAAATATTTTATTTTATTTGTGAGATTATTACGTTTATTGATATCGTATGTGTACATAATGTTTATGGATATTGTATGTATACGAGGGATTAATATTTTTTATACTTGCTTTAAAATATAAAATACAAAATTTTGAAATTGACTATATTTGATACAAATTGATTTTTCTTCGTTCAACTAAATCTATTCGATTTAAGTAATTTAAGTTGCTACTTCAAATTCATTTTCTAACAATTGTTAGTTAATTGATAAATTATTATTCAACAACATATTGCATTTGATGCATTTGTCAGATTTGACAATATCGAAGGTATAATTTTTAAAAATATATATAGCAGATTTTTAAAGTTACTTAAGTTAATTAAATATATATAAAAAGTCAGTATAAATTTAGTTTGATTCTTGGCATGTAGATATATGTTGAACAAGAATCTTTTCAATATGATATATACAAGAATTTTTTCAATGTGCGATTAACTATGTATTGTAAAAAATAAAATGATTTTAACATGATAAAAATAACAAAATAGTAAACATTATTTGGCTAGATAATGTTCGTATTATCAATGAAAATAAAGTTGAAATTTCGAAGATACAATATTTGTATAATTTGTTGTAAATATATAAAATATACTTTATTTTTTTATTTAATAAAAATTATGATTAGCTTTATAACGTATGTTATATAAATTTCTAAATAAAATTATAGAATAAAATTTTGAGTATGTTTTACTGATAATCTCAGTATGTATCTTTCATTTTTAGCAAAAGTACATCTATAAGGACAAAGCATTCACTTCCTGAGTTACCCTATGACTACAAAGCTTTGGAACCTATCATTTGCGCAGAAATTATGCAGCTTCATCATTCCAAGCACCATGCAACTTATGTGAACAATTTGAATGTTGCTGAAGAAAAATTGAAAGAAGCTGTTGCCAAAGGTGATGTTAATACTCAGATTGCATTGGGTCCTGCTATTAAATTTAATGGAGGAGGCCATTTAAATCACTCAATTTTCTGGTGTAATCTTTCACCAAATGGCGGTAAACCGGATGGTAAATATTTCTTCATTATTTAAAAAAAATTACTATTGATCTTTCTATTAAGATGTTTTGCAATAAAATTTATCGTTAAATATATTTTCTTTCAGCCGCACTTCTCAAACAAATAGAGAAGGATTTCGGTAATCTGGAAGAAATGAAAAAACGATTATCTGAAACTACTGTTGCAATCCAAGGCTCTGGTTGGGGTTGGCTTGGATATTGTCCAAAAGCAAAATCTTTAAGGATAGCTACTTGTGCTAACCAAGATCCTCTTCAAGCTACAACTGGTTTAATACCACTTTTTGGTATCGATGTTTGGGAACACGCGTACTATTTGCAATATAAGAATGTTCGACCCGATTACGTTAAAGCTATTTTTGATATAGTGAACTGGAATGATGTGAATAGCCGCTACAAGAATGCATCGGGATGTTAGAGAGGTAGTGAAAAGATGATAGTCTTGAAAATGATGTTTACCTAGTATGAATCTTTTTCGAGAATTAATTTCGTATTCTCTATGTTCTCTTTGTCTTTCAGAGATATCTACGATTTTATACACATTTGTTTCCTACATTGTATACTTATAATAATAAATAATACGAAAATTTATCAGAAAATTATTTATTTTAAAATGAAATATGAAGCAGTATCATATTAATTACATTTCATAAAGACTTATTTTCTTTATTTGTTAAAAATATTAAATGTAGTATAATATTTTGAAACATTTGTAAATAGAAGAACGGTTTTTACACATCGAGATTAATTTACAAAGCTCAGATCGAGGCGCGCTATTCAAATTATCATATGTCGATAACCATTGCAGTGAAATCCGTTTTCATTTGACGCAATATCAATGGACAGTGTGAATTGGAAATTTTGCATGAAGCGTCACACTGTTCTGTAAGGAGAAAACAGACATCAGCGCCACACGGTTAGTATGCTGCACAAGCGAGTGCCGAGAATGAAGAAAAAGACAACTAACTCGCGCCTTTGATAATCGATCGATGAAAGTCAAATCGCTTTGCGTCGCGACGCGTCCACGCTGTGTCTCAAGGAACATCGCGGAACTAGAACCAGTATGGCCGGAGGTCCTCAGCTGTTTTCACGTCACTGCCTACGTATCTGGTGAGTTAAAAACATTCTTGTCACTTTAACTACTACTAATAGTATATTCGTTGTAAACGCACAAACACGATATTATCATTATAATCGTCGAAACTACGTTTGTGTAAAATCTATCGTCCATTGTAATTCCTGGAACGTCATCTGCGTCACAAATTAATTCCCTGCTTGCTTCGTCTACTTCGAATATACAATAGATACGTACAATTTTAGTCAGACAGCTATTTCTGAACTTTAACGATATTATATTCTTTCATTCTGATAGATGATTAGTTTGTTAGCATAGTTAGTTTTACTTTACAACTGGACAGTTTAAAAATGTACTATATATACAAAAAAATCGTCAAAAATTTTGATTGACCGTCATTAGAGATTGGATCATTTTTAACATAATCGTGTTTTTCTATTGTCAAAACATTTGTTAAATTTGAGGAATGAAAAAATCAATATGTGATTTTTGAACAGTAGTTTTTTTTTTCGTTAGAATGAGTGCTACATTAGAACATAAAAATTCAAAGTGCAGAATCAGGACGTAATTTTAACACTACAAGTATATTTCTTTTTTAATATTTTAAATACTCGAATATTTTAACAGATGATTTTTATCGACGCTTTTTTTTATACACAAGCATTGTTTGAAAAAGAAAGTTCTCATCTATATTCTCTCTTAATGCGTGTTTGTTTAATTGCATAAAGGTTTAATGACATGCAATATATATTTAAAAATAAATATATGTATCATATTTTTTTGTAACTAATTTTAAGATCAATGAATTGAAGAATATGTTTATAATACGTTTTGAATAATTCACTAATTATAAGTTAGACTCCAGAAGTGTTAATTACGATCGAAGGTGGCGCTTTTCGACGCGTGTCAAATCGACTCGTTTTTGCTGCAAGGTTTTTTACTAATAAAACACGAACCCACTCGATGGTACACTTTTACAGAAATACATTTGAGTTGCGAATCGTTACTAGAGAAAATTATACTGCACTTCTAGAATTGGGTTTTTCAAAATTAAGATATACAGATGCAACGTTACGGAACGTCGATGCTGAAAAGATCGCGGAGCACAAATTAAACCTTTGTGCTGAATTAAGTTCATTAGGGACATGTCGATTGAAATTGACTATCGAGCGTCGAAATACGAATGTTTTAATTCTATAATTCGCAAAACTTAAACAAGTTTTTAAAAATAAAAATACCTATAGCTTTTGAAGTTATTTTTGTTCTTTTAACAATTAAAGGCAACAATGGCT
The DNA here is from genome assembly GCA_032399605.1 of Melipona beecheii. Classification (NCBI taxonomy): domain Eukaryota; kingdom Metazoa; phylum Arthropoda; class Insecta; order Hymenoptera; family Apidae; genus Melipona; species Melipona beecheii. The sequence continues at coordinate 1,835,520 of JAUCMO010000248.1, read as the reverse complement.
TAATTATTTCAATAAAACCAAAAATAATTTTTTCGATAGATTATTCGATAGAAAATTAAATTCGTATAAAACTGTCAAGTACTTATTTGTTTTGACTCATTGTTAAACAAGTGCAAACTTATTTTTTCTTTTCCTAACATTTCAGTAAATTTTACACTGACATTTTTACATTTATTAATTATAAAGTTTCGTTGGATATACGTTTATATATTAATTTAATATATTAATTTTGATTATAATTTACGTTTATTATATTAATTTTAACATATATTGATATAAAAATTATAAATAATATTTATAACAAAACAATATGGTATGTATGAGTTAAAATTGGTATTAATAATTTAGTGAAATATATTTCATAATTATTATTTTACTTAGTATATGATATTATTAAGCCATTTATTTTCTATGGGATATTTACAAAAAATTTGTAAAAAATTTATTATTCTTGTAACAATAGCCGAATGTCCTAATTACGTTCCAAGAACGAAATCTCATAAATATGAATGTACGTCATGGGTACTGTCCACATATAACTTACTCGCGGTGCAACGTTATATATAAACGATTTTATCGAACAATTTTGGGAAGATATTGCAGTACAATGTTAAAACAAGATAAAAAGATAATATTCTTTTCGTCTAAATCATTCATTTATGAAAATACTTATCTAATATCTCTTCAACTTTCTTTTAACATTTTATTAAGAATTTCAAATCAATAGTATTTTATACTCCAATTTAAAATTGTCAAAGTAAACAATCGAGTTTCTCAATTTTTTCAATAACATTATTACCATCCTTGATTAAAATATTCTATTTAGTATTTCGAAACATTCGCTAAAATACATTATTTCGTTGTATCATCTTTGTTCTTATTTATTTATGAAAAAAAAGTAAAGAAATGTCAGATAATATTTTAGTTAACAAAGACAAATTAATAATTAGACTATTCTATCCATAAAAGATATCACTTCTTTTAGAGATAGTTTTCGTGGTAAATTATTATTCTTTTAAAGATAGTTTTTCTCGTAGAAGTTGAATATAATTGTATAATATTTTAAAATTATGAACTAATAGACACAACGATAAATAAAAAATAATCTTGAGTCTTTAACTTTTAATATATAAATATATAGATAGTAACAATTCAGCTACTATATTCACGAAATTATCACCATCTTTAATGATGGCTTTCGTGATTGTATTTAACAGAATTTTGATTAGATTTTGGAGCGAGTAAATAGCAAGCGGGAAGATAGGTATTCGTATAAGGGTAGAAAGATACGTGGGTGCTGTTGCCGACATCATGGATATCTTTACTTATTGATTGCTCTGTAGAAATTGGCCGGCGCCGCCCGCGTCGCATCGGTCGATCGTCGGGTTGCAGGCTGACGTCATTCGTGCCTCTACGCCTATTGATTTTCCCCTCTAAGCGCGATGTGATTGGTCCATAAACGGAGAAAGCGGGCATGTACGACCCTGGACCACGTCGATCGGCGCCCGCGCACTCGACACCCCTAAATAAAGTCCGCCATATTGCTTTCCACCTACTATCGCGCATTACCAGTTTCGATTCTACTCCACTTTTCGAGGGCGAATTCCTATCAGGCAACCATGTGCGCATACCTTCTCCAACTTCAAATCGATCATCCGAATATTTTTAATCGCAGATGTTCCCTTCCCCTTCGTTATCTTATCTTTGGACGTCTAACCAGAAAATTCCGATGATCTAGTTATTTCTTACTTTTCGTAAAGAATTTATTTCACATAAATGTATGTTGGACACATTTGAATTTGGAATAGGTCTCTTGATAATTTCTCTTACAGCCATTTCTTGTTTACGGATGATATTCGGTTTATTGACTGCTTTTTTAATCAAATGAAACATTTCCTTGATATATCTTTCATCAAATAGTTATTTTTCTCTTAGACATTGTCTTTCTCGGCAAAATTTTATGGATTTTTCCTTTAAATTTGATTTTTTATTTGTGTGTAAAATAGTCTTTCTTAATGTTTTTAAAGACGCTCATATAAAACACTCCAATTTGATATAAAATGCTTAATAAATAAATTTAATCATAATTAATAATTAATGTGCACATATTTATTAAAATATGGAGATTTCTTCAAATATTACTTTTATTTACTTTAAAGTTTACTTTACTTTCAGTTGAGAAATAAGGTTAAATGAGATTTCGTTGGGTATATGCTTCACTTTAATCACTTGAAAGTAACACACCTGATACGGCATCGCAGTGATTCTTTGAAATCAAACACTTCGTATCTTTAGTGATAATCAGGACTAATGTTTTTACGATCAGTTTATCTTAATTACAAGAGCTGTTCTCTCCGTAACATAGGCGTGGAATTAAACAAGAGAAAAATTAGGGCAATTGGAAAAAAATATGTCACTACGAACTTATTATTTTCCTTTTTATTTTGATATTAATTGACGCTCATAATTATTTTATATCTTCGAATAACGCAGTATCGTGTAATTAATGTGAACAAATTATGAAAAATTATCTGACGAACCTATTATTACGTTAAATAAATAGCCATGAAATTTTGCTATTCGCTGAAGTGCAATTTAAAGGAAAATTTATGTGCAGGTCCAGTGAAATAATCTAAAATGATATAGAAATGAATTCTTTTCTAGCTTGTAAGTAAGATTAAAAGAATTATATAAAACAATGATAACATTAAACAGAATAGAAGTCTGATGTGCAATTTATGAAAGCAAGGGTTTAAGATGTTGACTACGTATTTGACGTCATTGATGTATATGACTCATTCGGTGAAGATTCATGTTTCATGAAAACATTCCCACTCCCTATAATATAATTTGTATTCAACGTGAGATTATTTCTTAAAAAAAAGATTTAAATATACAAATTTTGATAGAAACAAAATTTTGATCAGTTTTTGCATGAATAGGTAGAAGTAAAATCTATCTATAGATTAGAGAAAAAATACATTAGAGAAAAAATAATGCACATACGTAGTAGTTTATATTTTATTGTTGTATGCATAACTATTGCATTGAAATATTGCTCATTGAGAGATATTGACAGATATCAATTAATATTTCTGTTTGTACAATCTATTATCAAGTATAAGTTGACGTCATAGATATCCTAACGAGGGATGGGCATGTGACCCTTATTCCTCCGAGCAACCTCTCGGTTACCTTAACCCATCTTTAGGAATAATATTCATGTAGTAAATAGGCGGACACAAACTTTTCGCTTATACTCGAATGGTATGACCAAACAAGTATTATATATACATGTATTGTATTTTTATGAATGGTCAGAAAGAATCAAATTTGATCATTCCGAATTTTTTAACACATTTATCGCGTAAAGAAACTTAAATTTCCATTAAGTTTAGCTATTTGATTTTGCAATACTTCCAATCAAATTTTGTCAATGTACTGGGATTTTGCATCTATATAAAAATTAAAAATTTTAGTTACGAGATCTAATAACGAGATATTAGAATACCGAAAGTACCTAATTATATAAAATATTTAAAAATTATCTAATTACTCTTATGTTAATAAAGTATCTTCTATAAAAATGTTATAATTTTGCCATCTGTCGTAATTTAATTAAAATTTTGTTTATAAAAAGCACAATACTATCTTCCTCCAACACGAAGCTTAAACGGGATTACAAACGCGATGGGAATTAATCGTCATCGAACGAATATCGTTAATTTATTTTTGCATCGATTGGATTTACGGTTTGTTTTCTTCTTTCCCATAATCAATTATATTATTTCGTCGAGACATATAAGAATTATAAATTACAAATTAGACAAGTTGAAAATCAATAAATTATTTGTACAACAAGACAATCCGTATTGAAACTCCATTCACATTTTATGCTTACTGACCGTATACTTTTTACGGTCTACTCAATAAAATTCAAGACATAAAAAATTCCCCTGAGAACGTTCTCAAGAAAATAGTAGGGTTTTCTTGATATCGTTCAATGGCTATAAAGTGTCACGTTCTGCTGTGAACTATGATACTACCGAATCGCTGTGACGCATGCATAACTGAAAAATAGTAACATTTCATAAGATACAACTGAAAGCAAGACTTAATTCATAAATTTATATGTAATATATTATTTCACATTAATTATAAAAGAACCATTGAATTAATTTTACATAACATTTGATCGAACCTTTGTAATCGTTTTATAAGATTCATTAAATTCGGCTTCACTAACTTTTTCTCGTTCCTAAACCGCACGTGGCTGAATCATTGACTAATACTACTTAAATTAATTCTTACGTTAATAACTTTTTTTATCGAAGAAATTACAATCTATATATCTATAAGCATATAAGTATATAAGCAATAAGTGTTAAAAATAGTTTCACTGAATATTATAATTTATTAATATAATACATAATTGATTATTTAAATATCTTCGTGATCTCTGTGAAATATATATTTGTATGAATATCTATCAATAATCCTAGTAACCTGGCTGGATGCGTTAATAAAATCTTATTTCCAATTTGAAAATTGCATTAAGCCATGGAGATTGCAATTTTACGTTAGCAGGATCTCTGGCAGTACTCCAAACACACTTATGGGAAAGCTGAATCTTCAACCCTTCCGCGTGCATAGGTGATTGTAGAAAAATATCTCGCCAGTGATCTGAGCAAGAAAACTTATCGAATCAATAAAAACTTATAAACGCCGATAAGATGAGAGCTTATTACAGTCTGGATAACGAATTTGTAACAATGAATGAAGCTATCGATAGTTTCAATTAGAACTTTTACGCAGACGCTTTTTGGTGAAACGCATTATTATTGCTTGGTGTGTTTGATTGGTTTGAAATTTTCTTTATTTATTAATACAAAATAACATTTTGACGGAATTATAGTGAATAATCTCACGTACGCTATGTACTGCATTTACTCGTAAAAATAAATGACAATTCTACTGAAGAAAAATGCATTCTACAGCTGCATCACTGCAACTCTGACAGTATCTCATTTCTTACAATTACTAAAATCACTCTATTTTCATCGCATATGACTCATTTTGCGTCTAAATTAAAAAGAGTAAACAAACCGAAATCATAATTACGCATCAAGTTGCCAAAAGTATGACTACTTAAAAACTCGTACCCAGAAGACGTATCTAAAAGTTTTATCCTGTAAAAGTCATTTTATTAAACAGAGTGGCTTCAAATTCGAATCATTCCGCCAGGGAAAAAAGAGGAAGATTAAAAAAAGTTAGCCAAAAGGAATAAATTAGAATCGAGGTGACCCGAAGGGCTCAGAGGACACCGCATGGGTAGGGATATGGTAACTATCAGGTGACCGACAGATGGCGCTGACGCGGTAACTCGGCCACCGGCTAATAGACGCCGTGGGGGTAAGTGCGCAAGCGCTTCGGTTCTGTTCGTCACTCGACGACCGACCACCGACCGGAGGTGTACAGTGACTCGTTCTCGAGCAGCAGGGTGGTTCAGAGTAGAGTGTATGTGTGTGTGTTAGTGCGCGCGCGTACACGCTCAGCCGTGAGCGATACGTGGATGAATGCATTATAATGTCCACGTATAACGTGCTCGCTGAGAATTTCGAGGATCGTCCAACTACAACTAGTGCACCAACATAATAGTGACTGCTAACTGTGAGGCTACGTGAGTGTTTTTCTAACGTTTTCCACCGTTTCATATTAAGTGTCGCGTCCACCAAAGGTGACTGTCATCATCGTTCTCTCGATTGTCCGAATCAACAGTGGACACTCAATTTGAATTTGTGCTAAGAAAACGAATAACAGATTGAGCTTCGTTCTCAAGCAGGGAGTTCAGGGTAAGAACAGCAGAAACGTCTTCGCCACGACGATCGATCGTGAAAATCTATGTGTACGCGTATGGATGTTCTTTCACCTACGCCCGTCCCGCTTCTCGCGACACTTTTCCACCGTTTTATCGATTATACCATGTCATAAGTTCGAGCTTGTACATCCAGGATGTACATCTTAGATGGAACACTCGATGCTAAGAATATTCATTGATAAAGGAGCGTCTATACATCATAGTTACTTTCAATAAATGAGTTCTGTCAACAGTCGTTCGACGACATTTTGTATACATTGTACGCTGCTTTATACCTTACGTATTTATTGGTTTGTTTGAACTGTAACAACTAAGAAGCATAAGATTTTTAGAATTTGCCTAAAACACTAGTTCTCAGTTGCACTTGAAGTTTAATTAGTAATGTATAATTACGTATTAGTAATATATAAGAAAATGTTTATATGAATTGTTTATTATTCAAAAAAGGTTTAAACTCTTCTTTTGAATTATGATATTATTGTTAAATGATTATATTCTGGTAAATAGATAGCTCACCCTTGAACTTAATTTTTACAAATATCTCAAGAATGATAATTTTTCTCTTAAGTTTATTGTACTCTTAGCAAATAATTTATATATTTTAATCTGAATCTCCATATTGCACGGTGCAACTATACACCTGAACTGAATGACCTGATATATATAGTGCCATGAATAGTTATTGAATAGTTATTATGAATAAATTGAACGTTTCATTTTAGATGTTAAATTTAAAATTATTGAAAATGGAATTTATTTATATTTGAATGAAGATATGGAGCCTATGTTGGGTGGGGAACGATATAAATTTAATTGAAAATCGAAACAGATACTCTAAGTATATATTTAATTATATTCGTTATATTCGTATCGATGATGAATGTTCGAGTTACAATACATCGAGTTATACAGATAGAAAATTGAAATTTTGTAGAGTCGCTGTGTAATTCGAACTCGGTTGCTGTTATCGATTACGCGGTGGCTATGTTTTTACGTTCATCTCAAGAATGTACTTGCACGCGCAGTGGTGTATGTTTTCATGAAATTGCAGTATGTACTTCATTTCCTATTATACGTATTTTTAAATTTAATTTGTAGTTTCTTAACCGAGTTCTTTTCATTAACAGTCGCAATCAAATATATGAAAAAAACTCTTCCAATTTAATAATATATGTATGTAATTAATCTTAAAAGAAAATTACAAAAAGTCAAGTGATCTTAAGTAAAATTACAAATGAATTATTAGCATTAAATGAATGTTGACTTCAGACAGAGATATTTTTGTTGTTGCTATTAATATTTAATTTAAATTTACTTAAGTGATGCTAATACAGATTTAAATCTATTTTTGTCTTATAACGTACCAATCGATAATCGGGTAAAGAAGCTTCATGTTAATTACTAACTTGCTGACTGTTGCACTTCAATCTACGATCGATGTTAAAATTTTCTTATTGCTGATTTTTAGTGATTTTTACAGATATATACAAAACCATAATACGATTATACCGAAATTATTTATTTGCGAATGTGCGGTATATCTTTTAAATACTATTTATGTTTCTTTAACAAAGAGGTCTGCCTTATTGTATGCTACAATAATGAAGAATATTCAGTAGAATATTCAACTAATACCGATATCCCTTTTTCTCTAATGGCTCTATATGTTGTGGAGAACAATTGCGAAATCGTTTATTCGAAAGACTTGAATTTTTAACAAGCGAAGTTAAAAATGAAAATGCTGCATACAAATTAATATCTTTTATTTTACACAGCGAATAAATTTTTATGACTAGATGGTAGATTTTAACAACGTTATTAATTTATTGAATCCACAGAAAGATAATTATTTTTTATTCCTCAGAAAAAAGTGATGTACATCATTTTCTGTAAAGCTATAGTATTCATACAGTATTTTTTCCATTTCTTAAGATATGTTAAATTTTACTTTTCGTAATTTCGAAGGAATTCACTTTTTTTATTTCGCAAAAACGAAATATAAAGAAATGTATTGCACAAGCATATAGAAACATATCTGCGTAATAATTACGACGATTTAAATCGTTGTAGCTCGTAAAATTGAGTGGATGAGCACAGTGCTTGTCTAGACCCTTCAAGTGATTCGTGTCAATGCGTAATCAGACGGCGGTTACAGTTTCTTTTTACAATCTGGCCGTGACTATCGGTCGATCGATAATAATGATATTGTTATTCTTGTATCAAGAATATTCGTGCTGTCACATGTTTATCCTATTAAATTACATATATTCGTATTTAATAAATTAATAAAGCGTCGTATCAGTTTCTCCTAAATGCTGTAAATTCGAACCAGCATGGCTGTTTACTTTTATTTTTAAACGACGTAGTAATTATCGAACTCAAGATGCGTCACGGGACGTAAAAACATTTTAAAAAACTCGAAACGTGGAATTAAACGCTGAAATTTTTAAATTCAAATTCTTTTAATTTCAATCTACAGATTTAAAATTTTTCTATAGAAAATTGGCAACGTGTATATTTTATCGATTTATATACGTTCTATTTGCTTTTATTTTTACGATCAAAATTTCAATTTTGTTTTAATAAATTGATTTCTAGGAATATCTATAAAGTTTTTTGTTACGAAAGTGTACCATTTCCACGGTGTATCGCTGACGTAACTTAATACCTTAAATAGAATTGCATCACTTAGAAGGATTTTTTCTTTTATTGAAATGTCACTTTCGTTTATCCTTCGTGTAAGATAATGACAGAAGGATTTCCATCGAAAATCAGCTAGGAAATTTTTCTCGAAGAGAATTCTCCGATGTATTTGTCCCTCTGACGTATACAAATTACATTTATACTACAAATATTAAAAATAATTAGCACAATTTAATTTAAAATTCATATTTTTACAAATCAAGTGCCTATTTCCTTATTGATATAAAATATATACATCTATAAATTTATATATAATTCATAAAAATGATTTAAATAGAGCGTTCAAGATTTCTTTTTATTTTCCTTGAAATACGAATAGAGTTCGTATAAATTAATTCTATTGTACAGATTTCAAACAGGAAACTTTATGGTTTAAGACAAACCAATTGCGCAAAGAGGATCCATTTTAAAAATGAATCACGATATTCAATCGTAACTTCAACCACTCTTGTATTGGGACCATCCTTCGTTATTTTTTCCAATTTATCAGATCAAGCTTTCATTCTTTCAAAAAAAGATCATAAATAGGTATCTTTGTCGTCCCGAGTGGCAATAATACATTTGCTTTAAAAGGTTAATTGTTACCATCCGTCCTGATATTGAATTATAGAAGGTGCTCGGGAGCAACTCTTATCTTGTACAATTCCTTTGCTTCGAATGCATCGTATCGATCCTTCGATGCAATAATTCAAACTTGTAGTCCAGAAAAAAAGTAGCTCAGCTTGACTATTGGACTATTTTTTTAACTAATAACAACATAGTTTAACTTTTATTGCAGTCTACTTTTATCTCGCTTCAACAAATGAAAAGATCTCTAATGTTTTGATAAAATCGTTAGAGAAATTTAAATTAGAAAAATTATTTCATTTTTTTCTGAAAAATGAAGGAGTTTGTTAACGATAGAAAGATATGATAGAGTCGAAAATAGCACAAAAAACGCAATGAAGATAATTTAATAGCCTTGCATTATAAAGTGGAATAAAATCTATAATTAAAGCAATAAAATTTTATATAGATATTGAATTAGCTGTGCAGAATATAATTTTACAATATAATATAGAATTTGTTAAATTTTATTTTACATCATTACGCGGTTCATTGAATGTTATACTTTTGGACGAAATACTTTTTAATCGGTTGAATTTTACTAAAATTTAACTAAACTTTCATTAAAACTTGAAAAGTAGTTCTATCATCCTCTGTGATGTGATGAGTATAGGGTTGGAATTTAATTTTAATGTTGAGATTTTTACATGTAGCTTGTGCTCGTGCCCATGAGGTAGAAGTTACACGTTTACTTAATTTTCATGGATAGTTGATCAAGGAGATAAAATTGATTATATAGATTTTAATGATTTCGAGAACTAATTTTATACTTATTATGGATTCTTTCATCTGAGTAAACAAAAGAATCTCGATAAGTTTGCAGCGCGTCAGCTATTCACTGCGTATTATAAAACCAACAGTTTATGGTATACATATCCTATAGTTAACTAAAATTATTCTTACGAAATTATATTTACGAAAACATCGGAGACGCCAATTAATGAAATTAATCATTAATAAACGCGTACTTAAATTATCGATTTTTATACACCTTTGCGTAGAAATATTTTAACATTGATGTAAAATTATATACCGAAAATTAATCATTATTATTAAATTGGGAAAAAACAGGGTGAATGTTCCTTTGTACAAAAGATATTTCTATTTGTACATTTCTTATATTTAAATTGTAAAATGAAAACATACTTTACTTTTACAACATACAAAATTTCGAAGATGGCATAAATTGGCATAGCATTTGTAGAGATATAGATCAATATACATATAACACTAGACTTCGAAATGATTATTAAATTCACTGATCAGGAAACGTTGAATATTTTTTGTTTTAAATAGAATTTCGAAGCTTTATTTGGTGACACGAATATTCACGTTGAATTGCTCAGTTTCAGCAATTACAAAAATCAATCGGATATACGGAGACGAACTGTAACCAATGCTCTTCTTCCGTTCATACGTTGGTTCGTTTGATGTTTGTTGCTCGTTTGCCGATTGTTCCCTATATAGAGAAAATGATTATCCACCGCTCGACGAATCTTTTGTCAGTGAATATCGATTTTCGACGCCATACGCGGCGTTGTTACTCTTGTTCGAAGATAATTGACGATGTTACGAATACCACACGACGGCGTTCAGATTCGAACAAGGTTTAATAAAATACGCCATAATGAACTCAATCAAACTGTTTCGACGTTGATACGTTTATCATCTTCCTCCTTGTTGTAGTTTCATTAACATTCAAAAATTTGTTTCGACCCTTACGAATTACGATCCATAAAAGAATTATGCACATGCAAGTTTGTGGAAAGATTTGTTTGCCAGAAGAGATTTTAAACGATAATTTGTGCATTAATTATTTTCCGATATTTATACAGTATCAAATGTTTTTTAATGTCCGATTAGAAGAAGAATGATGGCGAGGAATTTCTCAATCGAAACGAGTTATACCTTTTTACCTTAACGTTTCTTAAGCCTATAAAGGGAATTGCACAGAATAGTACTTCAAGTAAAATAAAAATGGATGCTGAAAAATGAATGATTACCGTCCCTTTATCTCTGAGTTCATCTTTTCGTGGAGTACACTGCTAGAATTTATACATGCATTTAAAAAATTTTTTTAATTGTAATTCCTCACCGCTTCGATCTTCTTTTAAACGTTCCGCCTGAAATGTTTAGCGATTATCGAATAAGATCATTTCGAAAGAACGTTACAATTAAGAGAAGCGCGTGGTCGGTACTGAATGGAGCCAGCAATCGTGTCTTTCTTCCGCGTTGCCAGCCTCGCTAACGATGTCTCTTTATTGCCACAGAGAAAACGAGGAAAAAGTCAATCCGCCAGCACCGCCGCCGTCGTGATCCGACGCTGAATTAAAAACAAAAGGAAGATGTCGTCGGTAAAGGTGGCGGTGAGGGTACGGCCCTTTAATAATCGGGAGATCTCCCGTGAGGCACAATGCATCATCGAAATGTCCGGCAGTACCACTTGTGAGTATAATTAATCCCTGTGCATTATCCATACCTTCATGCTGATGTTCACTCGAACATCTTATCCTACGTTTTCTTTCCTTGTCTTTATATCATGGCCTGATTACTATTTATTCTCTCCTACTATTTTTCTTTCTAAATAAAATAGATCTTTGTCCAAGGGAACAAAATAATTGTCACGTTTTTCGTATCAGGAACAATTGCTTACGAAAGTTGTCGAATTTACACAGGTGTTTGTTCGTTTGTTCATCATCGATTCGTTGTTCAATTATCGCGATTGTATTTGTATATGAGCGACGAGGTTTTGTTGTGATTAGTTAATTTATTTGATTTCAAGCTTGAAATTTGAACGACTTGAAATTTCTCTTTACGAGTGTAAGTCGTAAGTTATTTCATTTGATTTGATGTGTCTTTTCTATGCTGGTCCTCGGTTGTTTGAATCATTTTCAATTATTATTTATATTTTATAATAAGAGGCTAGGTTTAGTGCTTTTTTTAAATTTTGTGTGTACTTTATATACGTCTTTTTTTTTTAATTATAAAAGTTGTTTTTCAAAAGATTAATTGGAAGGTAAGTTTCTTATACTATACAAATTTTATAATACTCTTTAGTCACTCGTGCACTTGTATTTTTTAATTAATTAATTGTATTTAAAAGATTGAAATATTTAATTAACATGTTCGATTTAGAGTTTAAGTAAGCGGAAACGGCATTATTTTGAAAAATATCACAATATAATTGGGTCGTATCTGGGTTAACATTTTACGCACATATATATTTAATTACTACATATTTACTTTTCGTACAGATATTCATTTGAAATTTTGTTCTTCAAAGTTGAAGAGTATGAATTCAACAAACTTGGCTAATCGCGTGTCTCGTATGCGTTATTTATTAGAAGAAAAATCTGCTTAAATAAAAATTCTGGTTTTTTTTTGTGAAACTTTTTTACTCAATATTCAACGCAATTCCTCGTACAAGTTTGATGTGTCACGAATTGAACGAAGTAACTTAAGTTCCTTCCTCAAGTCTCGTAAAATGCAAATGGATCGAAGGGAAAGTTTAATATTGGATAAACTTCGGAGACTAGATTGACGTCAACTCATCAGTGTATAAGTCTTGTCGCGAAATTTTGTGATACAATTAACGTTCCTGTCAATTTTCTGTCAATTGCCACACGTTTTACTGACGTTTTACTTCTGCGTTTGTATATTTGTATTTTATAGTCATTTCTTTTTTCTTTATTATATAACCATCCGCCTCTGATCTTATTTGATCGTGACACACGTATTAATCTTGTTATTTATTTGTCTATCGATCTGGTTGTTTTATATCTGTTGATTTCTGTATCTTTTGAGTGCGTATGTATAGATGAAAAAAGGTTATATCTTTTAATTCAGTTTTTATGGAGCTTGCCCAAGAATCATGATTTATTTATAATGCAGAAGAAGTTGGAAAAAAAATACAAACAAGTAACCTAAGTTATAGCTTCCTCCTGTGTTATCAATTACCTCCTTTGCATGTTCTAGCAATATTGAACCCCAAGGCACCACCGGGCAGCAAAGATGCGGTTAAGAGTTTCAATTACGATTATTCCTATTTTTCCATGGACGTAAGTATCTTTCATCCATCACCGATAATTAAATCTGTCTTTCTATTGAGTATCGGTAAAAGGATCAATCCTTTGTATTGGTATTTATTTTATTTTATTGTTTTACAGAAGTATATTATAAATAGAGCACAGAGTCGTTCATTCTTACAATTAGTAAATTACAATTACTTACCTTAGTTAAAGCCACAGATTGATAAATGCAATCTGACTATTTAGAGAGACTAAATTATATCTCATCTTCTTTTATTAGATTAAATTTGTTAAGTAATCTTACTAACTTCATATATTTTACTGAAATAAATTATGAAAATTAATAGAAAAATACAAGTGAAAAATGTATTCAATTATTTATTACGTTATCGCAAAAACAATATTGAAAAGAAATAATAAAAGAACATAATAAGTGGATCATTTTCTATGCCACAGCCAAACGACACAAATTATTCTTCACAACTAATGGTCTATAAGGATATCGGCGAGGAGATGCTGGAGCACGCTTTTGAAGGTGAGCATGTCGCGAACTGAAGATTTTTAGACGTCTGCAGAGATTAATCGAACATTTTCTCAAATACTTAGACATCATGTATACTCGAATTGTCGCATACCGCAGAATTTACATCTAGAAATCGTCATATCATCTGAATAGGAATTAGCTGTTCGAATTCTCATACATTCTTGACATATATTCGCAACACACGAATATACTATTGTCTGAAAGTTTGAGAACATCATATTTTTGTACTTTTGGATTTCTAAAATGATAAATGATCGAAAGAGAATTTTATTATAATTTTTATAATAATCATAATTTTCAGGAATACATTATCAATTATAAATATTAGTGATTTTAAACTTTATCTCTAGATATCAATAAAAATTTAATTAATGATTAATTTTTTACAATAATTTTGTTCACATGTAGGTTACAATGTCTGTATATTTGCGTACGGACAGACTGGTGCTGGTAAATCGTACACCATGATGGGCAAACAAGAAGAAGGTCAAGAGGGTATAATACCTCAAATTTGCAAGGACCTCTTTAGAAAAATTAGTCGTAATTCAAATGAATGTCTGAAGTATTCTGTGGAAGTAAGTTACATGGAAATATATTGCGAAAGAGTACGTGATCTCTTAAACCCCAAGAACAAGGGAAATCTCCGTGTACGAGAGCACCCTCTACTTGGACCGTATGTCGAGGATCTATCAAAATTGGCAGTGATGTCGTATCAAGACATTCATGATCTTATCGATGAGGGAAACAAAGCGAGGTATGTACAATAAGTAAAATATTAATAAAACATCTAATCTGAATTAATATTAATCTTTCATCTAAACTGAAAGATTAATATTAATTTTAGTATAATATTATAAACATTTATGTAAAATATATTTAAGAACAACAATGTAATTTTGATTGACCAAATTTCTTCAATTTTTAAAATAAAGAATGTTAATTATTTTAGCTTAATTTTATTCTTTGATGTTACGACATTTTATTATTTATTACATTTTATTATTTATTACATTTATATATATTTTCTTATTTTAGAACGGTAGCAGCCACTAATATGAATGAGACATCCAGCAGATCTCACGCCGTATTTACAATATTCTTCACGCAACAAAAGCACGATTCTACAACTGGATTAGTGACAGAAAAAGTCAGTAAAATTTCTCTGGTCGACTTGGCAGGTTCTGAAAGGGCTGATTCGACTGGTGCAAAGGGTACAAGGTTAAAAGAAGGTGCCAATATTAATAAAAGCTTGACGACCCTGGGAAAAGTCATCAGTGCCCTTGCTGAAATTGTAAGCAAGATTTTTCGTCTATAAAAAATAATAGTTTATAGTAACAAGATAGTTTAAAATTTATATTTTTTGTATTTCAATTCTATATTTTGCCATATTAGATACATTCTAAAAATGTGAAGACTATATTCTATACACGAAATACTCGCGTGATTAATAAATGTTCATGCCGATGTTAGTATGAAAGTTGTATAATTTTAATTTTTCAAAATTACTCAGATACTATCTAAATTTCACATTAATAAAATCCGTATCTTTTGTTTATTTTATTGCCCTTTATGGATTTTTAGGCGGTAAGTTCATGTATTAATGATTTTTCTCTTAATTCAACAATATTAGAAATCAAATATTGAATGTTAGTTTGCTAATTTTTTTTTATAAAAGAGAAACAATAAATGAGAAGTATTTTTGCTTTGTTCGTCTAGGCAACTAAAAAGAAGAAGAAAGCTGATTTTATTCCTTATAGAGATTCAGTTCTAACATGGCTTTTGAGAGAAAATCTAGGAGGTAATTCTAAAACAGCGATGATTGCAGCAGTGAGCCCAGCGGACATCAATTACGATGAGACTCTCTCCACCTTACGGTATAATTATTCGTTACCTTTGTAATTTTCACTGTTGCATTTTCTTCTTTATTAGTTGATTTCTTCGAAATATCTAAAAATTCTTACCAAGTTCTTTGTAATTTAATTGCAAAAACTTCTATATAAATAAATTTTCCTTCTTTAGTAATTTATTTTTATAAAATAATCGTATAAAATAATTTTTTTTATTATTTTTACTTTGGTAAACTACAGATATGCAGACAGAGCGAAACAAATAGTTTGCAAAGCTGTCGTTAATGAAGATGCAAATGCGAAACTTATCCGAGAACTTAAAGAAGAGATTCAAAAGTTGCGTGAATTGCTGAAACAAGAGGGTATTGACGTGCAAGAAGGTGAGTCAGTTTTTACCCGTATATTTCAGAGAGTGATTATACGTACGAATACATGTGTGATTTTATGATATGACATATGCATATAATACTATGATAGGCATATGCTAATAATATCAGCGAACAACAGCTAATAATATTAGCTAACTAATTTAGTAACAACAGTAACCAAATTGAAATTCTAATAATTTGTGAACATTTGCATTTGCCTAATCAAAATTGATTCCTTATATTTTCTAATATTTCTGTAATGAAAATACCTTGCATTGGTCTTTTGCGAAAGACTAATATTTCACACTGGTTCGTGTGAAAAAAAAGAGAAATATTAGCAAACTTATTTGCGTAAAAAAAAGAGGACAATAAGTATTATATAAAATGTATAAGGTTGAAAAAACAAGGATAAATTATAATGAATAAAAAGGAATAGAGAGAAGAGAAAAAAATAAGGAGAAAGCAAATAGTAAAAAAGTAGTGCGCGGTAGGCAAGCCTACCATTCACATAGTACATTTTTTCTTTGTTTCCCCTGTGCTTGACGTAGGGCCAGATGGTAAAGTCACATATGAAAAGAAAGAATCTAGTAAGTAAAATAATTGACAATCCACACAGCGAAAAGTCTTATAAAAGCCAGACAATCGATCACTCTTCTACGCCTGTTCTTTGAACGTCCGCTTAATTCACGGCCAAGTGCATAATGCGTGTCATCTATCTATCTCTATCTCTCTGTGTTTTTGTCGATTTTCTGACAAAATTCTCTTTATATATGCTTCGCGAAATGCATTCTGTCTTTTCCTTTAACATATGTATACAACCCTGTGGTAACCAGCACCTAATGATTATCATTGTTTCCTGTCTTTACGTAGGCTGCATAATTAGCGGCTTCAGCGTTAAACGCAATGTTTCTCGTCAAGAATTACAATGAAAGAATAAACATGTGAAGATCAAAGGAAGGATAGTTCGAATGGTTGCATAAAATTGAACTTTCTTGTGAATTTCATACTTTAACATTTCTTGTCAATGTTAAACTAAACCCGAATAAAACAACCGGGTTACTGATAGAGTATTCGGTACGGTTTTTTAAATAAGAAGTAAATAAAGATAAATAGACACGTTGATCCTTGCTATAATTAATCATTTATTACGATATTTTGAATTATAATGAAATATAAATCTAAAAAATGTAAAACTGTTGTAACTAATCAACAAAAGCAAATCACTATAAAAAACTCAATTTTAATCGAAAATTCAGGGAAATACCATTTGCCTGATAAGGATAAAGATATATCTAGATTAGTACAAATTCACATTTTTATAAACACAGAAATAGAAGTAGAACAGAGATTTTCTTTACTCAGTAAAGAGTATTTATTTTATAACGAATGCAATATTTTGTATATTCCATAAATTTTTGTATGTTAAACATGTTTCGTGAATTTTTGCACTTTTGCGTTATGAATTGAACAATTTGATCAAGATCGATGCATCGCCGGCATCGTGTTTTTGAAATATCTCGTTAGCCTGAAGAATCTTCAGGAGAATCTTCAGAATATATAAATAAACATGTAATTACAATTTACTTCGCGTCGAATGGCCATATAAAAATTCAGGCTTTATAGTGTTCCATTATGTCAGAATTCCTACTCCAGTAAACACGTGTTTGCCTCGCTTATTATCCATTTAGACCCATCACTTTGTTCCCGAACTAGCCTAAAGTATTGCATGGCACTCGACAATAAATAATTCGAACGCATCTCGGACGAGCACCGATTAATAGAGTTCGATCAAACAAATTTAATCAACATTGTAGCTGAATAGTAATATTTGACTGAGCGCTGCGCTTGATTTGCATAAATATATACAGATCGTTTGTATTTGTTGTTTTTACAATATGTATGAAAATATTTTCAACTCTCGGAAATTTCTGAAGTAATTTCAATTTTGTCATCTGAGATTCCACGTTGAATTTTGTCCCTAGTTTGTTTTAAGATAAAGAAGGTTTTGCTTTATACGATAACTAAAAGAAAACGAATTTTCGAGTTCCCTCATTTGTAAAATTTAATTCCACAAAAAGATACTGATTCCCTATATTATTGTTATCCCTGTATTATTGTTCAAACAAATTCTCTTCTATTTAATGAGATATTAATAACAAATAAGGTTTTATTTACGAAGGAAAAGGTTCAATTACGTATTATATTTCTTTTTTTCTCTTTAAGGAACATATTTCATTATGATACAGATCATGGGACAAGATCCTGGCAAAAATTTTCTCTTTCACTTACGCCACTGCTTTAGTTATGGCTTTTGATGTTTCCGAGACGCGTGTGACATCCCTGGCTGAAACTCGCCATTCTGAATTTTATTCTTTATACTTCTTATACTTTTATTGGATTCTGTTTGTCCTGTAGGAGACGAGATTGTCCGAGCAACCAAACGCGAGGACGATGTGAAGGAACCTCGATCCAGAATTCCGTCTCATACTACTTCGACCATCGCTGAGGAAGCAGTGGATCAGTTGCAAGCTTCAGAAAAACTTATTGCTGGTAAATAAGATATAATGTTCTTAATAAATTACACAGATACAATTCTGTACTTGTAACAATTCTGTACTGTACAGAAGTATAATATTACTTATAAATAGTAAATATAATAAAAATAGATAATAAATAAATTATATATGAAATATTAATAAAAATTAGAATATAGAAAATGTATTTTCGTTTATTTTTCAGAACTGAATGAAACATGGGAAGAAAAGTTGAAACGAACTGAGCTGATTCGTTTACAACGAGAGGCAGTGTTCGCTGAAATGGGTGTTGCCGTGAAAGAGGATGGTGTCACGGTTGGCGTGTTCTCTCCAAAGAAGACTCCACACTTAGTGAATTTGAACGAGGATCCAATGATGTCTGAATGTTTGATTTATTACATTAAAGACGGCTTCACGCGTATCGGTAGTGCCGAAGCTAACATACCGCAAGATATCCAATTATGCGGTCCTCACATACTAAGCGAGCATTGTGTCTTCGAAAATCATGAGGGTATTATTACTCTGATTCCGAAGAAAGGCGCTTTAATTTATGTAAATGGACGTGAGGTCACTGAACCGATCGTTCTGAAAACTGGATCTCGCGTCATTTTAGGAAGGAATCATGTGTTCAGATTCAATCATCCTGATCAGGGTATAGTTTGTTTGTTCTACACTTTACTTAATTTTACTTAATATGTATATAGAATAAGTCATATATTATTGAGTAGAATAACATATTATCTGGAAAAAAAAATATATATATATATATTTTGTTGTCTGTGCAGTACGTGAACGAAGGGAGAAAGGATCTCCTGCAGAAACTCCTGGAAATGGAGAAACAGTTGATTGGAACTTTGCACAGATTGAATTGTTGGAAAAACAAGGAATCGATCTAAAGGCTGAGATGGAAAAGAGATTGTTAGTTTTAGAAGAACAATTCCGTAAAGAGAAGGAGGAGGCAGATCAATTGTTCGAGGAACAAAGAAAGGTAAATACAACTAATATTCTATGAATATAAATAAATAAATATTCAATATAATGGTTCATATGGATCATTTTCATTTTTATGTAGAGTTATGAGGCTCGAATAGACGCACTGCAGAGACAAGTCGAAGAACAAAGCATGACGATGTCAATGTACAGCAGTTACACGCCTGAAGACTTTAACAATATCGAGGAAGATATTTTTGGTGAGTACACATACTCAATGATTTCGATAAATTCTGCATATTTCTAATTCTTTACAATTATCGAAACTTATCTAAGAAGAATAGGAGTATAAGATGAATAATTATATATTACGGATTGAAATATTATAATGTTAAACCAACGATCAAAACTCTGCATACGAATGAAGAATGATATAATGGGTAGCTGTATTTCTTTCGTTAAAAGATTCGAATTTGTAATGGATTCATTTAAATTTTATATGACAAATCTTTTTAGAATAATCTAGCTAAAACGGCAAGTGATGTCTGTCATAATTTCAATCTCATTCCATTACAAATTTTATTGTATGGATCTGTATGAGACGATCAGATGGTGGTACGTAACGAACTATTAATAATATATTTCTTTAAATGTACGTTTTTTGTTCAACTATATCTTTCAATTAACTTGCGATGCACGCATGTAATTAACTGATATGACATCACTATATTTCTTTTATTTCTGAAATTCTTATTTTTTCTCCTTTTATTGTTAATCAGTCGAGTTTTGAGATATGTTCCTTAGAGGTATGTTCCTTTGCTTGTCGTAAAATGAAATGGTGTATCATCTGATCGTGAGCAGAACGCTAACAGCTTCTTTTAACGAAGGAACCTGTATCTACAAAATGCTTGGCTTTTCTGACTGTTTTGCCTGGTAATGGCTTGCATTTCAGTCAACCCCTTGTTTGACGCAGAGAGCAACTGGACCGAGAGAGAGTTTCAACTGGCCGCTTGGGCCTTCCGCAAGTGGAAATATCATCAATTTACAAGCCTTCGGGATGATCTATGGGGCAACGCTATATTCCTCAAAGAAGCTAACGCTATTTCTGTCGAACTCAAAAAGAAGGTACATTCGTGGTTCATTCTCCAATGAACTAATGAAAATTTCTGTGAAAACTTTTATGAGGCTCTTTGAACATAAATCATCAACATTCATAATTTTTATCACATTTTTCGATATTTTTTAAAAGCTATCGCGAAAA
Organism: Melipona beecheii; assembly: GCA_032399605.1. Taxonomy (NCBI): domain Eukaryota; kingdom Metazoa; phylum Arthropoda; class Insecta; order Hymenoptera; family Apidae; genus Melipona; species Melipona beecheii. The sequence continues at coordinate 1,814,821 of JAUCMO010000248.1, read as the reverse complement.
CTCGCTTGATCACTTTATTGTGAATTATTAAATATTTCGAAATAAATTATTGAAGGAAAACTTTTTCGCTGATCTTTGATCATAACATAACTTTAAGTCTGAATCATTAGGATTTAAAAAATTTTCAAAATGGATGCACTTTTGCGTACCGCCTTTTTGACGTTCTAATAAATTAAAGAAATATTCGCAAATAATTCTCTTATCCTCTGTTGGTCTAGGTTCTTAATCTTTTATTCATTACTGACATTTTTCTTTATTGATTTCATTCGCTTATTTCACATCTCAAGCATTTTTATTATTTAACATTTCATTGATCATTTCGTTTTCTCACAGAAGCATATTTTTATATTTATTTCAGATAACAAAAACTTTTATATATCCTTTATAGGTGCAATTCCAATTTACTTTGCTCACGGATACGCTTTATTCGCCACTTCCTCCGGATCTTTTGCCCGCCATCGACGACGACGACGAAGAGGAAAGACCATTCCCGCGTACTATAGTCGCCGTGGAAGTTCAGGACACAAAGAATGGCGCCACACATTATTGGACACTGGATAAACTCAGGTATGTTATAAACGCATTTTATTGCACATTTTATTCCTCAAACATGTTTTACGTTATCATTTTATGTGTATATGTGTATGTATATATATATATATATATATATATATATATATATATATATATATATATATATATATAGGTGATTCACGTATCTTGTTTCAAACTTAAAAATAAATATCTCTCGAATAAAATTAGATATCAGAAAACTATCAGGATCTGTACTTCACCCGTGGTTATTGGAAGTATATCCAGCTATTCTCATAATTTCACTTTTTTTCTTAATATCAATATCAAATGCAGCAGAAGTAACATGGCTGGTCCTTCGCCGGTTTCTTTATTCTCACCTTTATAATCATATAGGATTTGAAAGCACTTTAAATTCGTCGTACGATCGAAAGGGAATTGATTAAAGGGCCGATAGAATGCGGAATTGCGGTTCAGGAATTATCACCACTTTTAATGAGACGCGTGCTTAGATAAAAACGCACAAGACACTCATGCAAGTAATACGTGTTAACTTGTAGACAGCGCTTGGAGTTGATGCGACACGTGTACAACGAGGACTCGAGCCCCAGCACTCCGGAGGCCAAAGAGGATATTTTCCAATGTCTAACCGCCTACTCTAATCCGAAGTTCTCGCTCGCAAATCTTTTGCCTTCGAGGTTGGTGCTCGAACGTGTGAGACTCTTTCCTCTTTATCGTCACACGCTTCATGCCCATCCTCTGTCTCTATCAAATTTTATATATATATATATGTATATATATATATATATACAGATATGCGCAAAATGTCGGTCTTAATCTCATCACAGTATTTCTGCTACAGTCTCAGTACACAATCAGTCTGTTTGATTTAAACATTCTTTATTCTTCCTCTCTATTCTTCTCTCCCAACAAAATAACGCTTTGCAACTGTGCTAGATTTGACGAAAATGTATATCGATCAAGGATCTCTGCATGGCCAACCGTGTTTAGTCTGTTTGATATTGATGACCGAAGCGGAATTAACCCTTCCATATATTTTATAAAATTTCTTTATTGTATCTTTTAGTATATTCTCCTTCTTTTTCTTTTCAGGCGTTTTAAAGTCTCGTTATTTTTGTTTCAACGATTGCAATGAAATTAATGTTAATTAAAGAAATCTATAATCAAATTTATTACAATGACATTGATTAAAAATTAGTTTAGAAATTAAACTTAGAAGGGTTTAACTCCCGTTTAACACGTTTCAATTGTGTCTCGCTGAACACGTGCGCTCCTTGCGGCTGAAGTTTTCTCACATTATCGCTTCGTGACTTCATCATGCACGTGTCACTATGAATTACACAAAATTACAATAATCGAACAATTTAAAAAAGAAAATCACGCAATATAATCTACCTGTATTACACTATTGTATCGTAATTTTTTTTCTTTATATGAAAATATAGGGACAGCAGAAATTAGTAAAGTGATATATTAACTTTATTTTTTAAATGGAATAATATTTGTATTTTCATGGTATCATGAGAAGATAAAAAATCTCTTGTATGTGTCCCTTTATTTAAACATCTAGTGTTTGTCATACGATTTTCGAATACATCCGAACACACACGACGCATACGGTGTAGTATTATGTACCGAGTGTCCTTCACTGTGCTTTTCGACAATGTTTGGTTACGTCTTTATCAATGGCTAAAAAAGAAACGAATCAATTAACAACGGAGATTCGACGTTTTTGCTTTTGTGCAGACAAAGACTCGAGCTTATGCGAGAAATGTATCACAACGAGGCAGAATTATCCCCGACATCCCCGGATTTCAATATCGAATCTATCACCGGTGGTGATCCATTCTACGACCGTTTCCCCTGGTTCCGAATGGTTGGCAGGTTTGTACGAAGGCTTCTTTCAAAATCTGTGCTTTAGAATTCCTTAAATAATTTTTTAACAATCTATTTGTTCTTTAAAATTTTTTATCTTTCTGGTTTCCTAAAACGTCAATGTAACAAATTTACGTTTCATTTGTTGCCAAATAGGTCTTTCGTATACCTAAGTAATCTTATGTATCCCGTACCACTGATCCACAAAGTAGCGATAGTAAATGAAAAGGAGACGTGAAGGGTTACTTGCGTGTAGCTATTGCAAGCTGTTGTTGGTACGTAATCAGTGTCTACATAATCCCTCTTACCTTTCCTATCTCCTCTGACAGACGGTAGTGTATATTACGTGAATGATTAACTAAACTCAACTTGACTGTGTTGTTGATATGTACGAGTATACTATAAGATTGCGAATTTTTATGCAAATTCATATTTTTGAGAATCTGATCAAACAAAGAAAATCTCGGTAAAAAATTGTTCAACACTCTAAATATTATAGAAGATAATTTTACTATAGATAATTCTATTACAGAATTATATAAATACATATTATATTTGTGATATTTTATATATTTTTCCACGTTATGTACATTACATGCAATTTCTTATAAATGCATAGAAATCCGCAATCTAATTATAAGTAGCACAATTGCCAGAGTTATCTCGATAGTATGGCTGAAACTTGAAAATTATTTCAATTAGTTGTCTCACTAAACGTTAATCATTTATAATTTTAAAGCGTTATATAATTTTATTGTTGTATCACTGTCTTGTTCAAGCAGTGGATTGAAATATTATGTATATTGTCATTCGTTATTATCTAGACACAATTATCATAATAAAAAATTTATCATACACGTAATGAAATGAAATGCCATTCGAATTCTCAAAAAAAAGATTTTGGCGTAGGATTTTCGTAACGAATCCTTGTTCCAGAAGAGGAAAACAGTGAATACTCAAGTGGCGTCAGACAATCAGCTAGAATTTCCTTCGAAGACGACTTGTTTGGAAATCAAAAGCAGAACAAACGCAATACCCTGTTGACCCAGACTCTTGAGAAAAATCGACAAATCCTGTTACACGAGGAACGTGTCGTGGAGGGCCACAACGAGCAAAAGGAGGTAAAAGACGAAGATGATATCGGTGATGCAGATAGTGGTAGAGGAGATAGTTCGGTTTCCAGCGATATGAAGGAAGAGGATTTACCGGATCACTTGCAACTTGGCTCTGAATTCACATTCAGAGTTACTGTATTGCCCATGGGCATTTCTACCGAATATGCTGACATTTTTCTGCCAATTCAAGTACGTTCAGAACTATAATACAATAGAAATAAAGAAATTTTATGTAAGACTAATAGTTAATGTACAACTGTGATATATAGTTTTCTTGCATCGGCACGACAGAAGCATTTTCAACAGAGCCAGTAAAAAATACTGGAAAAGGAAATCCACCTGGATTTTATCACGTGCAAAATGTAAGCTATGTTAAAAAAAAACGAGAAATTTATTTATATATGATTACGATTAGCCTTGATTGTATATTTATTTATTCTTTTTTTTTTTTAATTCATGTAGATCACGGTTACAGTAACAAAATCGTTCTTGGAATATCTAAAAAACTCAACCGATTGTTTTCGAAGTTTTTGGACACTATCAGCAACATCCTTTACATAAAGATGCCAAGCTGGAATAGTAAGTATTAAATAATTCCTATGAAATTATTAACAATTATAGAATAAAATTTAACAGTTATTTAATGGTTGAATTTAACAATTTGATGAAATATTTTTTCTTAAATTACAAATATATTCAGTTGCATTGTATTTTACAGCGTGAGACAACCACCAAAGAGAATGCTTCCACCATCTATACCTATCAGTCAACCTGTACGTTTCACCAAAATTCGGTAGTGTTTTACCATCCCCCAGCGTCGTCACATGCACGCGAAATACGACGTATTAGTTTGGTTCGAGATTTGCGAATTAGCGCCGAACGGTGAATACGTGCCGTCCGTAGTTGACCATAGCGACGATCTACCATGTCGTGGACTGTTTCTTCTTCATCAAGGAATTCAGCGTCGTATTCGAATTACCATTGTGCATGAACCAGCATCTGAACTGCGATGGAAAGACGTGAGAGAGTTAGTTGTCGGACGTATCAGAAACACGCCAGAACCAGAAGAAGGTATAACGATTCGTCAGTGCTTTCGTTGGGTCTCTTCCTGGCGAATATTTAAGTGCCCGGTGATGATAGATGCATGCTTTAGATTCGAGGCAGCGTGGATAGTTCTTTCTTCACAATTCAGCCTGCTGTCAATAGAGTAACAGCTTTCACGGAGAGCAAATCTTCATGACCATTTCTGCGTATCTCGAGGTACGTTTATTCTAATAACGTTTCATATTATCCTCCTTTCTAATGTTTCATGTTATACATACATTTAATAAAGATTTAATTACAGATTGTTTGTTGTACGTTTAATAGAGACTAAAATTAGATTCATCCCCTAACTGTTACCATCATTTCTTTTTTAGTTGGAAAACTGTGGGAAGACCAGCGATCATCAACGAAAAAGACTTGAGCATGATCATTTATGGTAGAGACGCCAGGAGTAGGGCCGCGTTCCCTGAAACATCTGTTCAGCGAAGTTACCGCAATCAAGAAGCAAATAGACTCAGTGGTGTTTACGAACTGGTCCTGCGTCGTTCTTCGAAGCAGGTAGCCTAGGTTTGTCTTGCTACCCATAGCGTAGACCCCTCTTGATCCTATCCCTCCTTATTGATGTAATAGTCGTATGAATTTAAAGAAAGGATATTTTATTTCCGGAATGTTACATTTGATTATCTAATAATTAACAATGACACTCGATGACTATTATATCATGTTATTAACGAATTGGTAATTTCCTTCTGAAATTATGTTTCATCCTTCATTAAGTTTATATTTCCCAAAGAAGAAAGAAAATTTTCAACTTGGGCCAAAAACATGAAATGTTCATACTTTTTCTAACATTTTTCATTTTCCTCTTATTCAGTATCTACCCCACTTTGCATTGCTTTTTTGCAGGCGTTCAGAGCGACAACGTCGCGTATTGAACCAAGTTCTACGTATGTTAGAGGAGAAGAAAACTTACATGGATGGACCTCGCGGAGATAGTTTAATATTTGATCATCAATAAGTTAGAAAAAACAAGATTGGAAGAAGTGGAGAGAGTAAGACACACATTACTGAGAAAAATTGCATCGATAAAAAGTATCATACTGCAACAAAATGTCACACGATTTCACAAAAGAGCGAAAAGGTAAAACAGTCTTATATTTTACAATGTTTATTTTAAACAATCTTACAAAAGATTTAAAAATTTTAATATTTGAGTAGAGTTATAGAAAAGAAAAATAAATAAATACATCTGTTACTTATTCAATATAGGAGGTTTGTAACATGATGGCAAAGGCAACGAACGAAACGCACGCTAGCCCAGTGAAACTGAAGCGTTCAACGAGTAAAGATATTTACGAGCCATGGGAAATGACAGAAAGAGAAAAAGGAACTAGACCTACAAAGTATATCAAACTTATTCAAGGTCGAATTCAAACAAAGAACCCATTCTATTATCCCGACGTTTCACCCGGAGAAGACACTATGGCTGATATAAGTAGCATCCATGATATCTTCGGTGATATCATCTTCGTCCCAAGAGTCAGTATACGAGAGAGAGCTAGTGATTATTTAAAGCAGGTAACCCTCTCCCTGCATGCCTGAGTGCTCCTGCTAGTAGCGGTTGTCCACGCTTCATCGCATCATCGTATTTTTACCTTGATGGCAAAAATAGATACATGTTTGTTTTTCGAGATTCAAAAAAAAAAAAACGACTCTCTTTCTTCATTCATATTATTATTTAATGCCAGCAAATTAAAAGTGTTAAATTAAAAATTAGATAATTAATTAAAAAAATCAAGATATTTCTTAACGATAACGAGTGAAGATAGCGAGAATTCGATTTGAAGATCGACTTGTCTTTTCCATGTATGAGCTTGTAACAAACTCATTAGAAATTTGTCTTAAATTAAAATTCAATCACGTTCGTTTCTAATGATCAATAATATGTTTATTACGCAAGTTTTAGAATAGCTTCGCTCAGTAAAAGTCGCGCTTTTAGCGCAACCAGCTTTTTAAGAATCGCTTTTTATCAGTTCTGGAACACGATAACTCGAGACTTTCGAGTCAAAGACAACCGCCAGCACAATTGGATGCGATCAGGGGTGATGCTAGAGTGTTACTTGCAGGCTGCTGGTATAATAGTATGGAGCAGGTCTAAGTCATTGCATCTTTGGGTTAAGTTCACCGGAGAGAGCTAGACTGCAGGAACTGCAGGAGAGCATATTAGCTAGTGAATCCACTAACCAATCGTGTACCATTGCACCGGCTCCTTTGGGTTCATCTTCACCATCGAAGGAAAATTTGGTACTCTATGTGCCGAAGTTGAAGAAATTGATTAGTCCTGTTATTGCTAGGAAAAGGATACTTAAAATGTTCTGGAACACAAGACTAATGGTTGGAAAAAAACGCTGGGTGGTACGTACATTTTTGAATAAACTATTTCTATTTGTTCTATTTCTAGAATTGATCGATATTAAATATATTATTGATTTGTATCATTGTGAAATGTATCATTAGGCTGTGCGACGACCATATGTCTTAATCTTTTCGGGAAGAGAAGGATCCAGTAGAGAGAGCTCTCATTAATTTAGCTACTGCTCAAGTTGAATATTCTGAAGATCAATTAGCTATGGTGAAAGTACCTAATACTTTCAGGTAAATTATTTATTTTTGCATGTTAAATAAGTTATTTACTCTTGCATGTAATCTGTGTCAGATTACTCGAACCGGCATTCCTTATTTTACAGTGTCGTTACAAAACATCGAGGATATTTATTGCAAACTTTAGGAGATAAGGAGGTTTATGACTGGTTATATGCTATTAATCCTCTTCTTGCTGGTCAAATTAGGTAAATTTGTAATCAGAAATTAATGTACAAATTTGAATCATATAGAATCGATAAAAATTGCTTTGTAAAAAGAAATCATTATTAAATTGATATATTTGATAACTATTACAGGTCAAAACTAGCGCGCAAAGGGCCAACGAATTTGAATAACGTTTCGCCTGTTGGTCTAGTTCCGCCCATAGATCAGCAGTCGAATCAAAATAAGTGAGTGGCCGATGCATTGGCCGAGGTAACGAGCGTCATTACGAAAGCTTCCGAAAAGATGCTTTTACTGGTCGCACTCGGCCTTTGAATCTCATGATCTCTGTAGCTTTCGACTTTCGGTAGTCTTCGATTATTAAAACGCCTCGAAAAACGCGTACTAACGATTGACTACCAGCTTCGATAGCCGCCGATTAATATCTTGTTACATCTGATTTAATTACTCGTCAGCCCTTTTACTCCTGGCGACCGGATAGAAGAAATGAAATGAAACTGAAATGATAATGGAAACAATTCTTAAATGCAAAGATGTGTTATACGTGTTCGAATCATATTGAAATTATTACTTTCAGAATATCGCAAACTCTCCCCCCTTGGTCTCTCCGTTCATTTTGAGACGCAATCAAAATGTACACAACGTCGATGAGACATCATCGCGAGTTCGCGATACCTATCTTATAGTATATCCGAATTTTTCGATATTAGTCGGTCGTACGAAGCGATTCTCTTTTAAGCGTGGAACGCATATACAATGAAGAGTAACGTTATTTATGCCTAAATAAAACATTCCTAAGACGATCATAGAAAACAAGGCAAGAGAATACACACATTGTAGGTATACTCATTAAAGAGAAGATGTGGCACGAGAGGAAGCAAGAAAGAGAGAGAGAAAAAGAAAGAAGTAAGGAAAAAGGAAATTTAGCGAGATTACGAATTTCTGAGTATTCATGTTTGAGAGAAAGAGATGAGAGCGAAAGGAAGAGAAACGAAAGAAAAACAAAAAAGAGGAACAGAGATTCTATACTGAGGAAGGGTGCAGATTATTTCGAACGTGAATTCTAAACAATAATCGTTGAATAATTCATTGTTAGTAATTCGTTTATGTAATTATGTTTGTCTATTACAACCGTTATCGAAATAATCCTTTTTCCTCTTGTTTTGTGTTGCTGTAGTATAATAATACATTTTGCGCCTCGAGTAACGAATATTTCACTCATAAGTAAAATGTTGGGATCGCAACGATTTTCGTTGACTTAAATTTTTACTCTTACTGCATAGACCAATATTCGAGTATAAGAATCGAGAGAAACATTTTTCTGCTACAACAGAAAAAGTTCGTTATAATAACACGAATGATTTGCAGTATTATTTAGACGGAACGACAAGTCAGACATGTTTTCAATTCAATGTAAACATCAGTGTTAGTTGCTGGCATAGTCATCATTATCGTTTAAGAGATATTTTTCTTAATCGATTTTAACTGTATTTCAATTTTTCTACCAATTTTACGTAACCGAGATATCAGGAAAACGATTACCAACATATTCTGTTGAACGACAGATAAAATGAGAAATTTGTAAGAAATTTCAAAGCAGATTATTTTCTCGGTCGTTTGTATGCGGTGGTCTACCCGCTCCTGTTACCGTTTTTGCTTGCTAACTGTTGTAGAGTTTGATAGTTTTATTTTGTTAACGACGATATACGTGTCAGTGAAGAACAAGAAACCGTACTTTAATAAGTTATATACGCACTCGGCGCTTTTAACCCCTTGAAGCAAAAATTTAGATGAAATAAATCAATGATGTCAACATTAGTCATTTTCCTTTTGTATACATGAATTTTATTATTTATTATATATTTATATATATATATATTATTATTATTTATTATATATCATTATTTATTTTAATTTATGTTATATTTTTGCAACTACATAATATTGTAATTACAGTTCTCAATTTAAGGAGTAGAGTTATTTTAAAGTAATGGAATTTAATAAAATTGTAAATGCATTTAGTTAATATTACCAAGTATAATATATATGTATATTTTGCAATTGACAATTTTTGCGTAAATAGTTATAAAATAGCTTAAAATATAAATGTATTTATTGGGGATTTTGATTATTTATTTATTGAAAAAAAATTCCAATTAGATAAAGTATAATATGATAAAATAAACGGGTTAATGGACAATATCACCGTGATAAAATTAATTATTTATGTTGTGTTTCATAATATCTCCAAAATGAGTCCATATTTTATTTTTTCTATTATAAAAGGAGTACAATGTTGGTTAATTTTAAAAATTAAATGATCTTTCATCCTTTAAAGTCTATGGAAAACATTGTGCAATATTTTTTTAATCATGGATTTTTAATCGTATCTCTTTTTATCAGAAGATAATGTTTAGTATTATATGTTGTTTATCTCTAATAATATACCAAAGAGATTCCAATACCTATTTAAAATGGGAATGGTAAAATTCATGTAACATAAATATAAAAAATACATGTAAGAGATATAATATTCATAACATTAATTCTTGAAAGCAGGAATATTAAAAATCTGAACTGAAGGATACAAGAAGTGTATCCTTCTGCATTGCTTTTTCTAAGATATTCATTGTATATCTACAGGATAATTGTACTTTAACAGATCTAGGATTAAAATAAAGATTTACGAAATGTGCTTTTACATAACAAAACAAAAAGTAATCCGTGCATAATTAAGATATTTACTCTTTTTTTTTTTTAATATATAAGAAACCATTTATGAGCTGTACAAGGACATAATATTTATATATATGCATAATATATTTATGAATATTACTTATGATACGTAGCATTTATATTTTAATCATGTTATTTATTGATAATTTATTTGTTATACTATATATAACAAACAATTGTGCATGTAAGTAAAATGAAGTAAAAAAAAAAAGTATTGCTTCAGGGGGTTAAAGATACAATTTATTACTACATGAAGAAGAGAAAGAAATTGAATATTAAGCATGGAGGAGCCGAATTAAAAAAAAAAAAATAAAAGGGACACGCAAATGAACAAAGAAAAAATGATATGAGCGTTATGAACAAAAATGGAGGAACGCTATCGATAAGATTAATAATCATTGTTGTTATTAGAAGTCAAAATACGGAATTAAAGAGAAACGAGGACGAGAGAAAGGAAAGAATTAAAAGGGAGAGAATGTAGAAGCGCGTGTGCGCGAGAGAGAGTGAGTGCGAAAGAGATAGCGCGAAAGAACATGTTTGCTTTTATATATATATATATATATATATATATATATATATATATATATATATATATACACACCTTATATATAGATAAAGTATATTATATAAATATATAAATAAATTTAATATTAACACAAGCATTTTGTCAAATGTCGAAGATCATCTAGAGACATACGAAAAAAGGCTAACGATGATTTGACCTGTACCAAGTATGTAAGTTCATGTACTTGTTTGTAAGGTAACTAAAAACTCTAATGCAGAAACGTTTTCATTTTTGATCGTTTGCTATGGAAAAAAAATATGCATCGATGCTGTAACTTGTATTTATTATTATAATTATTCGATTTTCGCTAGACTCACTGTAAGTGGTAACGTGTAATAAATCGGTCAATAAAAAGCTTACATGCTTAAGGAACACCTTTTATGATGTACCCCAGTATTAAATTTAACATCGAAAATTTGCTTTTCCTTTCCTTTGATGGAAATCAGAGAAAGTAAATAAAATTTTATTCAGTTAATTTTATTTAATCATTAAAAAACCCTGTACATTAGAAATGAATTCATCAAAATAATTTCTAAATCTTTTTTTATCTGTATAAACGTCTTTCCAATGAAAATTTATATTTTCATTTGGATTAAATTTGTTTTTCAACTTTGTAAAAGCATCAGCTAATCTTTGTACAACTTGTTGATCCGATTGACTGGATAAAATATTTTGTACAATCTGGTCATATTCATCTGGATAACAGCGTATTAAATAATAAAGAGATATGCACACATTTGATATAAAATTTGAATCAACTTGATGTGTTAAAATAACAGTAATTAGTAACTAAAACAGAAACATCAATTAGAATAAAGTTATATATAATCTTATTACTTTAAAGAATAACTTACATTTAAAAACGGTGCCATTATTTGACTTCTTGGACGGCCGTCTTGAATATTTTGAAAAATTCGTCTTGTTAAAATTTCAATTATATTACAACATAACATAGACACTTCATGACCAAACGAGAATAAACCCAACTCTATTGATGCTAAAAGTGGTCGTAGTAGTTCAGACGACAAATTTAGTACTTTTTGAGAACCAACTTTACAAAGAGACATTATCATTTGAAAATAACTGTAAAAAATGTATTTTAATTTAATTAAAATACTTTTATGATCTTAATACAAGTAACAATAACTATACAACTTACTGTAAACACAAACATGGAAATTTTAATAAATCCGTAGTCATCATAGGCATAATTATAGTCAAGCCATGTAAAAACACTGTTTTATCTTGCAATATATTCTCGCATAAAAGATTAGTTAAAAGTTTCATCAGTAACAAAATGTCTTGATAATTGTCCTCTTCTGCAGTTGAATCTATAGTCAGTCTATTAGTATTACAACGTGTATAATTTCGTATTGCACTTAAATATATTTCAGATATCTGTGTAGCATCAGTCTAGAAGAATAATGTTATAATAGAAATAAATATATTTTCATGACAATTATTGTACGAAAATGATCTGACCTGAGTAAAACCACGAAGAACTGGTTCTGGTCCATTTGTACATTCAAAAAGTAACTCTAAAATTAATTGTACTATATCTTGATAATTATGGTATAAAGATATTAAATTTGGTAGCTCGCGTAATACCGGTTGAATGTATTGATATAGTAATCCTATTTCCGATCCTCGTGCACCTTGTGCTACTCCTACAGTATTAGAATATAATATTTTAAATATGAAGAAGAATGAATATTATTTAAATATATTAAATAATAAATACCTTATATACAATTTACTTACATTCTAAATTAATAAAAATTATATAATGATTAAAATGATTTACCAATAAAACATTCTAAAACATCTATAACTTGAATTTTAATTTCCTCTTGATGGTAACATTGCAAAAATTTGTCGTTTGAAGTAATTTGTTTGAATTTGTCTAACAACGGTTGCAAAGTCTGTGTCCAATATGATTGATCTATCTTATTTTGCACAGTAATTGCAACTTGGACCACTGCTTGCATTAATCCTTTTTTAACTACTTGCGGAAAGTCATGTTGTCCTTTTATGGCCAAATTTATGATGTTTCCAAATCGTTCAGATTTTAATACATAATCAGCTCTGAAAAGGATATATGTGGCAGAAAATGATACACATAAAATATAATACTTTTTTTTACTGAATATAATGCAAACTTACTTTTTTGTTCTACTAACAAGTGATATTAATAACTTAATAGTTTCTTCCATTACTGCGGGCTCACTTTTGAAGGCATTAATATTAAATTCTATTTTTTCTAAAAGAAAATTTATAGCCCATGTTGCACCCGGAGTATTTTCTCCGAAAGTATGTAAAAATGTAAGAGATATCTCAGAATAATGATATTCTATTGATAAAAGATAATGTGAAGACCATTTGTGTAGAAACCAAATTATGGTGCAACTTAATTCGGGACTTAGTATATTATCTAATAGAACAGACATTGCAGCTTTTTCTATGACACATAAACGAAAAATGCTTGCAACTAACCGAATGACATGATCTACTGATTCTGTAGCAATATCGCTAGATGATGAAATATTTTCTGACGAAGCTAAAAATTGTAATGTAAAATTCATATCAACTTTTCCTTGTTGCACCTACAAAAAATACATTATTTCTTATAAAAAAAATTATATTGTTACAAAATGAAATCCTAATTTATGCTACATTTGTTTTATTGTTCTTGTTCTATTTACACACCTGTTCCATATCATATCTCATTATTTCAGTAGGTATTAAAGCAAGTTCACCATCAGACTCCATGCAAAGTATATTTCCTATCATAAGAACTAGCCAATGTATGTCTTCATATAATCTAGATAGAGAATCATTTTTCATTGTATGAAGTGATTCAATCTGTTCCAATAATTTATTAAAGTTTTCACGTAATTTGAAAGTACGATCTTCGATCAATTGTGCTAATAATGGAAGGGTATAATTTGGTACTTGTCTGCCAAAAATTCCTAAAATAAGAAATACATTTTATAAGAAAAATATGTATATCCATCTATTATATATCTATGAGCACATGTACCAATTATTTGCAAATGTTCTTTGAATTTATCTCTATCGGCATTTTCATTGTCCAGTTCTTCTTTCTCAAGATCTTTATCTTCAATATTTCTTATGCCTTCTGGGGGTGATAAGTGACACTGTAAATATATGCTAAATATTTGAACAAAAGTTTGTTTAAGAAATTCCTGAGAGAATAAATCTTTTTCGGATAAAATATACAACCACGCATCGAATAAAGCATCTAGAGCTTCTGTATATAAACATTCGCCTATGCTTAACTACAATAAGTAAAATAATTTTATTAGTAATTATTATTACTTACTTTATTTATAATTTATTATTACTTACTGATTCTTCTTGTGCTGCATTTTCTAAAAACATGCAAGTCAACCGCGACATTTGTTCCAAAAATGTTTTCATCATATCAGCAGATAAAGAGTAAAATTTTTTTTGAAAAGATGTAAAAAGTTTCTTGATGATATTAGCAATTCCACTTGCTTCTTCGTCAATAATGTGAACGCTTGTAATTAATTTTAAAAATCTTTCCATATAACTGGTGAAGTATTGCATCTCCATTTCTTCAGATTGCGTTTTTGTTCCACTCAAATTTACCATTTGAACTAAACATGTTCTTACATGATGAGCTAAGTGTGGATTTTCTCGTATTTTCCAATATAATGTAAACATTAAATCTAATACAGATGGGACTAACATTATATCCTCCCAATCCTTATCCAATTCCAAAGGTACACAGTTTATTGATTCCCGAACATCCTCCAATACATCTTGTGCAATGGGATTAAGGAATTAGAATAAGAGTAATAATAGTAAAGTAAATAATCTAAAATATCTAAAATCAAGAAAGAGAGGAAGAGAGAAAAAGAGACTGCAGCAGCAGATTTTTATAAAAAGGATATTTGTATGTTTTACATAAACAAATGTCCATGTAAATACATTTTCTAAAATTGGGAGTAATTGTTTCAGAAAAGTTATGCTATTTTCCTGTAAATCTTTTTTAATTAATTCTTCAGTTATTCCAATACAAAATTTAAAAATTCTTTTCAAATCAATATTTTGAAATATCTTC